>CM034701.1:375502707-375525099 GCA_020142125.1 Phrynosoma platyrhinos | reverse complement strand
AAGATTACAGTTGCCACTCTGGAGCAGATTTAAGAAGTGGGGCAGGCAGCACACAGTAAAAACAATAAAAAATCCACAAAACTTTTTTTCCCAGGATAGCGCTCTCATGCTCATTTCACCCTGAGAACTAAAGAAAATGGATAGGCCCTGAAATTTGATAACACTAGATACAATAAAAATCAATATGTATAATGTGATCATGTTAGTTGCTCCCATCAGGGGAGGTAAGTATCTAAGGCTGCACCCAAATTGCAGAAATAATCCAGTTTGACAAAACTTTAACTACCATGGTTCAGTGCTATGGAATTCTGGGACTTGTAGTTTATTGTGGCATCAGAGCTCTCTGACAGAGAAAGGTAAACATCTTACAAAACTGTAGTTCCCAGAATTTCATAGCACTGAGCAATGACAATCAAAGTGGTGTCAAATTGAATTATATCTGCAGTGCAGATGCAGCCTGAATAGAGATTCCTTAGGTTTTACTGTTCAGCTTCTGGGCATAGCTTTTGATTTAATGAAGACTGAATAACCATAGCTGTTTAGGCATTAAATGAACCAGTAATAAACAAACTAAGTAACCAAATAATTAAATAACTTGTATTTGCTTCTTGGATTACTTCCAGTGTACTTGCATCAAAACTAGTATGCTTATAAATGTGTTTTTCCTCTTCATTCAGCACTGAATCTGTACACAAGATAGCAAATTGTCACACAGTCTCTTTTTTCCATGGCACATCTGGCTGCAGGCAGATCACAGCAGTGGCACTATGATGGTTATTCTCCACAATCCTTCAAAATTTATGCAGGAATTGACATTACAAAATATATTACTTGAGTAACATCTTTTACAAGCAGTTGGACATAATGCCAACGTTTCTAAATAAGAAAGGAGAAAAAAGGGATGACTATTAGGAGGAAAATAAAGACCTATTTATGTGATATGTTTACTTTATGCTGTTATCAGATTTTAAATTCTAAATTTAAGATCAAATTGACACAAATCCATGAGCTTTGATTTCTGCGTTATCAAAGCAATCTCATATATGATTTTTGATTTATTGTTTGTAATTGCATACAAAACATTTCCACAACCAAAAATAAATGTACGCTCTATTGATGGCCATTTCAGAAAACATGGTCATTGAGTGAGTTCATGTTCTGTCCACAAGAAAAATGACCATTTGTTTTATGATTAATAACCAACTTGCTCAACTGAGAGAGAACTGGGTGCAGAGGCAGACTTCCACTGTGCCTCCAATGCAAATCTAAATCAAAACAGAAACCCCTCCAACTGAGTGATCCTCCAAATGTTTTGAATTTCAGCTTCCAACCCCCCTGAAGATTGGTCATATTACCTACAGTTTATTGGAGTTAAATTCCAAACCATCTGAAGAGCAGAAGATGGAGAGCCTCTTCCTTAATTGTATTATGAATAAAACTCTGGTTTGCAGGCTTGTGCAAGCCATTTTTTGTGTGTAATCTCATCCAATGCCAATGATAGTTTGCCAAGAAACAAGGATGGATACTGCTGTGTACGACAGAAGGATTTCACATAGCATCAAGTCATTAGTCTGCCATGACAAATGAATGCAGTCAAAACCATAAGGGATCTAAATTTTTTTGCAATAGTAGTAGCACAGTTCAGGCAGAAGGTCTGTGAAGTTATGATAATTGCCTGTATGCAACTGTTTGCTACTACTCTACAACCCAGATAGGGAATTATTTTCCTACAAAAGATCACTGACTTACAGGCAATGCCAATAGTGGATGAAGTCAGGGACTGAAGCAGACAGTTTGCAACACTCCATAGTTCCTTCTCTCTCTGTGACGTCCCATGTCTTCTTGTACATGCACACACACACACCATAAGGGAAAGAAATTTCAAAGGGTCAATTTGGAGAGCAGTTGCATGGTGGTTTGAATGTTAGACTATGACTCTGGAGATGAGAGGTCAAATCCCACTGGGTGACTATGGGCAAGTCACACTCTCTCAGCCTCAGAGAAAAGCAGTGGCAACCCCCCCCCGAACAAAGTCTGCCAAGAAAACTCTGTAAAAGATTTGCATAAGTCAGAAACGACTTGAAAGCACACAACAACAACAACAAAAGTAGTTTTAGAGCTTCTGGAGAAAGGCTTCAAGGATTGAATTAAATAAGATCAAAGGCTGTATGATGTGACCTTTCAACCTCAACTTCTCCATTTTTGTCCTAAAGCATGGAAGGAAAATATGCAGCTGCAAATACGTGCTGTGCACACACCAAAGAGCTTCATCTGGTCACATCTCACAGTATGTGTTCCCCGGTAATGTGAGT
Organism: Phrynosoma platyrhinos; assembly: GCA_020142125.1. Taxonomy (NCBI): domain Eukaryota; kingdom Metazoa; phylum Chordata; class Lepidosauria; order Squamata; family Phrynosomatidae; genus Phrynosoma; species Phrynosoma platyrhinos. The sequence continues at coordinate 375,522,787 of CM034701.1, read as the reverse complement.
GACGCATCCCTCCTTCAGACTTCTCAACACAGCAACCACCAACATAGCAAAGAGACTGCCATATAAAGTGTGATTCAGTCATGGGACTCCTAAAGATTAAAATACATTTAAGGAGCATAGGAATTGCAAGCTTTGTACCAATGTAAACAGGGGATGTGTTGCAAATGTAATAATACAGCACAGCTGCAGAGATGAGTGTCTATCCCAAGTGAGCACAGTCTTCGGCTTATATACCTGCAATTGCAAAGTAACAGGATTACTCTTTGAAGATTCACTGTTTATTGAATCACAGCGATGAAAAATGTGTTACATCATCTACCCAACAATGCAGAATTGGTCCCTAGTGCTTTGTACAGCAACGGTCTTAAAATACTTCAGTACAGGGATTTCTACCACTCCCTAGAGAGTCTTTTCCATTGCTGAAAGTCTTTTCCAAGTGGACTTCCCTCCCCTCATCTTAATTTGCTCCATTTTCCTCTCTCACTGCACTGTTACAAGTTTATATATTTCAGACCAGGCACTCTCCTTCATGCTTTACATCATCAAACACTCCTAAACAGTTAAGCCTTTCTCACCTTCAAAGTTATTTAGAAAGGAATTCACATATAATCTTCTGAGGGCCAATTTGCAAGGTACTTTTTCATACCATAACTTTCTTTACACAAATTATTTTACTTCTATTTCACATGGTGAATGCTGCTCTGCTCCTCCTTCACCTCATTTGACAATATAACCACATATCAAACACTGTTTTGTTTGTTATCACAGCAGCAACCACACTGCTCCCTAAGTACTCATAATATATATTTGCTATGTGAAAGTTCTAAGGTAAAATTACAAGGGATGAAATGGATTAGTCTGTTACAGAATAACCAAAAAGGATGGTATAGTTTCTGTGACACTCCATTGCATCATTCTATTTATTTATTTTGTTAAATATTTATATTCCAACCCTACATTACTAGATCTCAGGGCAGAGTGCAGATAAAATCAATTTAACAACTGAAATAGACTGAAGCAATTTGGTCTTATATGTGTATTAGGTATTACAGGTTTAGTGAGATGTGCAAATAAGACCACATCACACCCATCACTAACTAATCTGGCTGGCAGTGGATCTTCAGAGTAACAGACAGAGTTTTTCCAATTAGCATTATTTTAAACTGGAAAATCCTGGGGATAGAATCCTACACTTTTATCAGGTACAGCCTAGGTAAGCACAATAGGGGCTGTATACAATCAATGTGTATGTGAGGCGGAGGACACTCACACTATTGGCAGAACCTCCTTGATATTCTTGGCTGGATGCACACACATCTCTCAGGCAGATAGCATACCTTCCCTTTCTCCTTCTCCCTCAGTCTCTCTCTCTCACACACAGTTAGTGGGATAGCATGTGATCTGCCACAGAACTATAAAGCCGCATCAGAAAACTCATTGTCCCTGGTGCTTATGCGTGCACACACGCACCATACTCCATACAATTCTACTTTTAGCTACACTTCAACTACACAGATCTCCTGATTATCACCAGAAACTGGGCAGCCACCCAAAAGAACCCATGTCAGCAAACACCCTATGTACACAGGTCTTCAAGATTATCAACCCATTTTACAAGCTCTTCATTTGCGCAAGTGATCCTGGATATATTACTCAGGGTGTATAGTGCATCCCTGATCGTGAAGTACCCGTTGGCTCCTTCCTTTTTCTCTCTCTCTCTGTTATTCCATCAATATCACTTGGCTACGGAGCAGTGAATTTGAATTCTTCAGCTACCATGTTTTATTCCATGTGAGATAGTTTACAGAGTGGCCAAGAAGGAGGGATACAGGATAAGTGGTAGGTGAAAAGTGATGAAAAACTGCACTGAAGAGCCAGCTTTCAGAAGATGACTGTTCAAACAAAAGAAAAAGAGAGATGTAAAAAGACAGTGGGAGGATGAAAAGCCCATTCAAATTATGACTAGGTGATATTCAGTGTGGTTTAAATAAATGGTACCAACTTTGGTACTGTTTTTGTTTGTTTGCTTGCCTGCTCAAAGGGCTGTTGGGCACTGAAATCAAAACCCCGCAGGGAGAATTTCTTGCTTTTAGTGGTAACAATAGGAATAGTTTTTTTGTTGTTAATGTGTGCCTTCAAATAATTTCTGACTTATGGAGACCCTACCGTGGGGTTTTCTTGGAAAGAGTTACTCAGAGGAGGCTTGGCCTTGCCTCTCCCTGAGGCTGAGAGAGTGTGACTTGCCAAGGATCATCCAGTGGATTTCATGGCTGAGCTAGGAATTGAAACCTGGTCTCCAGACTCATAGTCCAAGGGCCTTTGCAGACTGCCAGAAATAGTGCAAATTGAGTCCACTTTAAGGGTTAGGGTTAGGGTTAGGGAATCAAGGGAACTGTATTTTATTGTGGCACCAGAGCTCTCTGACAGAGAAGGCTCAATGTCTCAGAAAAAAACCCAATTCCCATGATTCCCTAGCACTAACCCTAATCCTTAAAGTGGACTCAATCTGCACTATTTCTGGCAGTCTGCAAAATCACTACACCATGCTGGCTTTCACAGGACCAGCTTTACTTGTTGTGTTTTTGCTGCTAATCTTGCCAGACAAATCATACTACAGCTAGAAGACTGCATGTATGTATGACACAAATCAAGGGGGGAAGTACTGTTAACCACCAAAAATAAAACCAGAATTCACTGTCAAAGTAAATTCTGTATCAAGAAAATCTTACTGTTGTGGTCTACATAATTCATGCAGATTAAACAAATGAGCACAATTTATTTCATTTGCACGTGTGATTCTGAAATATTAAATATTTTTCATTTATAGTCTGCTTCTACAATTAATTCAGAGAAACATATGACCTCTTCTGGCTTTTAAATTTCCCATAGAAATTGGGTATAGTGTTGCCAAGTCAGAACTGTTCCAGACTCTGAGATTTCAGTGCCCAAATGTGAGACCTAGGAGTGCCTGCTTGTGACGTTATGAGGACAAGGTGTGCTGATGTTACAAGAGTGATGTTATAAGGGGCAGCCCCAGAGATGTCATTAAGACATGAAGCATCTTGGATGTCTCTCATTCATAGACTTGCCATAGATTGAAGTTAATTTGATGGCAGATAGAAATAGTTCACAATAAAATTCAAATGCAAAATTGTAGAACACCTGTATCCTACTGTTCACATTGTGTTCTCTGTCCAGTTTTGACTGTGGTTGAATTCAGGCTCCAAAGATGTACTGGTAGCTTAATTGTTTTTCATAACTAGTTCTTTACAGATCAGTGACAGAGCATCTTAATACAAACCTGGTAGCAGGATTTCTTGTAGGCTAGGGAGAGCCAGTATGGCATAGTGGTTTAAGTATTGAACTAGGACTCTGGAGACCAGGGTTCGATTCCCAACTTGGTCATGAAACCACTGGGTGACCTTGGGAAAGTCACATGCTCTCAGCCTCAGAGGAAGGCAATGGCAAACCTCCTCTGAACAAATCTTGCTAAGAAAACTCTATGAGATGTTTGCCTTAGGATCGCCATAAGTCTAAAATAACTTGAAGGCACACAATACACACACACACAGGGCAGGGAAAGAGCACATCTGAACAATTCCACCTTCAAGTGACATACATTTGCTATACATAGATGGATCTAACAGAGACATATATGCACATAAAGAGTCTTGCTGATGCTAATACACATATGGATTCACATCCCTATAATCTGTACCAAAATTCTCCACTGACCCAATGCAATTCCTGATGAAAACCAAAGATACTCATATCCACTGCTTGAGATGACAGCAGGAACCTCACCTTTAAAAGTGACATCAAAGGCTCAGTGAATTATATACAATAATTCTAGGTTCATATTTTGTCCTCCAAGGCTACAGATTTTGTATGATAACCAGTGGCTTGTGAGGAACAGAAGACAAGATTGAACAAGCAACTGTTGCCATTTAGCACGTCCGCATGGGGTTGTGAGTCCATTTCTTTTTGGCGTTAGCCTGCACTGTGAGAGCGTGACATGCAGCCGCCACAGTGTTAGCCTGGAGGTCTGGCTGCTGCTTCACTATCTGTACAGCCATCTTCATTCCAGTACATGATGTGCATTGCTGCCAATTAGATACAGACTTGAAGCCATGTGGATTTATTTATGCACCTATTGCTTTAGTTCCAGGCAAATTTTCTATGGGTTTTAACACAGACTAAGATGTCACAGCAATACAGAAGTAACATGTTCCCGCCCTGTATTCCCTTGTCCCTTGATTTCTAGTCAATGCCCTTTAAAGTGCTGAAATGTTTAATTTTTTTTCAAACATTACATTTTCCACTCAGAAAAGCTGACCCCCAGGTAACTAGACTAATGTTAATTTCCTTATAAATGTTTCCTATTTATAATGCCTTTCTACGTGCACCTATAGAGACATGAGAGATACGCTGAAGGTATAGTTTTTGAAATCTGCTCACCTATGAATTCACCCTTGCATGGTAAGTAGCCCTGATTTAGCAAAGTGAAAGCACAAAAGTGTTAGCAAATGTCCATCTCTGAGTAAAGGACTCAACCACCATGTCAGGCCTCCTTCTCTGCAACAAGTCCTCAAGCATAGCTGAAATGTGAAACTGAAATTTGTATTCTGGGACCTGCACCACAGATTCAAGGAACTGTATAGAATGGTCTTCTAAAAGTAGGCTAAAAAGATTATCTTTTTCTGTTATGCATTTGGAGGCTGGAACAGTTCCCTGGCTTCTGCTGTTTGTTTATTTCACAGGTGAAGAAAATACAGCCTACAGGCTTTTCACCCCCTTTGCATCGGACAGCTCTCCAGATCCCCTGATCTTTTTTCTGGCAAAAAAGGCTATAAGCCTCCAGGAGCAACAATGCACCTTTTAAATAAGCTGTGATCCTCCCACCCCCCACATTTGACATAAAAAATACCCACTTCTCAAAAACAGAAGTGGGAGGTTTTGGTCATTTTTGTCAGTCCATGAAGCCCTCAGAACATCCTAAGGACAGAATATTGGCCCTAGCCTTGGCACAACTACCTATTCCTGGTTTACTCATTGCATACTCTCCAGATGTCCCAATAGCACAGGGACAGTCCAGATTCACCTTCTGTTCTTCTGCTTTTTTCCAGCTGCTTGTAAAATACCTCCGTTTCTCTCTTCTCTTCTCCTTTTGTCTTCAGCTTACTTCAGATGATGAAAACTTGAGTCCAAAGTACCAAAGTAGTATGCATTCAGTTAACACAAGAGAAAGAAGAGAGAAGAGAGTAGAGTCTTGCCCTTCCCAGCAGACTCAGGCAAAAGCAAACTGCTGCAGCATCTCCTAACATGTGTTCTTCCTGTTACTAACTTTTACCATTTTGACCCTACTCTAATGTTACTTGACTACATGTATCCTGGGTTTCATATGTGACCTTCAAACACCCACTTTAAAATCCCCAAATAATGGATTCCATTTAATGAAGGGAAAAGAAAGAGAACACACACATACATGAGAAAGAGAACACTATGAATACATTTTCATTATTAAAAATGTTAATAAGACAATAAATCACTGTGAAAATTATCAGTAGTCCTCAAGAACTGCAAATCTTTATTGAAAATTTTGCACCGCATTCATTTACATAAGATAGTGCGTGCATGACCAAAAAAACCCCATCGTATTGCTTTAAAAATCTTCTCATGAAAAGAGCAAAGGAAAGACCTTTTGAAATAACCTTTAGTTGTATCTTTGGATTTTAATGGTTTATAGCATGTCATCATGGTTTATGAGTAGATCACTGGATTTTTATACTAGATACTGGTTTGGAAACTTAACACTAAAAGACAGTGTTAAAACAAAACTCATAAATAAACATGCAAACGAGCAAGTAATACTCATTCACTTTCCCTAGAGATCTCTGTGAACTATAGCTCACAGAATGACAGAATTTTCAACACTTAGCTTGAGATTGTTCCATTAGGTCTTGGGGAAAAAACCCTCCAGACTGAATAATGACAGAGATATGATAAAAACTATGAATTAATATGGGAAGCCAGCATTGCATAATAGTTTGAGTGTGGGACTAGGGTCTAATCTGCACTGCAGAAATTATGCTGTTTGATGCCGCTTTAATTGCCATAGCTCAATGCTGTGGAATTCTGAGATTCGTAGTTTTGTGAGATATTTAGCCTTCTTTGTCAAAGAGCTCTGGTGCACAGCAAAGTACAAAGCCCAGAATTTCATAGCATTAAGCCATGCCAGTTAAAGCGGTGTCAAAATACATTATTTCTGCAGTGCAGATTATACCTAGGACTATGGGAAATCAGGGTTTGAATTCTTACCCTGCCATGGAAACCCATAAATCACACACTCTCATCTGCAGAGAAAGATAATGGCAAACCTTCTCTATGTGAGTCCTACCAACAAGACCCTTGGACAGGGAAGCCACAAGTCAAAGTCAACTTGAAGACACACAACAGCAACAACAGTTTACTATAGGAAGTTTGGTAGTTCCCTCCTACACCAGTGCAGGAAGCATCTTATAAATTTTATTCTGAATTTTGAAAACGTGGATAAATCTGTGCTCTTGATGTTATTACTGTTGTTGCTCAGACTGCACGAGATTTTGTTAATCTCTTGGATTTTATACATTAATTGAATTTTCTTTTTAAGGGTGCATGTATTTTAAAACATTTGTCTGGAATCTTTTACTGGTGCTGTGAGCTGATCTGTCCACTTGGGAGAGGCAGCATTAACCAATAAAGAAACAAACAAACAATTTTTCAAAAGGTCACTCTGGCTGCATCCGCAATACAGAAATAATCCAGTTTGACACCACTTTAACTGCCATGGCTCATGGTGTTATAGAATTTTGAGAATGGTGGTTGTGGCCCCAGAGCTTTTCCCAGAATTGCATAGCATTGAGCCAGAATTGCATAGCATTGACACCAGTTAAAGTGGTGTCAAATGGGATTATTTCTAGAGTGTGGGTGCAGCCTATAAACCACGTATGCATTTTAAATTTAGGAAATACTCTCTACAATAAAATATAAAACAAGTTTCCTTCTAAATCCAAATAATCTTTGGTATGTGACTGCTTTCAGTCTCTGCTGTGTATCTCTTTATTTTTTTTCTTAAATAAGATGAAGAATGTAGTCAATGACCAATATACTCAATGAACTATCAACTCTGACCCTATCTCAAGACTCAAGTGACTTTGGGACAGACCCTTCCCAGAGTGCACCTCCTTCCTTTGGAGAGAACCCAATGCACCCAGAGATTAAAGGTCAAAATCTGCCAAGTTTTTCTCAGACACAGTTGGAAACTTTTTATTGTTCTACTTATCTCGAGCAAGTTTCTTGCCTTTACCTATGGCATCATAAAATATTGGCATGAAAAGTGTTCCAGAAGTGCTACTGGAAAACTATTAAAACACAACTATAGACCGAAACAGTTGTAGGTGCACATAAGGTTGTAACTGAGATTTTTTTCCCCCAGTGATGAGATGTGTTTAACTCAATGCCAAGTGCAAATATGTGTAAATAAAGCCTTGCTTTTTTTAAACAAAGAAAATCCAGTTGTGGGGAGGGGAGTTGGACTGAAGCAGCATCATGTGCGGCAGTCACAGCATAAAATAACTTACATTTATGGCTTGGTATTATTTATTTATTGGTCTATATCCCACCTTTCTCCTTATGGTTTATATTGGTTTATAGCCCGCCTTTCTCCTTATGCTATATTAAAAGTACAGTTTATTCATAATGTAATTAAAAATTGAATTTCTTTTTTAAAATATCTATCTATCTATTTATTTCTTCGTTACAAATGGAGCTACAAGGTCCTGAACTATAAAGAACCTTGTTGGTTTTTCCAGTTTAAGGAGCAGGCAAAAAAAATCACCCACACAAAAAAATCAAAACCGGAGAGGTTGTCAACAGTGGTAAAACAAAATATTATTTTGCCTCCATAGCGTCAATCAGACATAATTCACTCATTTTCATACAAAGAAATTGGTTAAAAGAAATCAAGATCAGGAGTTGCAGTGATCTGATAATATATGTAGTCTTACATAAATGGCTTCCTCTAGCTTTTTAGAAATGATACTGGGGCATAAATATGTGAACGTCTTGTGTTAAACGTTTTATTTGTTATTCTAAAAAGAAAATATTCCATAATCTGTTTTTCCATTTTCCTAGAATAAAAAGGCTTCGGGGGAGGTGGGTGGGTGGGATGGAGAAAAGCAGGTTTATTTCTAGAAATTTCCTGGTTTTTCCCAGGCTTTTCACATTTCTTGTGAAAATTGCCCCTCAATTGGCAAAAAAGCAAGGAAACTCCCGTTTCTTTTTAGATGTTCATAGTAGGGAGAGGAGCCAACATCCACATAAGGAGCCAGTGTGGCATATTGATTTGAGTATTGGACAAGACTCTGGAGGGTTCAGTTCCCAGCTTGGCCATGAAACAAACTGGGTGACCTTGAGCAGGTCACACTTTCTCAGCCTCAGGGGAAGGCAAAAGCAAAGGCAAGCCTCCCCTGAACAAATCTTGCCAAGAAAAACTCATGATAGGTTTACCTTAGGCTTGAAAACAACTTGAAGGGCACACAAAAACAACAATAAAGGAGAAGGCAGATTTAAGGGAAAAATGATATGTGTGTGTGTGTGTGTGAGAAAATGATATTCGAGCCTCCTTTGCCTGTGTCAGGATTGGACCCATGCACACTCACTTTAAATTACAAATAAAGCAATGAAACTGACTTATAGATGACCCACTGAATTAATGGGAAACAAGTATGTTAGCACTTAGGTAGGTTTTATCAATTCAATAGGTTTACTCTAACTAGGGCTAAGCATGTACTATAGTCCTAAGTGGAGAAATTTATAGATCACTTGAACATTGAGGAGAAAGTTCTTATAGGAGTTTTTTTTAAAGAAAGGAAGGCCAAAATATCAAAGCAATGGAGGAGGGAGTAGCAAATGCATCCCATTTCTATAGAAGACCAAATGAATATTGAATCCAATCAAACTAATGAAAGATCCAATCTCATCGTAGACAAGAGGTTCTTATGACTAGTGGCTGCTGCTGATAAATAAGCAAGAAACGGCAGCCGAAACGGGAATAAGCTTCGACAGAATGACTGCCATGAAAACAGCTAAACATTTTTGTAACCACATCATGTGCATCTCATGTCCCTCTCTGAACCACTCTCTGAACCACAAGAGAGGCTGCAATAATCTCCTGCTGCAATAAATTTCTTGAGTCTTTCAATTGCTATTTTCACTGCCAAAGATGAACATAGCTAGGACTCTGGAATTTCTCATACTACACAGGAACGTCCTTGGAGACAGGAATGTCTACAGAGTCAGAGGTTCATATAAACTGATACATTCTTTATATAGATTTGCAATGACCCGGGATTAAAGTGGGCTCCATGGCCCTTAATTGGCACATGGGAAATAAAACCGAAAGTCTCAGAGAATAAGACAGCTTGACAATAGCGAGAATTCTGGTTAAAATTAAAAGATAAATATTTCTTCTCAAGCTGCCTTCTGTGAAAAATATAACCTGAAACTAAAATCTGATTGCGTTTCTTATTTAGTATTCTAAATTACACTCTGAAGATTGGCTACAGCTGTTACAAAGCAAGATGGCTAAGAAACATCGCTAACAACAAGTTAAAATTAAAATCATTAAAACCAGCACAACAAATGCAAAACAGACAAGACTGTCTGTCTAAAAGCACAGGCTGAACCAATATGTTATCTCACTCTTTCTAAGAAGAGCAAGACAGGGAACAGAGGGGGAAAAAGCTTTTATTCTCTATTGCTTCAATGTTTCCAGAAATTTTCTACCTCTATCCAAGACACATTGGGATTAAAGATTAAAATTAACCCCTTAAATTGGTTTTGGAAAGCAACTGGCAAGCAATATAGGTCTTTCAATTATTGGAAGTTTTTTTTAAAAAAACTCATTCATTAATCCATTCATGTCAGAACATTTCTATATTGGCTTTTTGTTGTTTTTTTTTTTTAAATCACAAAGCAGTTCACAATAAAAAACAGACCCAACAACTCTTAAAAGAATAAAATAATTAAAGAGTATAATCCAATAAAAACTATTAATTAAAAGACGGCAAATGGATCAGGTTAAAAATTAGAAAATTAATTTTGGAAAAAACTTGGATAAGCCGATGAATCTTCAGTTGATGGAGACACAGCTAAGAAGGTCCTCTCCCTCATCTCTCCCAGAATATATTGTTCCCACTGAGAAAAGTTATTTTTACAAACCTGAACAGAATTTTATTTCTTAACTCAGCGGTGGGATATTTATAAACTCCTTATATCAAATATAACAATGTTATAATTAACTTCACTTTTTCAACAAAGCCTGTCACCAATATGGTAAGAAGAAGCCAAATACTGAAGCCATTAATAATAAATAATCAACAAATTGACCAATCCTAATGGTGAGAACTCCAGTTTTAAAAATGTTTCCCCCCCCCAATTCTAGTGGCTCTGTTCTATCCAAAGTCCTTCTGATTTTTTTTAAAAAAAACTTTTAATCTTTATTAATATAAATTGAAATTAACATAGACAAACAACCACAATAAAATTAATAGAAACAAATGAATAACAAATTAATAATAAACGAATCAACAGTCAAACATACTCTTCTAATAGACAAACAAAAAAGAGAAAAACCTATTATAGCTATTTCTTCTTTCTTTCTTACCTTTCCAATTCCCTTTATTCATTTCTACCCTACCTTTAACTTTCTTACATTGTTCCTCCCCATTCTTCCCCAATCTATATCCTTTCCTTTAACTGTACTTCTTATTACTTGTATCTGATCTTCTCCTCCTACTTACTCTAACCTTCTACTACTTACTTAACCTTCTTGCACCAATATTCATTCATACCTTGAAGAAAAGTTATTTTTAGAAGATCTCACTTTTTAGGTGGGCAGATATAGAGAGAGGCACTCACTTATCATTGGGATTTTTGACTGTCATCACAGACTCCTTGATTTCAGACTGGAAGCTGATGGATAGCAAAATGATGATGTCCCTTTGATATGTACATTAGAGCCAGCATTGTGTAGTAGTTTGAGAACTGGACTACAACTCTGGAGACCAGGGTTCAAATTCCCACTCAGCCATAGAAACCCACTGGGTATATAAGTCAACAAACAACAACAACAACAACAACAACAATGTATATTGATGTCTGGGGGGAAAAAAAGGAAAGAATGATGTGAGTGGTTTTTCATATGCAGTTTTACACTGTTAACAACACAATCCTAGTAGAGATGCACAAGGTGGCTGCTGGAGAAAAAACTGCATAATTTTCAGTAGTGGCTTTGGAATGATCTCCCCAGAGATGCTTGCCTGGGGTCTTTTCAGTATGAAATGAAATCTTTTCAGGCTTTTAAACTTTTTCTAGTAATTTAAGGAATGAGGATTTGGTTTTTTTGGGGGGGGGGAGTTTAAGAAATGTTCTGTTTCAGAGATCTGTTGAAACAATTTCTTTGGCGTTAAGAAAATGTTGACTTTATTCTTTTCAGGTGATATTTTATGTTATGTGTTATAATTCCAGTTTCATAGTTTTGATACATATTTTAATATTCTATTATTATATGCAGCTCAGAGAACTATTCAGCAACATATGAATGCTGCTAATACTTGTACCTGCATACACATACTCATTCACACTCACACACACACATAGATCTTGTAAGTGCCTATGCATTTATGGAATGGCATTCTTTGAGAAGAATCCCACACTGGCAAAGAAGGCTGTGAATCGAAGGACAATTATAATTTGGATGGATGAATTCTATCAGTTGGTTTGCATGCATAGCACTCAGCGTTTTCTGGTATGGTGGTGGAAAGCTCCTCCAGTGTGTTTTCTTTGCCACGACTGCATCCATACTACAGAAATAATCCAGTGTGACACCACTTTAACTGCCATGGCTCCATCCTATGGAACCCTGGGATCTGTAGTTTGTTGTGGCCCCAGAGCTCTCTGACAGAGAAGACTAAATGTCTCACAAAACTATGAACCCCAGAATTCCATAGCATTAAGCCATGGCAGCTAAAGCTGTGTTAAACTGGATCATTTCTACTGTGAGGATGCATCCTATGTCTTTCTATTGTTGGGTCATAAAATCTAGGGTGCTAGGGTGATCAGGAATCTACACGAGCCAAAGACCTTCCAGCTTTCATCACAGACATAGAGAAATGCCTGTCTTGGGGCTGGTGCACTCATTTCCTTCTCAGCGGAGAATATGGAAAGGGAAGAAAAAAGACAAAGGCTAGTCTCCCTCCTCTCCCATCATGGGCTGTTGAGAGCCAGCAGGACTGTGAACACAATGGATGCTCTGCTGTTGAACTCCACACTCCCTGGGTATGTTGGATGGTTCTGGCTGATAACCAGATACAAATTATATGCATCACTGCATCAGTGGTGAGAGATACACTCCAGTAACATGTGCTGCTTGTCCCTTTTACACCAATGGAATAAGCAATTGTGAAAGCGCTAGCCCCTATTCCTATGAGATCAAAAGAAAACATGGAATAAAACTGGCATGTATGTGTGCTTCACAAGCAGCATGGTGCACAGACACTGTTTACTCGTGTACCTGCATCCAAGTACACAACATTACAAGAAAAGCTAACCCACCACTAGTTTATGATGACTTCTTTTATTAATGTATTTAAAATATTTATATTCTGCCTTTCCACAGTGCAGTCTATGATGAAAGATACTGATTTGAATGATAAGGGCTACAAGTTTGCAGAGCTGTGCTCAAATGAATAGTATTTCTGCCTGCCCTCAGTTTGAACCTAGCTGCACAGATATATTTGCGCTGCATTAAATGCAGTCGGCGCAACAAATCATATGGAAAACAGAATAAACTACGAAGAAGGAGGTGTGAATATTAGAGAAAGAACATCATGCAGATGATACAACATTACTAACAGACAATAGCAAAGACCTGGAATGGCTGCTGGTGAAAGTTAGGGAAGAAATTGCAAAAATTCGGTTACAAACCAAATATTAAGATTAAAATAAGATAAGATCAAGTGTAAAGATGTATCTTTAAATATCAAAGTCAGGCACATCCTATACAGTATTCTAAGTATGGTTCTAGTATTCTATGAATGGTTCTGAAAGCTGGATAGTGAAGAAAACTAACAGGATTTTTTGGTGGGAGGGGGATTGGTGTTGGATAAGGGTTCTCCAGGTACCATAGATTTCCAAAAAGACAAATAAATGAATAAATGAAAATAAATAAATATAAAAGCAAATCAAACCTGAATTCTCACTAGAAGCCAAAATGACTAAACTGAGGCTATCATACTTTGGACATCTCATGAAACAACATGACTTATGAGACAAAACAATAATATCACATAAAGTTGAAGGCAGTAGAAAAAGAGAAGTATATTGTGCATTTTGGTTGGCCAATAAAGGTATCACTGATGGATTTTTGTTTGAAACCACAAGGTTGTGAGTTCAATACCAGCCAGGGTTCAGGCTCAACTCAGGCTTGTATCCTTCCGAGGTTGCTAAAATGAGTACCCAGCTTGTTAGGGGCAATGAGCTTACAGTTGTAAACCACTTAGAGACTGCATAGCACAGTATGAAGCAGTATATAAATGAAGCTCCTATTGTTATTGCTATGCAAGTGGACAAACTACTCAAGAAAACCTGAGTTTACAAGATCTTTAACAGTGCTGTTAACAACAGGGTGTCTTGGAGGTCTCTGATTTAGAGGATTGCCCTATGCTGTTTTCTGTGCAAAAATAAACCATGCAAATTTGGCTCGGAATAAGTGCCGAAATATAAATAGATTTCGAAAATTGTGAAGCTTTTGGCGACTTTCTCACAGCAGGAACAAAATTGCTAAAATTACTCATTGCTTCCTTTGGGAACAAAATTAGCACAGAATTACACCCCTAAGCAGCAGTGGTGGTAGTCAGATGAAAAAAGGCTATTAGTGCTGCTGCAGTGAGGAAGGAAGGAAAAGTTGCCATCAGCTGGGAAAGGAGGAGAAAGCCAAGGAGGCTCAGAAGCAGCCTATTCCTCTCAAACATGGCTTTCTAGGGTGGGTGGGAGAGATCTCTGAGACACGGTGCTCTGGGATGGGGGACCTGGACAATTTCTTGTCCCATGGCACTATCAACTGTCTAACCCAGGGGTCATCAACCTACAACCTGTGTGCAGCCCGCGGAGGCCTTGGGACCCATGTTTGTGCAAGCGCAGGTGCCATTTTGGATGCAAAAATGGCGCTCGCGCTCGCGCATGCATGTGCTAATAATAATAATAATAATAATAATAATTTATACCCCGCTTAAATGAAGACAATCTAAGCGGCTGCCATTTTGGAACGCCCAACGCATGTGGGCACCGTTTTGGAAGGCCCCACGGTGCGAATTTGAATGGCACAGCCACCGTGGGGCCTTCCCTGGTCCTTGGGAATGCCCCCCTGCATGTGCGCCATGCAAATTCGCCTGTGCATGGGCAGGGGGGCATTCCCAAGGCCCAGCGAAGCCCCCCCCACATGTGCGCCAGGTGAAATTGCATGGTGCACACGCGGGGGGGGGCATTCCCAAGGCCCAGGGAAGGCCCCCTGCCCGTGCGCTGGGTGAATTCACCCGGCGCATGCGCGGGGGGTGTTCCCAAGGGCCCCCATGCCATTCCCCCCCTCCCGGCCCCCCAGCAACAAAGGTTGCCAGCCCCTGGTCTAACCCATGCTTTGGAAAGCACTTTGCCTCCAAAGATAGCTCCTTCCCTGGATGCCATGCTTAGGAAAGATAAGCTGCTTAAGAGCCTTTTCAACCATCTCCTCTTTGCTCAGCTGACAGCAACTTTTCCTTTCTTTTCCTGCTGGAGTTAACATTTTTTCCTATCCCAATTATGACCGATGAAGAGTCCCTCTGCAAGCATGGAGAAAGTGCAACCAAACAAGGAGTGGACAGTTATGGGTGCCATATACACTAACAGTAGTCTAACTCCACAAAGTAAAATTTCCAAACTCTGATTGAGAGACACAGCATGGCCACAAAGCATTTCTCTCACTTTTTGAGGAGGGAGAATGAGCTATGAGGTAGCAATTTGGGAAGAGAAAATATTAAATATTAGAACAGTTGCTAGTTCCATATAGACTACTATACAGCAGTCTTCCCTATCAGAGTCTTCCAGATGTTGTCAAACTACAGCACCAATAATTCCACAGCCAGTGACTATTATATGGGGATGATGGACTGCTAGTCCTGCGACATATGGTTGTGCCAGGTTGGGGGCAGCAACTGTTGATTCTTGGATGAGAGCAGCAAACATATTTATATGCTCTAACTAACAACAAATACTTAAATACTAGCAACAAATACTTAATTACTGGTCTGCGACAACTTGGCAGAATTAAAGTCAAAACTAGCCCGAGGTATCAGAGTTCCCATGCATAGAGTAACCCTCAAAGTATCTTGGCCGCTTAACAGTTACAGCTGGAGACTGTTTGGTTCAAGAAACAGGAATTGCCACACCTATTTATGCAGAACTTCCCAAGACTGAAAACATGGAAAAGAGTATCTGAGGGTAACTGTGTAGTGATGCCATTGCTCTGAAAACACTTCACTGCGTGGAATTTTCCATCTACAGAACTCCCTGAAGCTTTGCTACTGACCCATATTAGGCCTAGGGAACCAAAACAAAAGAAAATTGTGAAGCAAAAGTGTCCGCCCCTGAGAGATCACTTCAGCTTTTGCCTTCCCAGACAATGACATTATTTACTGCTAATCAGACACCAGCTGTCTTTTAAGCTATAGAAACGTGTCTGTAGTGTCTGCATCTACAGTTCTACTGAAGAATTAACTGAGTCCCCACCACAATTTTGGATAAAACACAAATGAGGGAGATACATGATGGAGGCTTATCGAATTATAGCAGTATTTTCATGCTGTCAAAACAGAGGAACTGAGAATCATTTGTGAAACTGACTGGCAGCGTGCTAGGACAAATAAAAAGCAGTCCTTTGCGAGATGCAAAACTTCTCAAGTACAACTACAAAAAAGTTGTGTTTTAGTTTGATTTCTAGACTCAGTTTGAAATTCTAGTGCTAAATCATATCTTACTGAAAGAATGGCACAGGAGGTCCTGCTTTCTACCCCATCTTTAGCAGGTATCAGACTAGCTGGCATCAAGGACAGGGTCTTCCTACTGATGGCACTACAGCGTTGCCATTCTCTAGTTCCAGAGATCTAACATAATTTTGTTTAAAGAAAGGGATTTTTTTTTATTCTGGGAAGCATTTAAATGATGATCTATTGTTTTTTAACTGAGGTCCCAGAGGGCTTGATTGGTTTCATGATACTATAGTTTTTAGGTGCATTTTTATTTTCTTTCATGCAAACTACTTTGATACCCACATAAATGAGGATGTGATCTATTTGTACTCCCAGACCCTAGTTAAGGAGTGGGAATTGTGTGGTCTGCAAACATTGTACTGGAAGTCCTAGCAGCCCAGCATAGCCAATGCTGTGTGCGATATTGCAAGTTGCAGTTCAACAAAATACACAGGGCCATATTATCATTGTTGCTGTCATCATCATCATCATCATCATCATCATCATCGTCCCCTTTTTCCTAGTTTAGGACTCAAGGCAGCTTTGTTGTTGTTGGTGTGTGCCTTCAAGTAATTTCCGACTTATTGCAAACCTATCATGGGGTTTTCTTGGCAAGTTTCTTCAGAGCAGGTTTGACATTGCCATCCTCTGAAGCTGGGAAGTGTGTGACTTCCCCAGGGTGTGACTTCATGGCTGAGCAGGACAGCTTACAACAGATAAAAACACATAATTAAAAATTCATGAAGTACAGAACTTAAAAGGTGATTGAAAAACTTTAAAAGTCAATACTAGTTAAAGCCATAAACCATTTAAAAATACAACACAACAAAAATAACAGTTAGAAAATCCAGCACTTTCTTTATGGGCCTCATATGTTCAGTCCTCAAAGACCTGAGAAAAGAAAGTAGGAGTGTGGTAGTCTAACCTCTCTGGCAAGGGAGTTCCAGAGCCTGGGGGCAGCCACAGAGAAGGTCCTCTCCCATGTTCCCACCAGATGTACTAGTGAGGATGGTGGGACAGAGCGAAGGGCCTCACCAGCAGATATCAAACCATGGGAAGGTTCGTAAGAGAGAATATGGTCCTTTATAATTTCTGTAGTTATAGTTGAGAGGTAAGACTATGGTCCTTTACATGTTTCCCATTACGGCTCAAGTAGAAGATCACTGAGATTATAAGCAGAGTCTTGACAAACAATAATGCTAAGAGAAACAATTCAGGCTATATTTCTGTCTTCCCAGAGTTCTTTAATTTGGCCCAGCATGGTTCTTGTCACATTGGACATCATTGATCTAAGCTGTCATGCAAGATTACCATATATTTAGAAATGCATTGTTCTAAGGCTTAAAATGTCACTGGCTTAGAGTAAAGCAGTCCCCCTCTGAAAAAAGAAAATGATAAGAGGACATCCCAGCATCTTCACACTCTGACTAAGAAGCCGGACTACTGAGACTCAGAACAATTTCATCTTGGAAAGCCCATCAGTCTGTGCATGGCACAATAGTTTACTATTAGCAAGAAGTTGGGAGAGAAATGAGAGAGGAAACTGGTTCTAATGAGAGCTGGCATGAGCCACTGGGTCAGCACTGATTCATTTTCGATTTTCAATTTATTAAAAATGCTCTCGGTATAGATTACCTCAGTGTGGTGTTTATTATTTTTCTACCTGCCTATGAAATGTGTCCAGAGGGCAATTTTTGACAAATTGACTTAGAAGGCTTAATAATTTCTGGTGAACACTTTGGATGCAAATCCTCATTTGCTGCCTCCTCTGATAGCTGGTGTACTCAGTCATTGTCAGCAGCTAACTTTCCCACTGTTTACAAAAAAACAACTTCCAACCCCACATTCTTCACTCTGCTGCATATATGCAGAGGATAGTAACTGGGATTTAAATAAATGGGATCTGGGATCCTCTCTGCCAAACAACATTATTTCCAGTAGTGCCTGGTGATCTCTGGATGAGTAAATCTGCTCTGGGTTTCCAGTTCAGCACCTTTGATAGCTCATTTCAAGTTTAGACTAAAACCCAGAGCAGATTCATTGCTCCCATCAACATGGAAGCCAACAGATTCTACTGACTATTTCTGGCCAGTACTTTCCAACATCATTTTATTTAATCAATTTGTTTAAACTATTCTTAGTCCTACCTCTCAACTATAACTACAGAAATGATATCAAAAGATGAATTTAAAAGATCAGTATTGACAGTAAAAAAAGAAAGCTGTCAAGACAGATCTCTTTCGGCAGATCTCTTTCCTGACTAGATTTCCCAGCCTTAAGAGTCAGTCATCCTCTCCTTCCCTATTCTCTGTTGCAGCTAGGGTTTGTCCTTTTAGTGAAATTTATTTTAAGTATGTTTTAAACTGTGAAATTGTTTAATGCTTTTTGAAGGATGGGTGGGTTCTTAAGGAAGAATGACAGGGCCTTTGCAGACTGCCAGAAATAGTGCAAATTGAGTCCACTTTTAGGGTTAGGGAATCATGGGAACTATATTTTATTGTGGCACCAGAGCTCTCTGACAGAGAAGGCTCAATGTCTCAGAAAAAAATACAATTCCCATGACTCCCTAGCACTAACCCTAACCCTTAAAGTGGACTCAATTTGCACTATTTCTGGCAGTCTGCAAAGGTCCATAGTCTCTCTAGTCATAGAGTGCTTTATATATCATAACCAGCACTTTGACTTGTGTCCAGAAATGGAACAGTAGCCAGTGAAGATGTTGTACCAAGGAAGTTGCAGGCTCCTTGTAACCAGTCCCAGTCAATTGCCTGGCTGCAGAATTTTAGAACAACTGAAGTTTCCAGACTCGCAATGAAGAGAGCTCTGCATAGACACTTTTATAGCACTCTTAATTCACTGGCACTTCTGCTACAGGAGGTACAGCTAAGTAGGCCTTGTGCAATAGCTTGTGGCCAATCTAATCTTCTTCCTGAAAGACTAAGCTGGTTGAGTCTCACAAAGTTTGCACCAAATGGTTGCACTAGCAGACTCATCAAAAGAGATGAAAAAATATTATTATAGTATACTTACTTTATTTAATGCACAATAATGATAGTCCCAAATCATTTGGACATATTAAGATATAGTGAGATAGACTAATCCAGTCCTAGACTAATCATGATTGTGGACTGACTTGTCTAAGGTCAACCACTGGGTTTCCATGGCTAAGTGGTGGTTCAGACTCTGGCCTCCTAGTCTAACACACAAACCACTACAGTACACTGGCTCTATAAGAGTCTATACTGCACTGTTCAGAGGATCTGCAAAGGTGACTCTCAAAACTGAAGCTGGCTGTGAGAGTCACCTTCCTTTAGTGGTATGGCTCAATGTTCTCAGCAACTGAGTTCACTGAAGAGATGACCCTTTTCAGAGCTGTTGAAAACCAGCCTGAAATCTCTCTTACCATTATTGATGGAGACTGTTAACATCTCCCTTTAGGGCTGGCAGACGGCCACTGACATTCAGACAGACTGTATTCTGGCCAAGCCTCAAGATACCATCACTCAGCATTAATGGCTTCATCAGTAATCAAGTGGTCTCTAATCGTGCCTCCCTGTTGATCAATCATAGGAGTGCAGATGGCTCCCTTCAGCAAACCTGGTTAGTATGTGTGTGCACACATACAGATACACAAGCACACACACACACACACTTTGATTCAGGAAAGTTTTGTGATTAATTTACCAAGGTTTTTCAACTTTTGAAAAGGTTCTTTTTTCCAGAATTGGCAAAAGACAAACTTCCAAAAAGGCAAGCACATTTGTGTAACTACTTATACATGTACATGTACCTTCAAGTTGCCTGTCCACTTACAGCGACCCCATGAATTTCATAGGGTTTTATTAGCCATGAATACTCAGAGGTGGTATTGCTCCTTCCTCTGAAATATAGTCTGTGGCACCTGGTATTCATCGGCAGCAAGAAAGCCAAATAGCCTGTGATTTGAAGGTGATTTTCTGCTATTTTAGGGCAGGGTCGGG
>CM034701.1:375480118-375502578 GCA_020142125.1 Phrynosoma platyrhinos | reverse complement strand
TCCCTTGTTGCTGTTGTTATATGCCTTCAAACTGACTTCAACTTATGGCAACCCTATCCTAGGGTTTTCTTGACAAGATTTTTTCAGAGGAAATTTGCCATTGCCTTCCTCTGAGAGCAAATATAGTGCAACTTTCCTAAAGTCATCCACTTGGTTTCCATGGCTGAGAAAGTTTTGAACCCTGGTCTCCTGAAGTCCTAGTCCCCCACTACACCATACTGGCTCATCACAGAATCCTTGACAAGGCCAAATGTGGCCTTCAGGCTACATGATCCTCACCACTGGCCTAATGGATTAGTTGCTAGCTAAGATGACAGTTGGAGGAGCCAAAGGTAACTAACTGGTCACCCATAGAGGGAATTAATGACCCCTGTTTTTCTTCTCTCTCTTTATTCTGCAATCTATTCATTATGGCCTCATCTCAGATTATAGCAGGGACTCTAGTAATGCAGTCTAGGTTCGCGATTTAGGACACTCTGTCCTAATATTTGCAGAAAAGCAGCACCATGTGCTAATTCTTGTCTACTTTCATTTTGTATTCCGGTAGAAGTATTGAACATTCTGGCCTAGAAACAAGACTTTTATCCCAAGAAAATGAGCTACAGATCCAAATCTGTATATGGTCTGATCCAACAGACCAAGCAACACACTATTGCAAAACCTGGATGTTATTTTCTTTCTTTTTCTTTTTTTAAATCATTTTTTATTATTTTAAAATAGTGCTATGTACATTTTGTTTTTGCCTCGAGAAGGATTTCCAAGTTTTTAACAGAGACACAAATAGGAGCTCATACAGCCTTGCTTGAAGTTCAGTTTGTCATAATTAAAAAGAAAAGAAAGGGAAAGTAAGAAGGAAGGTGAAAAGGCAAAGAGGAAATTAAATCTTTTTAGAATCACATAAATTCTCCTGCATCTTATGTCTATTTCAACAGTGTTTTAACATTATAAATCACTGAACCTCAATATTATATATCTGTATGATGTTATTTTCAATGATCACTCCACGAATCCCAAGCCAACATGACCAATGGCCAATGTTGAAAGTTATAGTCCCCAAAAGTAACATCTCCAATTTCTGTTATAAGTACTAGCTGGTGAGGCAAGATAATAGTCCAAATAATGTTCTTCCCAAATGGCTAGAAAGCCAGATCAGTTTTCATGTTAATCTTAATAACCAATTTCACAAATGCAATGCCACCCTCCAAATTCCTTTGCACTCCAGAATGTCAGTCACATAACCTCATTCAGATGACAATGCTTATCTGAATTCTGTCCCTCTCTTCTATGACCCTGTCTCAGAGTAACACTATGTACACAGCAGTCCAGTTTATCTCAACTCCTGATTATGCAAATATATTTGGATGACACCCAAGATATCTGATAAATGAAGCAGTACGTGCCTCATGCTAATGGAAGGTGTCACTTTTCATTCTTTGCTGTTCTTAAATGGTTTTGCATTTCACTAGATACCAAGCTTAATAGATAGACTGCACTGTGAACTTGATTGTGCTACTTGATTGCACAGTAATATAATATAGAGAAGCTCTCTCTAGTAACATAGAGCTTGTCCAACTGAGTCTAATTGTCAATAACCTCTTTATAAAAATATAGCAAATAACAGAAAATAACAATATATTTAAAGTATCTTAACTTCCATAAATGCATTATATTATTCTGGTATAGTAACTTAAATGTAGTGGAGATTGAGTTGAACAAAGTCAGAGGAAGCAAAAAGTCAGCCTTCTGACTATCTAAGAAAATGCAAAACACAGCAATACTTTAAAAATGCATACGCTTAAAGCATACTTTTTTTGGTTTAAGTCTGCCTTTAAATCCCGAGAGTAATCAGCCGACATGGAGCAAGTTTAAGGAATGGAAAAATTGGTCATTGCTATTTCTCACATGTCTTTTTTTAGTCCATAAAGTACAACGTGCAGTGGGAAAACAAACTCCAAACTGCTTATTCAGCAGCAAAAACATTCTGGGGCTTACTTAGAATTCAAAGAAATACATGATTAATCTTTGATTGGCTCTAAAGAGCTCAATCTCTTACTGTTTGCTTTAACAAGTAGGCAGTACGACTCACTTTTACTAGGATATCACAGGTCAAAGAGTGCTAAAGATAATTTCCCTTGTTTGCCCAATTTATATTTAGGCACACAGTAGTGACTAGGGGAGACAGATACATAAGAAACAGTGGTTATTCCAGGTTGATTGCTTTACAGCAAACCACTGCCCTGGCCACACATGAGTATTCTTCTTTTGTTAATAGAGATACTGGCATCTTGGAAGTAGAACAGTCCTATATAATTCACTATTGCTCACATTTTACAGATGTCTCACTGAGACTGGAAGAGAAGAGATTTGCTAGGAAGACTATACAGGACTAAACCTCTGTTCATTGTAGCACAATTAACACATATTTCTACCTTCAGAAATTCAGGGACTGTAGACCACAGAGGATCTACATAAATTCGGTCTAGACAATGAGGAAATCAAAATAGTTAAGGAGTTCCCATACCTTGGATCAGACACTGATCAGAATGGAGACTGCAACTAAGAAATCAGATGAATGGGAATGGGAAGGGCAGCTATGAAAGAATTAGAATTCTAATTAGACAAGATCCTAATGAGTAAAGATGTACATCTGAGCACTAATTTTAAAATCCTCCAAGCCATTGTATTCCCCATCACCATGTATGGATGTGAGAGCTGGAGAGGGGGGAAAGCGGATAAGAAGAAAATAAAAGCATTTGAGATGTGGTACTGGAGAAGAGTGATGAGGATTCCTCGGATAGCCAAAAAAGACAAACAAATGGGTCCTTGAACAGATCAAGCCTGAAATCTCCCCGGAGGCCAAGATGATCAAATTGAGGCTATTGTACTTTGGCCACATCCTGAGAAGCATGATTCATTAGAAAAGACAATAATGCTAGGAAAGGTAGAAGGTAGTAGAAAGAGAGGGAGACTGCACGCTAGATGGATAGTCTCAATCAGGGAGGTCACAGGCAGGAATATGCAGGACCTACACAGAGCAGTGGAGGATAGGGGTCTTGGAGAGATTTCATCCACAGAGTATCATCCACAGGATTGCCATTAGTAGGGGTCGACTCAATGGCAGTCAACACAACAACATTTCCAACAATCCTGCTAGTCACAGAGCTCCAGCAATGTTTCAAGGAGCAAGATCAGAACAAGGAACAAACAGAAATCAAGTGAAAATAATAATGCTAAATCACATTTGTTGTTATCAATTGCTGTTTAGTCAGTTTTGACTTGTAGTGTCCCTATGAATGAGAGATCTCCAAGACACCTGGTTATTAACATCGTGTTATGATCGTGAGAACTCAGGCCTGTGGCTTCTTTGCTTGAGTAACAGCCTTCCTCTTTCCCTACTGCCTTCTACTTAGCTGATAAATCAAATAGTTTCCTCCAAGTCTTGTGATTTATAAACTAAGAAGTCTGATTGCATAGGTTATCATCTTGAACAGCATTACACATGTTCAGTGTGAATTTATATACCAGTTTGGTTACATGAAACAGCAGGCTGTTATCAAAAAAAGCAGTCTGTATGTTAACAGTTGCTTTCTCTTCAGTCTTGGTAAAATAGTCTTTCACTTTAGAACTGTAGATATGTTCTGAAGCATACAGTCCTGGTGAGCCACTCTGAGAGCCTCTGTGGCAGAAGAGCAGGGTATAAATACTCTAAATATTTTAAATGAACTATGCCTCAAATTCAGTCATATTCAGATGAGAAATGAGAAACACTGTCTTTGCAACTGTAAAGTTACAAAGCCCATGATGCACTGCAATATTTGAGCTAATTGCGAGGCATGGAAATAAGTGTTGGAAACAAACTGTCCAACACCTGCTATACAAAGTGTGATGGGAGACAAACTGATAGCTTAAATAACAGAAAGAGAGATCAAATACCTCAGCTACAGAAACAGGATATGATCCTGCAAGAGGCCTCTCAAGGGTAGTTTCAGCCAGTTTCCAGTGGCTCTAATTCACCCTCCATTAAGTTTGTAACCTCTTACGTGAAGTGCCTCCCTACCATTCCTAAACAGCAGGCAAGCCACTCCATACATACCATGGTACTTTCATATTAATCCAACAAATTTTATTATATTGACAAGGCCAAGTCAAAAATAAAAAAGAGAAAGTAACCATTTTCTACTTCTTTCATATCTTCCCAACTTCCAAATATAGATAAAAGAACTGAGAACTAGGAAAAAGTTTGATTTTTTAAAAAAGACTACGCTTCCAGAATCCACCCCGGCCAGACAGCATCGACACTGATGGCTGGAGGGCTCCAGAGATTATAATCCACAAAAGTAACTTTTCTAAGATTTGGGAATAACAGCTGTGGTTTTCTTTGCTTGTTGATGTTCCAGATCTCTGAGCTTGGTCCTAAGTCTCTGGGTCTAGTCACTAGATCCTCTTCTCCAATTCCCAAGGCAAGGGGCAGAATCTCACAGTAGGAGCACACTGGACAAAAAAAAAAAAAAAAAAAAAAAAAAAAAAAAAAAAAAAAAAAAGCATGTGCCATTTCTTCAAATTAGTGTTTTTTATTTGAATGGTGTATTCTGTGAAGCCATGGTTCATGTTCATGCTTGATGACATCATCAGGGCCTGCTTCCTATGACATCATAAGGTCTCAGGATTTCCCCTGAAATCTCAGCGCCTGCGTTAGTCCTGACCTGACAACCCTATTGAGATCACATTAATCATAAGAAATTTGAGATCAGAAATAAAACAAAAACAGGCAAGCAGATACTCAAGGCACAATTGAGGCTTTGGCTATTTACTGATTTTGCAGCTCAGGTCTAAATCTAATTGTCAGTCCTAACTACAGTAGCTCCACGGAATCAGTAGGATTTACATTAAGTGCTGACTTATCATTCAGCAATTGATTCAATGGCTCCAATTGAATTAATTGCTAGCAATTGTATTTAGGCCTCAGTGTCATGTTTCTCTTGGTGACATATGTGAGATTCTCTCATTTTCTTCTAATACTCCTAGCTAAATGAATCATTCTGCACAGATAGGAATGAATGAATCTTTCAATTCTGGGTTTTCTCCGTTCCTCATTTTCTTCTGCATCCACAGCAATCTGTGAGTTTGTTTTTTAAAATTCATATGAAAATTTGTCCAAATTCTCATGTACATTTCTTCTAACATATTATACCCTCCAACATTTCATTTGAGAGCCAGCATGGTGTAATGATTTAAACACTGGACTATAACTCTGGAGACGACAACTCAAAACCACACTTGACCATGGAAACCCACTGGGTGACTTTGGGTAAGTCATATTGTCTTGGCCTCAGAAGAAGGCAAAGGTAACCCACCTTTGAACAAATCTTGCCAAGAAAACCACATGATAGTTTTAGGGTCGCCATAAGTTGGAAATGACTTGAAAGAATAAAACAACAACATTTCACAGATGAAAAACAGAACACATATGGTTAAGCAACATCAGAGTGTGGTCAAGACAATAAAAGTTATTAATTTGGAAGAACAGACAAGCTAGAAGAGGCGGCAGCAGTCAGCTTTCACCTGAGCCTACTAAAAAGGGCAAGATTCTACCTTCTCCTCTCCTGTCTGCTGAGCCAATTAAGTCCAAACTACTTTTGCACTTTGAGTTTGCAGCAATTAAAGTAAGCCAAGAACAAAGGGGCAGGGAGGGAGGAGGAGAGAGAAACTGGGATAATTTAAAAGCAGCTGAAAAAGTGGGGTGATAGAAGAACAATTGAGACTGTCCCTGTCAAAACAGGACAGTTGGAACATATGACCTATGGGCTTTAAAAAAAAACAAGCCACAGCTTTCATTAATACACACTGTGCAAGCAAATATTCCCTTGTATGGCACATTTTGGTAAATTGTTTTTATAAATATACTGTATTCATTTTTAAATACATTTTCCCCACATGTGTGTGTGTGTGTATAACCCTTTTCAATGTACTAGAGAACTGTATTACAAAATTGAAGGTCGACATCCAATTGTTAGAGCACACACATTGAATGAATAGAACTTGCATAAGTGTTTTCTTACCATGTTCCCACTGATTCAATAGGTCTAGTTCAGTTGGGAATAGTAAATGGATTACCGTAAAAGCCTAGAAAACTGCAAGTATCAAAGTGTTACTACATTTTGGTTCACGTCCTGGTTTATGACGTAAACACTAGATAACTTTCTGTTACAATGTGAACCAGACAAATCTCATATCTATCCCTAGGAACTGGTGTGCCACAACGAAATCTGTTGTGGGTCTTGCTGTTTGGACATGAGGAGAGTACATGCTGACGATCCCATTTTGCACAGGTACATGTATGACTTTGTCTCAAACTTCACTGGCAGAGAAATTAAAATAAATTTATGGTCAAGTATAGATAATCTTGACTGTCACACAGATTGAAGATTGAGGACAATCAGGAATCCCACAAAGTGCTTTGAAAAGCTCTGCTCTAGTTCTAATTGCCACCCTCCAGAAAGGAAAAAGCGAACTGAAGATCTTCATAATTTGTTTCAAGAAGCACAAAACCTATCAGAGTTTGAAACAATTCTGAATTCCGATGGCTGTCAACTCCTCGCCAGAGTGCAGGAACCCACAGCTAAAGCATTCATGAGAGGTGGACACCCACACTTTGCTTAAAAGCTTTCAATGAAGGATAATCCCATCAGTTTGCAAGACAGTCTGTTCCAAGATCAAATAGCTCTGGAATAGACCACTTGCTTGGGAGTTGACTTTAGGGTTTTCTTGATAGACATAAATTAATATTGTTGGTTGGGTATCTTATTCTGGGAGAGTACAGTAACATCCAAAATCCACAAAAACAGTGATACCTTTATTGGCCAACCAAAATACAAGAGGCAAGCTTTTGAAGTTTCACTGGCTTCTTCAACAAGCAAAGGTGTTAAAAAGTTAACAGGAGAAAGAAAAAAAATGATGAAGTTGCAGTGGTATGCCTACATTTTATCTACAAGCTTTCGAAGCTCTACTGGCTTCTTCATCAGGCAAAAGTGTTACAAATCAAACAGAAGAAAGAAAATATGTAGGTATATAACTTCAACATCATCATTTTTTCCTGCCTGATTTAAACATCTTTGCCTGATGAAGAAGCCATTGAAGCTTTGAAAGCTTGCATTTGGTATTTTGGTTGGCCAATAAAGATATCACTGTTTTATGGATTTTTGATGTTGTACTTTTCTACAGTAACAATAATGTTATTGTACTTTGCTGTATAGCCAAACCCCCTCCCCCCGGTATATACATTCTGTAGAATTTTTAATTTAACTCTTTAATTTAACTCTTTCATCTATACATGGTAGGCTCTGTTTTATAAGGATCAACGAAGGTATGGCTCTGTTTTATAAGGATCAACGAAGCAATAGACTTCTTTTATGCTCTCTATATGTTCTGCTACAGAAGCTTGTCTTCAAAAGGCCTGGATGTTCAACCAGATTTGCTTTCAGGCAAAATTAAGGGATATGGAGGACCATTGCTCCTACTTGTATGTTGTGATGAATATGGGGGGGGGGGTATAGGGACTAAGATATATATCCCAGCAAGATGCAGGTCACATCTGCACAAACATCCACTTTGAAACTACTTTAACTGCCATGGTTCAATGCTATGAAGTTCTGAGAATTGTAGCTTGTTGTGGCATCAGAGCTCTGACAGAGAAGGCTAAATGTCTCACAAAATTACAATTTCAAGAATTCCATAGCATTGAGCCATGGCAGTTAAAGTGGTACTAAACTGGATTATTTCTGCAGTGTGGATGCAGCTGCAGTTGAACTTATGTCATGCTTGTCAGCTTCCTATATACATCAGGTTGACCACTGGTTGAACAGAATGTTGGGACTAGCTAGATCTTTTTGTGTGATCCAAAAGGTCTCTTATGTTCTTATGCGCCTGGTTATCATGCAAGAGTGCCTTAATGCCAAAAATGGACTGATTCGGCCATTTGTAATTATATATATAAAAAAGAAAAGATAAAGGTATTCCCCATTGACAAGGTTGTCAAGTCATGCCCGACCATAGGGGCCAGTGCTCATCTCCATTACAAAGCCAAAGAGCCAGCATTGTCAGAGACTACTCTGTAATCATGTGGCCAGTATGATTACACAGAACACTGTTTACCTTCCCACCAAAGTGGTTCCTATTTATCTACTTGCATTTGCATGCTTTTGAACTGCTAGGTTGGCAGAAGCTGGGACTAGTGACAGGAGCTCACCCCATCATGCGACACCTGGGCCTTGAACTGCCAATCTTGCAATCATCAGTCAGCATCTTAACCACTTGAGCCACTGCCACAATCTCCACAACATTTTTCTGTGCATGCCCCATTGATGTTATAGGGGTTAGTGAAGCTTCCCTTCATTTTATTTTCCGGTAGACTGTGCCCCAAGTCCTCTGCTCTAGACATTACACACGTGGATCTAATTTTGGCAGATTTAAATGTACTGTTATTCTTGGCTTTGAAATTTTAATTGCTACATTGAGATTTGGCAGAGAATGTATGCTGCACTCCCCTTCCTTATTAATAACATTAATATTAGATGAAAGTCAGGAAGCCTATACGCTTCTTTGATGTCTCATGGGAACCTGCCTATTTAAAAACACCAAGTGTGTTATGTATGATCCTGATAAAGAGGTTTCCTTTGTGTAATAATTGTGCAATTTTTTATTTAGCTGTTCCACAAGAGCCACATAACTTTGCTAAACCTATCAATCTAGCTGCAGAGAAATTGTGCTTTTCCAAAATTTAAGCAGGCATATTTTGAGCAAGTGCTCTGTGGAATAAGGTTGTGCAAGTATTCTAGAGAACTCCTGGATAGTGACCCTGATGTCAATCATATCAATCATCTGTGGAATGTTATAAAATGTTCGTGAAGTAGGATTGTATTTTTCTTTGATTCTTTGTTGTTCCTACATGCCTTCCAGTCATTTCCAACTGATGAGACCCTAAGGCAAACCTATCATGGGTTTTTTTTTTGCCAAGATTTGTTCAGAGGGAGCTTGCCCTTACCTTCCTCTGAGGCTTAGAGAGTGTGACTTGCCCAAGGTCACCCAGTGGGTTTCTGTGGCTGCGTGGAGAGTCGAACCTGTGGTCCAATGCTTAAAGCATTACACCATGCTGGGTCATCTAATTCTTTTCAGCCTGCAAATATTCTGCTGTTATATCACTTTTTAATCAAAGCAGATTTTAGAATGGGTCCATCTTTCAACTCTCACTTTTTTTTGTGTGTGTGTGTGTGTGTGTGCTACACCTATTTTCCAAAATAAAGAAAAATTGATTTCTCCCCCAAATGTACCTCAAACAGTATGCATTCAGTCATTTTTGCCATCTTGTCAGTTTTCTTTGAATGACACAATTATTCAAACAGCTGAAACCTACTAATAAACACTATTTATTGGAGATGAAGATCTCTACTTCTTTGAGACTACTATATTTTATGCTACTTTTTTTAAAACTGACCTGTCCACAAAATGAAAGAATACTCATAGGAAATGTGTGTGTTGTCCTTAAACTGTCATCCGGTTAGACGTGTCTGTAGTCTTCTTAAATACATTTACTCTAGGATCACATTCTACAACTTGGTGCCCTCCAAATATATTAGACTACAATTCTAGGCACCCACAACCATTGGTTAGCAATGATGGGAGATGTAGTCTAACATGGTACTTCTCAGGATATGTGAGAATGGGGGACTCACAATTATTCTCCCCTAATGTGCCCAGGCTCAGTACCATATTTACATCCATTGGCTACAACTTTCTTACCTGGAAAATATCTGTGAATTATCAGCTGGTGGCTCTGGCTCAAAATGAACCTTTGAGCAGCACTGGAGGGCACCAGGTTCAAGAATCCTCCTTTAGTACAACCCTTGTATATGCTTGGCACATAGTTTACTGTGAGGTCAATAATAATCTCAATTTGTTTTTCTAAATATTAACCTTTTCTCTACATTACCGCTATACACACCTTCCTCAATTAAAAAACTACAATTGTGACCATTATTAACCTATCGTAATTCAGTGGAAACAGGATATTGTACTGTTGATGCCGTAATGGAACTGGCTGAAGTGCTGAGCTAAGGGGGAAAATCTGCATTTTATTTATCTGGAAAGGCTCCTAATCACTTAATGCAAGTTTTATTGTACATAATGTGCAACTACAGTTTTACATTTTACAGCTACACTGTTATCTTTTGCGATGGTAGAAAGCTAACAAATAGACTGACTTAGGTGAACCCTTGTGACTTGGAAAGATGTGATACGACACCAGCCTCAAAGTTATCCTTTCTGACACAGTAACTAAGAAGGGCATGGATGAATGGTTAACACAAATGTGAAGGGTCAAATTTCTCTTGTTTTTATGTCAGATAGGTAGACATGACACTATTTCACTTTGAATAGCAGATATCCAATTTTAAGATTCAACTATTTTGTACATTTAAGAGTAAATTTAAGGCTCACATACTTTTATATTTAAGGGATGTGGTGGCTTAGTGGTTAAGATACCAGTTCTGATGATTGTAAGATCGGCACGCTGGCAATTCAAGGCCCGGGTGCTGGATGATGGGTGAGCTCCCATCACTAGTCCCAGCTTCTGCCAACCTAGCAGTTCGAAAGCATGCAAATGCAAATAGATAAATAGGTACCACTTTGGTGGGAAGGTAACAGCATTCAATGCAGTCATGCTGGCCACATGAGCACCAGAATCGTCTTCAGACAACGCTGGCTCTTCGGCTTAGTAATGGAGATAAGTACCACCCTCTACAGTTGGTTATGACTAGTCATTCATGTCAAGGGACTACCTTTACCTTTACTTTTATATTTAAGAACAGAAGTGCATGAGTTGCATGGGTTGCTACAATCTGACCATTTTTATAGCAAGCTGTGTTGCTCCCTACTTCCACAAGTTGGAATAATTACTTTTCAGGAATCTCCTAAATGTCAGGGCTATGAGCTTTTTACTGGACAGAGACAGATTTGAGTTTTCAGAAATGGTTTTGTTTTGTATGTGTCTGAAAAGATAACACTTATACAAGGAATTTTGTGTTTCTCTTGTTGACCTAATTAATAATAATTAATAATAATTAATAAAAAGGACTCTTTTATGGATAGCCAGCTGAGCTGATATTTTAGAGTAGAGCCCAGCTGAGAGTTGTTCATAGCACATGAAACTTGGAGATCCTGATCCCCCCTCCTCCCTAACTTTTGTGTGTGTAAAATTTACACATAGGTTGAATTAAATATTGCATTTACTTAAAGAAATATTCTAATTTAAACAATATTATTTCCTTATAAAATGTTAAAATATGAGTATACAGGAATGTGCAAATGAAAATATTCACACTAAAAAAACACAATATTTTTATTTGTATGCTACATTGAATGTCCCCACCCTGCAACATCTGCATGTAGAAGTAAAGGGGAGGGGTTCCAAGAAGTAAAGGTTTGAGTACCATTATGTTGGAGAGAAATCAAAGCAATTCTTCCTACATTGCACAGATGAAAACTGGATATATGTGACCAAGCTACATCAGAATCAGACTTTGCCCACCTCTGGTCTAAATACTCTGCTTCATCCAGAAACTCCCAGAGTTGGTCAAATACTAGCTTCTTAGTTACTTTGCTGAGGAATGGGATATGTGGGATATTTCTGAACAGCATATCCTCCAACATTTCACAAATGAATACCAGAACCTGTGAGCAACATCAAAGTGCGGTAAAGATGGCAAAAGTTATTATTAATGAGGAAGAACAGACAAGCTAGGAGAGGCACCAGCATTTTGCTTTTGCCTGATTCTACTGGGAAGGGCAAGACTCCACCACTCTCCTGTCCTCTTCCTGCTTCTGAGTAAATTGAGTGCAAAATACACTTGTACTTTGAGCACAAGTTTGTGGCAACTGAAATAAGCTGAGGATGAAGGAGGAAAATGAAAGGAAGAGAGATAAACTGAAACCTTTTAAAGGCAGCTGAAAATGTGGGATGATAAAAGGATTAACCAGGACTCTCAAGACAGTTGGAGAGTATGAATGAAAGGCTGTAGCTGGCATCCAACTGTCATCTGTTGAGAAGAAAATAACAATGGACTTTGCAGTATATATGAGAAAAAGGTACAGGCAGAATCTCCTTTTCCAGAACTCAAAACCCCCCAAATATTCCAAAATCCAAAATTGTCCACATGATGTTATATTTGCTTTCTCATGGTTCAATGTCTGCAAACTTTGTTACAGGCACAAAATTATTTTTAAAATTGTGTATAAAAGTACTTCAGGCTAACTGTATACAAAACATAAATGAATTTCATGTTTAGACTTACAGTACTTGGGTCATATCTCCAAGGTATCTCATTATGTTTATGCAAATATTCCAAAATCCAAAATAAATAAATAAATAAAAATCCTAAATCCAAAACACTTCTCTTCCCAAGCATCTTGGATAAGGAAGATTCAACTTGTAACATTTTTGTGTCTTACTTGCAGGTGGAAGTAAAGAACAAGGACATGTTCTGCACTGCTAATATGAATGCTATCAGTCATGCAAAGCAGATGCTGTTCTCATGGCTAGCTCTTGCCCAGACAGATAAGAGAATGAGTATCACATCAAAACCATTACCAGAATATGGAAAAGTGGTCCTTCCTTCACAATTATAATTATAACCTACTATTGTACATGCAAGACACCCATCTTATCTTTGTGACTGAAGAAAGTCAAAGACATCAATCTTTCCTGAAATGTTAATTCATTCAGTACAAAAGGAACTTATATTGCAAGATGACATAATTGTTGTAGAAGCTTTAACAGCACAGAGAGAGAAGCTCAGTCAGTGAGAAAGTCATTTGTAATGGGAATGACTATCTATAGACCTCTCAGTTTTCCTTCCCTTCTAGGGTCATCTCTTTCATTAATGTTTCTGCATCCATGCCTTTATAGATTTTTCAGAATGGATGAACAGCTGTATTTCATTTCTCCACTCCAAAAGTTAACCAAAACCAGTCCAGATCTCCTTCAAAACACCAAGTGACCCTGTCAAATCTCATGCCATTGCATTTAACAGACAAATCCAAGCTAAAATGAGGGTAGCTCGTTCTTGTGAGGCATCTGCAATGCAGAAATAATCTGGTTTGATGCTGCTTTAATTGCTATGGCTCAATGCTACGGAATTCTGGGAAGTGTGGTTTGTTGTGGCACCAGAGCAACAAACCACACTTCCCAGAATCTCATAGTATTGAGCCATGGCAGTTAAAGCGGTGTCCAAGTTAAAGTGATTTCCAAGTTAAAGTGGTGTCAAACCAGATTATTTCTGCAATGCAGATGCAACCTAAGTCTCCCTAAGTTAATAATCATTAATTTACCTACAAGAAAAGCCCCCAACATGTTCTATGTTAAATGGCTGGTTACCTAGTCACATAAAAGAAATATAGTCCATAAAAGATCATGCTACAGTCCACCCTCCAGATCCATGGATCCTTTATCCATGGATTCAAGCATCAATGGCTTGATACACACACACATGCACACACATTCAAGAAAGCAAACCTTGATTTTCACATTTTATATAAGGGACACCATTTTACTATGCCACTGCATTTAAGGGACTTGAGCACCCATGGATTTTGGTATCCATGGGAGGCCCTGGAATCAAGCCCAAGTGGACACCAAGGCCTACTGTATAATAAATCCATTAATTTTAAAGCTGCCACAGGGATATTTTGTTGTTTTACTCCCTTAGAAATACTTGGAGTTTGGAAAAGTTAGACAGCTTTAAAAAGGCTGTCAAGACGGATCTCTTCCGGCAGGCCTTTCCAGATTAATCATCCCGGCCTAGGGTATTCTGATCCGCAATTGTTCCTCATGTGGCCCCATCTTTGGATGGACGAGGAACACTGTTAGAGGCTAAAATCGGGGTGTCGTATTGTGTTTTTAATTCTTTTAATTGTCTATATTGTAGTTTTAATTATTGTGGGATTTAATACTGTTTTAAGGGGGAGAGGGATTGCTTTTTTGCATATTTGTGATTTTATTTCTGTAAGCCGCCTTGATAGGACCCCCAAATAGGCGGGGTATAAATAAATTTTATTATTATTATTATTAAGTTACTATCTTGAACTTCATTTCTTAGAATGCTTCAGCTAATATAGCCACTAGCCATGCTGACTGTCGGATTCTAGAGCTATTCTCCCAAAAAACAACTTTTCCAGGTTCTGTGATTAGAGTATCAAACTGCAACAGTGAAAGTTTTTAAAAGTTCTCTGAGTATCCAGTTCTGCCAGACAGATAGCACTGGATACAACCATACAGCTTTACCATACAATTTGATCTACACTATTTAACTGTAGAAACTCCAATCATGTAATTTGAATTGCCTGCTGCCCATTGTTTGAAAGAAGTGATGGACTAGATCATCCAAGAATGGAAGTTAGTATGTTCTTCCTGTTGCATCAGTGTAAGGGGAAAGCAAATGGGAGTTTGAGTTTTCTTGGAAATTGTTGACAAAACCAGGAATCTCAATGATGTAACTCGTGGTCAGAAGAGACATCTAGTAATACAACAAACAGAAGTAAGTTTCCTGGATTAGCTAAGGGAAAAACATAGAATGTATTTTGTTGTTTGCTAAGCCTGTGAAATTGTACTGAACATATGTTTTCTATGAAACATATGTCCATGTTCTCACTGAAAATACCAGTTTTGTACTAATTTAATACAGCTCCATAGTGTCTATTCAAAAAACAACTAGGAAGAAGCACACACAAATTTTCTCTATTAAACCACAGTTGAATTTGGCATGACCCTCCAGAAGAAATGAAGACAGAGAAAGGTGAACTCTGCATCAGAAAGAATATCCTATCCATGAGAAATATCATCACAATAATCAAGGCAATGACTTTAAAACTCAAGAATTCCAGCGTACTGCGCATGCGCAAGCACATTGCGGCCACCATTTTGTTTTCAAAAAAATGGCATCCGCAATTCTTTCATGCATGAGCAGTACTTTGGCATGGAAAACAATATGGCGGCCGCGACTCGGGCAGCGGGGGCGGCGCGTGGCGGTGGGGATGGTGGCAGGACCGGGTTGGGGCCGGTCCAAAGGCCTCAGGGGACCGGATCCGGCCCCCAGGCCGTAAGTTGCCAACCCCTGTTCTAAAACATTCAGATTTAAACATTTAACTCACCCAGCCAAAATCATGAAAAACAATGTGAAAAACATGTACTTTCGTGTCAACTAATTTAATGTAGTTAAGATGGCATCTAAAACATTTCAAGTCACCTGTCAAACTATGGCGATCCCACAAATTTCATAGGTTTTCTTGGGCAAGATGTGTATATGCTACTAAATTTTGAACTAATTGCCAAAAATTTCTACAATCTATAGGCTGAATGCAGACTTTGTAATAGCTAGAATGGACCCACTGAAATCCGTGAAGGCAATTTAGCCAAATTAAATCACATTAATAAGGAAGTGGGGATTCAACCTTATTGACAAAATTTTATGAGATCTAAGGTCGTAAGAATGAAATTCCAAATATGTACAGAATTGTGGAATACAAATCACTCTGGAATCTAGCAACCAGTACAGGAGGAAGAAGGAGCACTTTTAACATTACCTAACAGAGCAGGCATATTCTGGTTTTTGTTGTTTTTGTTAATTGCCTTTGAGTCAGCCAACTCATGGCAAGTCCATGAATGAGACACCTCCTAGACCCCTTTGTCCTCAACTGCTTTTCTTCTCTTTCTACTGCCCTTCACCTTTCCTAGCATTATTGTCTTTTCTAGTGAGTCGTGCCTTCTCATGATGTGGCTGAAGTATGACAGCCCTTATTTAATAGTTTTGGCTTCCAGGGAGAGTTCAGGCTTAATCTGTTCAAGAACCCATTTGTTCATCCTCTTGGCCATTCATGGTGTCCCCAGAACTCTTCTCCAGCACCACATCCCAAATGAATTGATTTTCTTTCTATCAGCTTTCTTCACTATCCAGCTCTTGCATCAGTACATGGTGATGGAAATATGGTTTGGACTATCTTAACTTTTCACTTGTTCACTCACTAGTTCTTTCACCTTCCCACTCCTAGTCTTCTCCTGATTTCTTAACCACAATCTCCATTCTGATCAATAGTTGATCAAAGGTGAGAGAAATCGTTAACTATTTCAATTTCCTTATCATCTAGGGTGAATTCTTGTAGATCTTCCATGGTCATTATTTTTGTTTTCTTAACATTCAACATTATACCTGCCTTAGCACTTCCTCTTTAACTTTCTTTCATAATTGTTCCAAGTCTTTAATATTTTATGCTAGTAGTATGGTGTGATCTGCCTATTATGGATTGTTGATATTCCTTCCTTCCAACCTTCATCCCCCCACCCTGGCCCCATATTTTAAACTGTTCGGCATATTATATTTCTGCATACAAGTAGAACAAATAGGGTAATAGAATGCAGCCTTGTCTGATCTTCTTTCCAACTGGGAATCATTCTGCTTCTCTGTATTCTGTTCTGCCAGTAGCTTCCTGTCTTGAGTACAGGTTATGAATCAGGACAATCAAATGTAATGGTATACCCATTTCTTTAAGAACAACCCATTGTTTCTCATTTATTTAAAAGCTTTGCTGTAGTCTGGAATTCTCTGGGATGCTCCATTATCCACTGCATGTTTGTGTGATCCCTCAGGGTTCATCTTTGTATTCTTCTTCCCATGTGCCATACGTTCTTTCATCTCTTTTTTATAGGTCTTCTATGTATTGCTTCCATCATCTTTTTATTTCATCTTGAACATTTATTATGTTCCTCTTCTGGTCATAGAGCATCCCCACCTTTGGTTTAAATTTGCCTTTAATTTCACAGATCTTGTTCTTCCTTTTTGTTGTTAGCTTCTCTACATGGATCATTATAGTAATTGTCTTCATTCTAGTATACTAATAGTTGGACAGTTGTATTCATAGTTCTGACTCTGTTCCTATCTTCCTTTTCTTTTGTTTCTCGTCTTTACTTTACTGCTCAAAGCATTTTGTTTGTCATCCAATGTTTCTTCTCTTTCTTTTTGCCCACAAATAGCATCATTCTACATTTCTTCTTTACTATGTTCCTAGCTTCTGTCCAAAGTTTTTTTTTGGTTCTTGGTCAATTAGGCTTAATAGTGCAATTCTATTTTTCACTTTATGTTTAAATTTTGCTGGGATGCTCTTCAGATCGTATTTTGGCATGATGACTAATTTTGTGTTCTTCTTCCACTTTTATTCTCATTTTTTATTTTTAGTAACTCATGGTCTGTGCTGCAGTCTGCACCTGGTCTCATTTTTGCCATAAGAATAGAGCTTCTCTCATCTTCTGTTTCCAAATATGTAGTCTATCTGATTTTTGTATGACATCAGGTGATATCCATGAAGACAGACTCCTCTCCAGTTGTATAAAGAAAGTGTTTGCAATGATTAGATTGTTGGCCTTGCAAACTCTTTTATCAGTTGCTCTCTTCCTTCATTTCTTGATCCTAGTCCAAATTTTTCTAGTATTTGATTCTGCTCTGGTTCCAACTTTTGCATTCCAGTCGTCTATGATTAACAAGAAATCCAGTTTTGGGAAATTGTGAATTTCTTCCTGATTCCATCACAGATTCTTTCAGTTTCTTCTTCCTCTGCCTCTGTGACTGGCAAATAAACTTGGATTATGGTAATATTGATTGCTTTCCTTGAAGTCTTATTGACACAATTTAATCTGACTTTGTGTTATAGTCTTTTGAGTTTAAGTGGAGGGAAAGGGGCTGAGGTGAATGGAATGGCTATTCAAGCCAAGGAGATGTTGTTTACATGTTCTCTGTTCAGTATGCAAGTTGATTAAAGCTCTGGCCTTCTGACTCCTGAAAAGGTTCACATGTTTTGTTTCCAAATGTTTCCATCTATTCAGCACCATTGGATTAAAGCACATCTATACTGTTAGCTACACAGCCTACAATGGGCTGACATGTTACAGCAATGATCCCCCTACAGTATAGATAAGGGATGGTGTTCTGAAAGCTAACACTACAACATCCAGCAAGAAGAACTTTGCAACCAAGTGCACTTCTTTAAAACCTAAACATTCTATATAGAGCCCAAAGACAGTGAGCTCTGTCACTCTCTGAAATCATTCTAACACTAATGTGTAATTGGAATAAAACCAATTTTATCATTCATTGCAGTTTTCATCCTCTAAATTCCATACTTTATAGTATCTAAACAAGAAACAAGTCATGTACTTTAAACATATCTTTTAAAAATACATGACCTGGTGTCAGATTTCAAGCCCTCAGTCACTTTCTGTTCCTGAAAGTATAAGGCACAACTTCCTTCTCTAAAACAGGGAATCACCAATTTCTGCCGTCTGCCAGCTAAATCTCGTACTTACTGACAACTGCTAACTATTATCTCACATTAAGGCCAGCTGTGGATAATACAGAAAGCTGTGAAACATTTTGCATTCCTGACTCTCAGAAAACTCTAACAGGTAATGTTCTCACTGATTCAAGTGGAAATGAAGACAGCATCACCTCTGACCT
This sequence comes from Phrynosoma platyrhinos, assembly GCA_020142125.1. NCBI lineage: Eukaryota > Metazoa > Chordata > Lepidosauria > Squamata > Phrynosomatidae > Phrynosoma > Phrynosoma platyrhinos. The sequence continues at coordinate 375,484,027 of CM034701.1, read as the reverse complement.
GTGTGTGTGTGTGCTGATTCATTTATAGATATGCAAACTGAATTTAACTCCTTGCGATGGGCGTACCCCAAATCTAGCTATTTCCATAACTAGTAATCCCTTCTTCCTTCAGCTGACCCACACACACCCTAAAAACCTGTTCCAGAGGGCTGGAAAGGGAAAAGAAGGAAGTCTTAATGCTGCAGGTGTTTAGTCTGACATATACCACTGTATCATTACTAATGTGGCTAAGTTTTAAGGTCATTTGTATGAATGCACATTTCTTTGTAGTGAAGCTGAAAATTTGTCCCTTATCTCTTCAGTTCTTAAGCAGTAAGGTGCTGATCATCGACTTCTTTCTGTTCCTCTTGTGCATCTTCCTTAACATATCTTACTTTCCTCTGCCTCCTGTGTATGGCAGGAGGTTGTCTCAAATACCCTCTAGGTAAGGAGTGAGGTACCTGTGGCCTTCCAGATGCCATTGTTCAACTTCCATTTGTCACAGCTATCATGTAACAAATAGATAATAATAAATAGCATAACTGATACTCAGGAATGACAGGAATTGTATTCTGGAAGGCTATATATTCCTAGTTCTAGGGAGCCAAATGCATTTGTAAGGGTAGATTCAGATTATCAAAGGAAGTGGTAGAATGTATGGAACTTCTACAATAATATAGAGCCATCAGAGAGTGATTTACTTTCTTAGAACACAGACCAGTTGGTTAAATGCTCTATTTAACCTGCCACAGATATGTGAGCCATGTTCCAGACTATGAATTCTGTCCCAGACAGGTCTGCTTAGTGGCTCAATGAAGGATTGTCACAAGAGATCTGCTGCCATGTTCATTAGACAACCCTTACTTGGATGGGCCCATTGGATGGGCAAAAGAAGTCATCCAGATATTGATAGATACAGCTCCCATCATTTTTCACCACTGGCTATGCTGGCTAGGGTTAATGGTGAGTATAGGTCAAAAACGTCTGGAGGGACACAATTGCTCACTAGATGTAAGACATTCCAGAGAACAGGAACTTGTAAACTGGGTACACAGGAGAAGAAAAGAAAACCCAAGCCAAGCTTTGTAACACATGGGCAGCTGCATTCATAACTCAGATCAAGCTTCAAAGCGTTTCTGCATTCACACTAATGTTCATCTTTGCCTTGAGCCATCATGCTGCATGACATACGGCTCTGAGGGGGTGAACTTTAATAATAATAATAATAATAATAATAAAATTTATTTATATCCCGCCCAGTGGTAATCCAATCAGGGCGGCTTACAACCATAAAACATACAAAACCCTGTAAAAACATATATAATACAACATACCCCCTCCCCCCCTTAAGACAGTATTAAATCAATAATAATTTAAAACAACGATTCAATTAAAAAACCCAATACAGACCAATGTGTCCAGTATATAAGCGTAACAACAACGATCCTAACCATCTTTAGATGGGGCCATGCAAGGATCACTGGGGTGGGCTATTTGTTAGGAGTGGCTCCTTTGAGGGGCATGAGGGCACAATGGTGGGAACAAAGACCTGAACATCCCCTATGATCGCATGAAATTTCACAAGCAGCCCATCAGATCCCAACTTTATTTACTCATGTTGAGGCTCACCATGTTCCAAGTTAGAAACAGAGATTCATCCAGGTATCTAGATGAACTCACATAGACACATGTCATTTTCTTTATATAAGGAGCTCTCCACTCAACTTTGAAAAGTTGGCCCTGGGTTTGTAGTCCAAAACTGTAACTTTTCCAAATTCTAGCTTAGAGAATAACCACTGGAGGGAGAATCTGAAAGTGACATTACCACAGTCAAACTAAACACTGCAGAGATAAGTACATGTAGCCTTCAATGGAAACAAAACTGCTGGTGGGTTGTGCTTGGTAATATTGCATTGCAACTGCTGGTACAGAGAGCATACAGCTTCTTTGGCTGAAACTTCACTGCAGAAATAATACAGTTTGATACTGCTTTAATTGCTGTAGATCAATGCTATAGAATTCTGAGATTTATGGTTTTGTGAAATATTCAGCCTTTTCTGTCAAGAGAGTTCTGTTTCCACAACAAACTACAAATCTCAGGATTCCATGGCAGTTAAAGCAGTGTCAAACAGCATTACAGTTGGCCCTCCATTTTCGCAGGGGATCTGCTCTGGACCCTCCTCCCCATAAAAACGGAGACTTGGCAATATTCAAGCCCCATAGGCTTGAATGGGGCATGCCCCCACAGGAGCACACCCTGTTGATTTTAACAGAGGTCACCTCTCCGTGAATGTTCAAAACTGTGGACCTCAAGTCCGTGAGAATGGAGGTGTGACTGTATATCTGCGGTGCAGATTCAGTCCCTGTTATTACAACTCTGTTGACTATTGGTGCACTTTGGGGCCCAACTGATAAACATCTTGGACCTAAGCTATCTAGAGGCCTATAGCCTAAATCCTGTTGTTAATCTTGACTAGAGTACACACACTGAATAAATAAGGTGTACCTACATGTTGGCTCACCATTCAATAACTGAATAGATCTACTCTAGTTGGCACTAACCAAGAAGATGCCAGCCTGTACCTGAGACTTTGAGATCTTTGAACTGCTTTGAAGGGGAAGGAGACACTAATAAGGCTTCACTTGGGCTACATCCTAATATGGCTTCCTCAGGAAGTACCCCAGTTGCGCTCTCTTTTGGTCTCACCACTTTTATAGGCACATCTGTTAGGAACATGGGAGAAAGCCTTCCTGTTGACTGCATCACCAAGATGTTTTGGAATGCTCTCCCTAGGAAGTCCAATTGCTCCCTCCTTGTCCAATGGCTCCCTTCTTGTCTGTCAAATAGCAGGTCAAAAATTTCTACTCCAACAGGTTTCTATAATAATAATAATAATAATAATAATAATAATAATAATAATAATAATAATAATTTATACCCCACCCCTCTGACAAACAGTTGGGGCGGCTAACTGCAAATAAAATTCCATACAGTATATACAATTCAACAACTCCAAACCCACCCACCCCTTAAAAAGTATTAAACCAGTTATCTGTTAAAACATCTTAATTAAAACAGCATAAAATAAATTCACATCAAAAACAACAATAATCTGAAAAAGCATAGTAAAGCAAAGCAGCGGCAGCATCCAAAAATGGGAGAGGGCAGGATGAGGGGCTCTTGAGGCCGGGAATCTAGTCAGAAAAAGCCTGCCGGAAGAGATCCATCTTAACAGCTTTTAAAAAGCTGCTCAAGGTCTTAATCTGACAGATCTAGTCTGTCAGGCCATTCCATAGTCTGGGAGCAGTTACCGAGAAGGCCCTCTGGGAGGTCGCAGACAGCCTAGTTTTTATTGACTGCAGCAAATTCCTCCCAGAGGACCAGAGTGCGCGGGGCAGATTGTATGGGAGGAGGCAGTCCCGGAGATAGGTTGAACCCAACCCATTTAGGGCTTTAAAGGTCATCACCAATGCCTGGAAACTAACAGGCAGCCAGTGGAGAGACTTTAATACAGGAACCTTGCTGTTCCTGAAACCACTCTGGCTGCCATGTTTTGTACAAATTGAAGTTTCTGGACCAAGCACGAGGGTAGCCTCATGTAGAGTGCATTACAGAAGTCCAGACGGGAGGTTATCAGTGCGTGCACCACCGTCTCGAGGTCCCTTACTTCCAGGAAAGAGCGCAGCTGGCGTATTAGCCGAAGCAGATAACAGATGCTCCTGACTGTCACATTTACCTGATAAGTCATCAGGAGTGATGAATCCAAGAGCACCCCCAGACTGAGAACATAGTCCTTCATGGAGAGTGTGACCCCGTCCAGAACTGGTGGTTGCAACCCAATTCCCGGTTTCGGGGCCGCTACCGTGAGCCTGGATTCAATTTCTATCTGTTTTTCCTCATCCAGTCCATTACTGCCTTAAGACAGTCAT
>CM034701.1:375448219-375471689 GCA_020142125.1 Phrynosoma platyrhinos | reverse complement strand
TTAGCTTTTTGGTAAGCTGCCTTGGGTCCCATGTCATGAGAAAGATGGGATATGATGAGTGTATTTCAGATTTACTGGTTTTACTGTATTTATCTGGTGCTTAATGATGGTGAGGTTGTGCCCTAAACTAGGCTATACTTGAATACCACAGCTTTCTGATTTTGTTAAGGGGTGTGCATGTGTGTGTTTGAGGAAAAAAGAAAAAGAAAGTAGGGGGGGTTGCAGACTGCCTGAAATAGGGTTAGGGTTAGTGCTAGGGAATCATGGGAATTGTTTTTTTTTCTTGGACATTGAGCCTTCTCTGTCAGAGAGCTCTGGTGCCACAATAAAATACAGTTCCCATGATTCCCTAGCACTAACCCTAACTCTTAAAGTGGACTCAGTTTGCACTATTTCTGGCAGTCTGCAACCCCCCTAGGTTGACTTATGCAGTAATAGTTCTGGATAACAGGAAGGAGGGAGCCAGGTCAAAAGGAGAAGATATAAAGCTGCCTGATACTGAATCAAACTACTGGTCCAGCTAGCTGAGTGTTGACTCAACCAGTGGTTCTTAAATTCTGGTCCTCCAAGTGGCCCCTTGCTGGAGCTGGAGAAGTTGTGTACTCTTGGTTTAAACCACGGGTTTTCAATCATTGGATTTCCAGTGCTTTTGGTAATTTAATTCCCAGAACCTCCAGCCAACTTGGCTGGTGGTCAGGGATACTAGGAGTTGTAGTCCAAATCATCTGTAGAAGCAGATTGAGGAATGCTGCTTTATGCCAAGATTGGGTGACATCACTGGGGCCAAGAGATAATTATGACCTCCATGGGCTCCATCTACACCAAAAAAAAAAAGTATTCTTAATATACTCCCACTCCCCCCAAGCAGAACTGACTGGCAGTTCACTTTTGATTTGGGACAAAAACCCTGTGTCTTGCTTTAGAGGAGAATATCCAGAAGCAGCAGTATTTCTTTTGGGAACAACAATAAGAAGTCCATGAGCATTGAAAAATTGTCAGTAGATTCGTATAACTTGTGAGTTGAGTGTTGCTCTTCTCAAGTATAAATTGATTAGCAACTGCTTTCCAGATGATTTTCCCAGTCCTGACTAGAGAGGCAGGGACCCGACCTGGACCATTTTGCAAGCAAAGCATGCATTCCAGTCTCTTCTTTGGGGTTAGCATGGCTGTCGCTAGTGTTCAGAAGTAATCCTGCGGTTTCACTGAATTTATTATATGCCAACAGCTCACACTCTCTCAGCCTTAGAGGAAGGAAAAAGCAAACCCCTTCAGAACAAATTCTGCCAAGAAAACCTTGTGATAAGTTCGCCTTAGAGTTGCATCAGTCAGAAATTACTTCAAGGCATATAGCAACAGCTACAGCATCTATCCCACAAACTCCCTCAGCACATCCTGCTGAACCAGAAACTCCACACACAGTATGTTGGTGGTAACTATGTGTTGGGGAATTTAGTGATTTGGCTCCAATGGGTTGGAGCACAGTGACTATACTGCAACCGAAAAGCCCATGTCAAAGAAAGAATTAGCCAGAAGTCTACAACACTCCAGGTTGTGTGTTGAATGGAACAGTGAACTCTGTCCACTACATACTGCTGTGGGTAATAAAGGATTACAAAAACATCTGCAACTACAAGACATTTGTATAGCAATTCTCTGTTAAATTAAAGTGAGCCAAATAAGCCTGCTTTACTTTCCATGCCAAGTTTATTTTGGGAGCAAATATTTCCAACTAAGCTGGCTGCAGGATGTTTTCTATCATGTGTGAATCCTCCCTGACCCTCACCATCATTTTTGATGTTTTGTCTTTTCCCAAAAGACTTTCCTGTTTCTTACCTCCAAACTACTAGGGGACAGTTTTAGCATTCTGTCTAATAGCAACACCAGAGGTGAAGGTCTGTTCCCCCTACCCCAGACTGTTATCCACGTTTGGCAATCAGAACTGACTCATGTACAAAGAAGCAATCCAGGAGCAGACAGCAAGGGAGGAGGGTAAACAGCTGGAGAGTTTCCGTTTTAAAAAGCTTGTTGGTTTGTAAGAATTTGCATCTAAGAGATCATGGAAAATATCCTGAAAATCCATGATCTCCTCCAGCTTTCATGACAGTTTAATGACAGTTTACAGAAAACACCAGTGAGGTTTCAAGAAATTATAGCCAGGGCTGTATATATTCCATGCAAATGCAAAAGAAAAGCACACCCTATTGATTGATTGACCGAATTTATACCCCACCTTTCTCCAGGGATGAGATTTATGACCATTCTTGGTACTGGCCATAGAATTAAGTTGAACATTTTAGCTTTCATTTTATAAAAACTAAAAGTTGATAGTTATTACAGTTAAATGGCAGAAGTCAAAGTGGTAGCTGCCTATGATTTTCAGTGACCTTCACAGATTCTTGTCCTTCTTATGATTAGCAGCTGCAACTTAAATAATGTAAAAATATACAAATCTGTTTAATTTTAATAATTTTCTTGTCAGTTCTTCTTGGAACAGAGTTTGTGTTACCTTCGAGCAGAATTTATTGTAGAGGCAGCCCTGCTTACAATTTGCACTAAAATAATATAACAATGAGTCCCCCATCTTCTTTTTATTTCTGGTGATTGCTGTTATTCATATGGCTCAATGAATCTAAATATCTGGAGGACTTTCCTCATCTGGAAACCAAATCTGGGGCTGCATTACACAAGCAACTACATTAGGTATGCCTGCCTCCAGATGTCCTGCATTCCACCAGATTAGGTCCAGTTTTATGCAATACTGTGTTAGCCAGTTGTTTGTTGCTGCTATTCTGAAAGGTCATGCTGCACTGCATGGGTAGCTCCTGTACTAGCTGCTCATGACCTGTAAGGCCGCAGGTCCTGAAGCAGCTTATCTTGATTGGTCATGTATTGGGATCGCAATAATAGTTTTGAGTTTGTCAAACAGTCAAAAATGTATTTCTCCAGAGCTAGGAATCCCTGATGAAGAGAATCTTAGACTGATGAGAACCTTCACAATTCTGAACTTATTTAATTAATGAATTTATATCCCACCTTACTCTCTGCAAAATTCACAGTGCTGTTTCCTGTGGAGAACATGGTATTTTTTGTGCAAAAAAAGTGACACCACCTTCTGTGTTTGTCTCTTCAAGAAAGACTGGAACCACTGCATCACGATGCCCCTAAGACCCATCTCAGAATGGTGGCCCAGAAGGATACCATGGTCGATGGCATCAAAAGCCACTGAAAGGTCAGCAGGACCAACAGGGACACACTCCTCCTGTTCAGTTCCCTGGGTAGGTCATCCACCAAGGCAACCAAAGCTGTCTCCATCCTATAGCCAACCAGGGCTGAAGCCAGCTTGAAATGGGTCTACATAACCTGTTTCATCTAGTCTTTGAAACCTGTAGTTTTTGAAGACTTTCTCACAGTGGAAAGAAAGCTGTAAATGTTTTTATTCATTCCTTTAGAACAAGAGTACTAAGAATTACATCCCAAGAGGTCAAATGCCCCACAAAAGAATCAAAAACAAGGGGTAGTGGTAGAGGAGGAAAGAATGCCCAGTTAACTCATTGTCTTAACTTGGGGAAAACTATATATTTTCTTGTGTTGTTTTCCACTGAATTATGAAATGTCTTAATAGAAAGTTAACAGTTAAATATTTTTTAAAATCTGGCATTTCAAAAGTGCCATAAAAATAAGGATCTACCTGTGCAAGGAGTGTTAGCTATCATGTGACTGAGGGAGGAAGCAGACTGGCGGCTCTGCGCCACCCTGGGAAGGTGCGCTGCTGGATCGAGGCATCCCCACGTCTCGATCCAGCGCCACACTTTCGCCGCCCCTGAAAGGAGCGCAAAAATAGCGCTCCTTTCACAAGTCAGCAAAAGTGCGCCTCAAAAGCGTGAGGTGCACTTTCGCTGACTTATCCGCCGCAGCGTGTGCGGATGCTGCGGTGGGAGGTTGCCCTTGGAGCGCCGGCCGTGCGGAGGGCCGGCAGCTCCGAGGGCAACCTCGGGAGGAGGAAGGGGCGCCGAGCGTGCGGCTGCCCCTCCTCTTCCCTGCCTCGAGGATGGCTTGATAAGCCGTCTGCCGAGGCTTTGAGTCTAATTAAATGCATGTCTTTTACATGCAGCTTAAACACACGCAAATCAACTGTGGCCTTCTGGTGTATATCTTCATGATGGAAAGCTTTATGATGAAGGACTACAACTCCCAGAATCCCCCAGGTAGTAAAACCACAAGTCTTTCCAAGTTCTGATCTGTTGGGTCTGCACTATGAAGCAATTTGTCCCTCCCCATGCAGAAGCAATAGGCAGAACATTTTAGCTTAAAGCTGGAGCACGTGCTTGAACAAAGAGGCTCTGGACTGTATATTACTTGAAAGTCAGAAACTAAGGTCATCCCAAATATCCCTTCTGGCCCCATGTGGCCTTCTACATCAAGGTTCCTGAACTCTCTCTCTCTCTCTTACTTACATACACACTCAAGTAGGTTCTCTACCAGTGTTGTGGAAAGATGAGACATGATTCTCCAGGGCTGCTTAACAAGCTACAAAATTCAGGTTGTGGCTTTTTCATATTATGTATATGTGTCATATATTCAATTAATTTGTTTGAGATTTCTCCCCAAAGAAGAATTTTATCTTTGTAGAGATGCATAAAAAAAAAATGAATGTTTTTCTCTTTGTCTTAATAAAATGTTATTCAAATGGTTTCCTCATTCTGCAGATGGCTATAGTGTCTGGGAAGGCAAGGTGCAACCATAGGGTTGCATGAAGCCCCAGCACTGTATTTGCAGGCCTCAGGCTCTCCAGACTCACCCTTTCTTATTATAAAAGGAGGAGATTATCTCTCATAGAAAGAAACCATGAGTTCCTATTCACTTTTTAAATAGGATGCAGCCCCATATATGTTAGCACACCCTACACGCCTCCCTCTGGATATGGGATTTCATAATTAATATCTAGAGTTGAGCATGTTTTGAGAGGTCACAATGACCTATGGAGACTAGGAGGTTACACATGTGAGGACTCACACTGACCTGAAGACATCTGTGAGACCTAGACAGGACTAAAATAAACTCTAAGGACGTTATCACACGGGGAGTCGCGGGGAGAAAGTGGAAATAAACCGGATGAGCGGAAGACTTTAATTTATGGGATTTGTCCCGTTCTGCCTTGTCTGATAACTAAATTTGAATTTAAAAGGGGGTTAATTCGAACAAAAACCTGATCTTTTCATTTTCGGGATTTCTGAGGAAATGAAAAGATCAGGTTTTTGTTCGAATTAACCCCTTTTTAAATTAGAATTTAGTTATCAGACGAGGCAGAACGGGACAAATCCCGTAAATTAAAGTCTTCCGCTCGTCCGGTTTATTTCCACTTTCTCCCTGCGACTCCCTGTGTGATAATGTCCTAAATGGGTTTGCTGATCACTCCATTCCCCCCAGGCCTTCTCATTTCCTCTTGCAATGGAGAAAAAGAAAGTCTCATCACAAAGCAGTCAGAGACCATATCCTTCATCTCTCGTCATATCGTTTGCCTATTCACCTTTCCTCTCTGACCATCCATGGATTATCTCAAATCTAATCAATGTTTCATCATATCACAGGGTTCCTTTTCAGCTATTTCCCCAAAATTTCAAGGAGATGCTGACACGGTGGGGGCACTCAGTTTCCCCCCTCTTTTTAGGATAATACACTGTTAAACACTTTTTAAAAGCCTCAAAACTAATTTTTCAAAACGAGTGGTATGCATCAACTACTTTTGTTTTTATGTTTTCCCATTTCTAGGGTATTTCTGGCAGTCCATCTGACCCATGGGCTGGTCACTCTGGAAGATACAAGTCATGCAGTGTTCCAGTGGATTCATATTTTACTAGGTCTTTAGAACTATTAATTACAATCCTTTAGTCAGAGTGTTTTAACCCAATTGGAAAGGGTTTTGTTTCTTACAATTAGCAGTGTACAGGAAGAATACTGAAGAAGAAACTTTGAAACACATATTCTCCAACTGTCCTGATTTGACTGGGACAGTCCTGATTCATCCTCTGTTGTCACATTTTTTTCAGCTGCTTTTAAACTGTTCTAGTTTCTCTTTCTTCTTCCCACTATGTACTCAGCTTAATTCAATTGCTGCAAACTTAATTCAAAGTGCAAAAGTATTTAACTATCTCAACAGGGGAGAGAAGAGATGAGGGAGTAGAATTTTGCCTTTCTCAATATATTCAGGCAAAAGGAAACTCCTGCAGTTTGTCTGTTCTTCCTCATTAATAACAATCATTTGACCATACTCAGATGTTGTTTGAGCATACAGGTCCTGGTTATCATTTGTGAAATGCTGGAGAGCATAGAAACAAGATACAATCTAGAAATCCAGTATACATTTACATCTTAAAGTCAATTTTTGCTGTCTTACTGCAGTGCTCCTGTGGTTTGGTGTAGCATTCTACAGCATGTTTTCATAAGACATTGATTACTTTTTTGTTGCCTGTGTTTCTCTTGTGTTTACACCTCTGTGTTCATCCTGTTTTGTATTCATCCTCAGAATGTTTTGTATTCATCTTCAAATTCTCTGTGTCCCTAGGTTTCTGTTTACTGGTTTTCTTCAATCATGGTTTTGTAATTTTACTGATTTATCCCATATGATTTTGCCATTGTGTACTTTCACAGCATTTTTTCTTTATTTGGCCATGACAGAAAATTGTCTGTTGTATCTCCTAGGGATGAAAGTCTTTGCTCATTTTGTTCTTGAAGGAAGCCTCAAGTAATTTTACCCAGTTTCTTCTTGCTGTGATAAAGTCTTTGAGGGGTTTTCAATTTATTCTGCACAAAATATGTATGTGTGTGTGTGTGTGTGTGTGTAGGTTTTGTTTTTTGTTTTTGCAGAGAATACAGCATTTTTCTGCATAAAAATGCTGTTTTCTGTGCAATAATGTCTGAATTTTGCAAAGAACAAACTATGAAGATTCTAATCACTCCAAGTTTCTCCTCAACTGGGTTTCTCAACACTTGGGAAACCAATTTTTCAACATTTTTATGAATATTTTCAAATATTCTTTACATCCTTGGTACCTGCTTCGGTTGCCCATCCTCCTGTGATAGCATCACAAGGCTTTGTTATTAAACAGCAAACAGTAGTGTCAGAATTCTCTATTCTAGAATGTTTGAAAATGGAAAGCAAACAGATAGAGCATCTAAGCTTTCATATTCAATATATTTGCTATCCATTTCAAAAACTGTGCTGATGCTAATGCTAATATTAAAAGTCATAATAATGAGTCTATTTGCACATCACCAGCATTCAGACTGAAGGGAAATAGCTTTACAACTTTTATAATCATCCTGTGTTTATAACTAACCAAGTTATAACCAAGACTGACTCTGCTTAGCTTCCAAGATCAGATGGGATCTGGTGCCATTAAGATATTTAGGCCCTCATCTCTGAAAATAACAGCATGCAGAAAAAACAAGAGCTAAAAATCATTTATTTTTAATCAATCAACATTTAAACAATATATTTTCATTTCCAACCCTTCTGTAATTGTGCAGTTTTGTTGCAAGCTGAGGACCAGTTACCTGTGCTTTAAAAAATAAGAGCCAGTTTCTAAAATTCCAGAAATAACAAACTATGGGCCTTATAGTAAGGGGACATGGTGGCTTAAGTAGTTAAAACGCTGACTCTGTTGACTGCAAGATCAGCAGATTGGCAGTTCAAGGCCCAGGTACTGTATGATGGGGTGAACTCCTGTCACTAGTCACAGCTTTTGCCAACCTAGCAGTTCAAAAGCATACAAATGCAAGTAGATAAATAGGCACCACTTTGGTGGGAAGGTAAACAGTGTTCTGTGCAATCATGCTGGACACATGATCACAGAGTAGTCTCTGACAATGCTGGCTCTTCAGCTTAGTAATAGAGATGAGCACCACCTCCTATGGTTGGACATAACTTCACAACCTTGTCAAGGGGGAATACCTTTACCTTTATAGTAATGACAAGCAGATACATACAACATATCAACTATCTGTTGCCTATGTGAGGGCTTGTGCTAAGCTTCACAATACAGTCAGTCTGTCTGAATGGTCTTATTGCAGCCAAGGCATTGAGTTAATATATGTAGCACCTCTGAATTCCAAAGCTTGATACATCTACAAAAACTCCAACCAAGTTAGATTAAACAAAATGCTGTCATGTTATATCAGACAGGTAATAATATTCCTTCACATAATATGGCAGTGAGACTCAGCACTCTATACCTGCTACTCAGCCTTCACGAGTTGTTCTATCGCTCCAAGTGAGTGGCACTTTTATAATGCTAACTGAAGAGTGCAAGAGAGAAAGAAAAGAGAGGCCATAGATATATATATTTTAAGGGCCACTCATTTTTGTCTGCCTGGTCAGTTTGGCTGAATAAGTTGGGAGTTGTGGTCCACCACAATGGGAAGATGTCCAGTCAAGAAAATCTCTGATATGGTATATATGCTTATGCAAGTGTTTTCATGACTGCCTGTGCAATACAAATTGCCTTGCACACTAGGCTTGTGCTAACTTTGAACATGTGTAACTCCTAGTGCAGTGGCACAATTGGTCACAGGCTACTGCTTTTTGCTAATTTTAATATGCAAAGTGCACTGAGACTTACACCTATTATTGTGAAATCTATTTAATAAATATGATACAGTTGTCTTTCTCCGTTTGCAGGGAATCCATTTCAAGCCCCATTTATTTTAATGGTGGCGTGCTCCTGTGTTTGCTGCTGTGCGTGCATCGCAGGCAGGCACACCATTTTGTCCCTCCTGGCTTGCCATGTACGACGGATAAAAAACACGGATAGCAAGTCTGATAACCAGGAGGGACAATGTATATATCGGCACAATCAGAAGGGGAAACTGAGACTTCAGGACCAAATCCTACAGTCATTAATAAATGGATTTCTGGGAGCACTCCTAAAGGGGATGGAAACACACACTGACCATCCAAACAAAACTCTAAGCATTGAATGAAAATATTTTAGCCACCCAAAACCCCAAAATAACAACAACACCACAAACCCTATTTAAAAACCTATGTATCCACGTTCATGGTCAAAGAGGCTTTTTTCTAAATCTTCAGAATCATGAATTTAGGGAGAGAGGCATACAGAGGCCTGAATCCTATTGATAATTCCAACTAGAGTTGACCCACTAAATCAATGGGATTTATGCAAACATTGACTCACTGTTCAAAAACTGACTCACACAATCTCTTGAGGTTAGCATAACCAACAGAATCCAGGTCTCAAGCATCTTGGGACTGTTAACGTTTAAGCACTTCTGGACAGTCCAGTTTTAGATGGGATCCAGTTTCTACAGCATTTAGGTACTTCTTATACTACAGTTTCATTTCTGGAAAGGGTAAAGGCTAAAATGACATTTGTATAGGGGGAACTCCAGAATGTGATTCCCCCTCCTCCCTATCTCTTCCAATCTAGATTCAAAAGTTGTTCAAGTCAAATATTTTCTTTTCTTTACTTTTCTTGGCAAAAATGCAAGCTGCAAAATGACAGCAAGACTTCCCTTGCAGGAACTGTTGGGAGAGTTGCTGTGTCCGTTGCTAGGCTATGCAGAAGGTCAGACTGAGGCAGAATTTCTAAAATATGGCCAAAAGCTTAATTTTGGGCAGCTGTAGCAACACGCCCCTCCTTACCATCTTTTCTTTTTCACAGCAGGCCTGTTTAACAGCATTAATAAGTACAATGCAAGATCTTGCAGATTACACGGTTATTGGAGACCCAGCATGGCACAATGGTTTGAGTGTTGGACTGTGACTCTGGAGACCAGGATTCAATTCCACAGTGGGCTATGAAACTCACTGGGTGACCTTGGCAAGTTACATGCTCTCAGCCTCAAGGGGAAGGCCATGACAAACCTCAGCTGGATAAATCATGAAAAGAAAAACCCACGATCACCATAAGTCAGAAATGCCTTGAAGATACACAAAAACAACAACAGGCGGGTATTTCCTCTTTTCCCGTCAATCTCTCCCACCTCTGAGGTTACAATTATTATATAAGCTTGCTGGATCATTTTTGATAGCTGCAGATGTAAGTGTGTCAAACTCAGAGCTTAGAAAACTTACTTGTTTGGTCTGCAGTTCTGAAAATTTTGCAAACAAGCCAGGGCAACTGTACAATGAAAGCCTGTTCTAGAACCACCTTAATCACTCCTGTATAAGCTACTAATTTTTGTTTGCTCATTGGCAAGCAAGTATAGCCATGTACTCCTAACTGTGAAAAACCAGCACTAGAGCAGCGATTTCAAAACAGGAAGAGGTTCACACTCAAATGTTCATCACTTGACAAGTGCAATGTCCAGTGGTCAGCTATACAAATGAGATCTCAGAGATCTAACACTACAGACAGCACTCCTGAATCTGGTGAATTTTTCACATCCAGGTGCCCATCACATCCAGCAATCAAATAAAGAAAGAAATCATAGAATCATAGAGTTGGAAGAGATTTCAAGGGCCATCAAGTCCAATCCCTGCCTTGCAGGAATATACAATCAAACCACCCCTGACAGATGGCCATCCAGCCTCTGTTTAAAATCAAGTGATTCACATGCAAGTCTGGACCAGTCCTGAAAAGATACCAGGGAAGAATCATGACCCTGCTGGCAGGGAGATTGTGGAAGCACTCTAATTTAATTCCAGAGTGCAAACTCAAAATGCAGCCTTATTATTTGATCCATGCTGTCTCCAAGTAGGGCTGGCAACCACTTAAAGAAATTGTAGTTGACAAATCATACGGTTTAAATAAATATTTGCATTTAAATAAGAGCAATATTTCTGAAAAATAAAGGCTATTTTTCATGGTTTTAAGATGATGCTAATTCTTGTCACAGCAGATACTGTCTTGGAAGTGGCATTTCCTTGTGTGAAGAATTCATCTTCTTAGATGGCACCTGGCATCACAAAGGAAGCTAGCTGCAAGAATACTCATCTGAAGGTCTACTGAAGAGATATATTGGTTGACCAGGTTGAAAACTGGAAACCCTATAATTGGGAAGTAACTAGATCTACCTACAGAATGTTAGGGGGGAAGCAGACTGGCGGCAGGGGGCCGCCCTGGGAAGGTGCGCCGTGGGACCGAGGAATCCCCACGACTCGATCCTGCCGCGCACCTTCCCCGTCCCTGAAAGGAGCGCTAAAATAGTGCTCCTTTCACAAGTCAGTGAAAGTGCACTGAAAAAGCTTGCGGCGCACTTTCACTGACTTTTCCGCCGCAGCGTGTCCGGATGCTGTGGTGGGAGGTTGCCCTCGGGGCGCTGGCCATGCAGACGGCCGGCGGCTCCAAGGGCAACCTCGAGAGGAGGAAGGGGCGCCGAGCGTGTGGCTGCCCCTCCTCTTCCCTGCCTCCAGGACGGCTTTTTAAGCCGTCTACCAAGGCCCTTAGTTTCCTGACCCGACACAAAAAATAGAAGAAAATCCAGATTTCCTGCAACCATGACTGAAAGATGAAGAATGCTTGGTAGCATTTAAATCCCCATGCATGCAGCACTGGGTTAATCATTTTCACTCTTAAGTAGGTAGGAAACATCCACATTTCCAAATAATTGAAAGAAGATAAGGTGCAGAGCTAACATTTAATTGGACTTATGGAGGCCAAGGCACCTGATTTTCTTCCTAGAGGAAATATGAGAGAAAGAAGGATGAGAGAGAAAGAACCAATTTTATAGCCCATTTTCATCACTACAGTTTAAAACATTCTCTCTAAGGAGAATTAAGATGACCTTTGTTATTTTAAATTAACATTTCTATAGCCAGACACTGGCATCTTCTGGGATATTAATACATGATCACAGTATAATAATTTTCCTATATCCAATTTGAAAAGTATCTTCCTCTCTCAAGAATTTCAGATTGGATGTTGGTCTTTTTAATGAACATTCCCATTTATAGCAGCCTGCAAAATTACTATGACTAAAATCGGGTTCCTCTGTCCACCACATTACACCTGATATGTATTTGTATAATAAACAGTGATGTAATAAATTCATCCTACATACCAAAATTACTTGACATGCCTGTGTAAAGTGACCTCATGGTAAGACATACAGTGGGTAAGATAATGTTCAGAGATGAAGAGAGAGAAAAAATCTACCCAAAAGGCAAAAACTAAAATTGCAACCAGCTTGCAAAACCTAAAAAGTTATTCAGCACCCCATCAATTCTCAATAGAGCTAGGATAAGCCAGTCTGCCAATGGAAAATGGCCTAATACACATTTTATTTAACACAATTATAATTTTTGGTGGCAGCTTGACAGTCAAGACTAGTGCACAAAGGTTTGTTTACATCCGCCATGAGACAACCTTTAAACAGGAACACCCCTTATTTATTTATTTATTTATTTATAACAGAACCCAAACCATCTAGGTAAAATGCAGTATGAGGCAGTCATGCAGATAAAAACAGGTGGCCTAGATCGTAAGCAGAGCCAGTGTTCTGCAGTTTATCAGCCTTAGGGAGTCCCATTTCTCTGCTGTGCGTGATGAATGGCCTCTTCAGATGCTTATGACTCCAAGGGAAGCTCACACATTTGATTAATGTAGTTCTTCTCTTCAGGCTTAAAAACTCAATTTTGTCTCACATTGCCATGCCTCCTAAAGGGAGAGGAAATCCAGTGATTGCTGATGTGTATACTTTATTTCACACAGACACATGCCAGTTTATTTCAGCCCATTGCACAATCTTAAGGACTTGGAAGTTGCCAACCTCCCAGTCAGACTTGGGGTTCTCCTTCAATAGTTGCTGCATTATTTAGAATTGAGTGAGCTTTGCTGGGTATGGGGGCCAGAGTTTATAGAGTCATAGAACCTTAGAGTTCGAAGGGATCACAAGTCAATTTAGTCTGACCCACTGGTTCTCAAACTATGGGGCAGGATCCTTAGGGGGAGTGAGAGTTCTTGAAGGGGAGCATGAGACTGGGAGACCCTGATCCCTCTCCTTCCCTTCCCAAACTTTTTAATGTGTAAAATTTACACATGCATTCATTTAAATACTGAATTTACTTAAGCTTAACTGTTCTAATTTGAACAATTTTATTTCCTTATAAAATGTTAAAATATGAATCTACATCAATGTGCGAATGAAAATATGCACACCAATTAAACAAAATATTTTTATTCATATACTACATCTAATGTGTGGGAGGGTGACATCTACATGTAATTGTAAAGGGGTCCCAGGGGTAAAAAGTGATCCAACCCACTGCCTTGCAGGAATATACAACTAAAGCACTTCTGAAAGATACCCATATTACCATTGTTTAAAGACCTCCAAAATTGGAGAATTTACCACCCTCTGAGGCAATCTATTTTACTATCAAACAACTCTTACAGTCAATACATTCTTTCTAATGTTTAGGTGGAATTTCCTTTTGTGCAATTTGAATCCACTGGTTTGCATTCTAGACTCTACAGCAGCAGAAAACAAGCTTGCTTCTTTTTCTATATGACATCCCTTCAGATGGTTATCATGTCACCTCTCAGTCTACTCTTCTCCAAGTTAAACATATCCCTCTCTTTAAGTCATTCCTCCTAAGGCATTGTTTCCATACTTTTGATCACGTCAGTTGACGTTTCTGCAAACCTTCCAGCTTTTCAATATCCTTCTTGAACTGTGGTGCCCAGAAATGGTCACAGTATTCCAAGTGAGGTCTGACCAAAGTAGCATAGAGTGGTACTACTACTCCCCTCAGTCTGGACATATTTCTCTTGATGCATCCCAAAATTGCATTGGCTTTTTAAGCTGCTGCATCACACTGGTGACTCAGGTTTAGCTTGTGGTTGACTAAGCCCTTTTGTTTCTTGTAATGCCTTGTGAGTCTCAGGCTTATGAACCCTATTCATCCATTGAATGGTAGATACACACAGGCTAGCTCTGCATATCACAAATGAGCCTAATCCAGCACAGACTACCAATAGTATGCAGACCCTAATCTATGGTTAGCTAAGCTTCTTAAAATGAGATGGAGATGTTTAGGAATATTAACATGTATTTTCTCATTACCTTGTGGATCAAGGTAATCTTGGTTAGACAATGGTGGGGAATATAGGCTGCTTAGATCATAGGTTGCCAGTGGTCACCACATATACTGACCTGGTCCCGAAAATGTTTATGGGGTGGGGTTGGGGTTGGAAACACTAGGAGGTTGAACTGCATAGCCCTTGTGGTCTCTTCCAACTCTATAATTCTGTGAAATATTTTCCCAGTTATAATAATTTATTGCCTAGAAGCCACTGAAATGTCTGTAGATTTTTGTGCCATAAACAAATCAATAACTAATTTTAATCATTTATGCAAAGAGTTCAAGTAATGAGGATATGGTAATATGGTGTAATTCCCCCTCCCACTTTTTTAATTTGTGCTCGGAAGAGCATTGTTCCAATCCTATTAATTAACATGTGCAACTTTCTTCAGGATTAATCAGGATTAGACTAACTCTGACAGCACATACACAAGAACATAGTCTTTAATCTGGTTTAATTAATACTGAATATCTTCCCACCTGCTGGCTCCATATTCACAGGCACTAGACTGACAGCTCCATATTTAGGTAAATATTCATGTACAGAGTCAGAAAACTCCACCTTTTAACCTTATTTGAAATAGTGTTATACAGGGGAGCAGAATGCCTAGACTCATGTGATACAAAGCCTGATCCAATGCATAAAATAACCCCTGCAAATTTCAATTGGTTTACTACTGTTTAACTATAATGAACAAAAATTGATTTTGGAAATTGCAATTAGGTTTCATCAGCCCACCTTAGCACACTGTTATTTCATCTTTGGATCTCTTTTCTACAGAACCCATCATACTTCTAGATCCACTGTTTCTTGTTACTATTTGTTATTTTTTCTTGTTCTGTTATATGCTAGTGTTTTTGTATTTATAACATGAGCCTTGTATCTTAGTACCACCAAATAAAGATACCATTTTTTTAAAAAAAAACTTTAGGATCTATATCTCTTTCTTGGATGTCAAGGCAATTAAAAAAAAAAACCTTTGAATGTGTGAATGTTTTTGGTGGCTGTTCTTAAGACTCTGGAACTCCCTTCCTAGTGAGGCCAGAATGATCCCTTCCTTGCCTGTCAGCAAAGGCACACTTTTAAATTCCAACAGGCTTTCAAAAACTGAATGTTTTTAAATAAAAGATTTTGAATAGGGTGCTGCACTGCTTTATAGCAATAGCAATAGCAAGTACATTTCTATATTGCTTAATCGTGAACTCAGCACTCTAAGCGGTTTACAATCTCAAGCTGGTTACTCATTTTACTGACCTATGAAAGGATGGAAGGCTGAGTCAACCTTGGAGCCCTAGGATTGAACTCACAACCTTTTGGCTGCAGTGCTGGCATGTAACTACTGTGCCACCAGGGCTTTTAATTTAGATGTTTTCCAAGTTCTGTTTATTATTTTTAATTGCATGATTTAAATTGTTTCTAACATTACTGACAGATTCACTCTATTTTAATGTTAACTTTTTGCAAGTTTTACACTATATTTGTTTTAATATGAAAGTTGCTCTGGGTCCTGGGCTCTTTTCACACTACATAATTATACTTAACTACCATAGCTATACCCTATGGCAGGGGTAGGCAACCTTTCCCCTTTAAGGGCCGAGGGACTTCAGCTCCCAGAATCCCAGGAGCTATTGGCCAACATGGGACTATTGGCCAACATGGCTGAGGCTTCTGGGAGCTGAAGTCCCTCGGCCCTTAAAGGGGAAAGGTTGCCTACCCCTGCCCTATGGGATCCTGAGATTTATGGTATGGTGAGGCAATGAGGCACTTTGGCTGAGAATCCTAAGTGCCTTCCCCCCAAAAATTCCAAATCCCAGGATTCAACAAGATGCAATCATCACAGTTAAAGTGGAATCATATTGCTATAACTGTGTGGTGTGAAAAGGCTCCAGTTTGTGGGGGAAAGTCAGGATATAAGTTAACAACCTACATTTTTTCTACTCTGTCATGATGAAATACTGTGCATATGTTCATCTCTTGGGACAAAATAGATTCACATGACACATGCAGCCCTTTGTATGACAAAGATACCTGGTAACATGGAAATGGAGAAAAGGTGAGACTGACACTAACACAGGTTGGAAAAAAGCTTGATAATGAGACGCCAAGTAAGACTAGACCAAAAAATTTAAAAGGCCTTCGTCTGAAAGTGATCTCCTAAAGGTCATCAGTCATTTCCAAAACAGAAACGTCTAATGATGAGATGAAACACAATCAAATGTTCTTGCCACTACACTATCACATCAAAGGACAGAAGCCTGCTGAAATCTGCATTCCCATATGCACAGCAAGAACAATTTTTAATAAGACAAAAATGGGAAAACAGAAAAGGAAAATGTTGGCAAAGTTCATTCATGCTCTTTAAAACATTGCTGACACAAAGGATATTGTCACTTGGGAATGGCTGGAGATGAATTTAATTGGTGGGTGATGAGGGCTTCTTTTCTTTTTTCTATTCTAAAAAAAAACAAACTTGAAAAAGTCCATTCTGGAAGTACAATCGGGAGACAAATGTGTCTGTCATTTGTGCAATGTTAAGCTGTTCACTTCCTCTTCCTAACACATTTTTTGCTATTAAATTTTAAATGTAACAGAGAACCAACCTAGTGGCCACTTTATCCTACCCTCCTCAAGGCATTCATGGTCCCTGCTGACCTGCAACACCCGTCCAACCCAGCTTAGATCCTTCTGTAAGTAAAGCCGTTGAGGATTAGGGAGAAATTCCACTTAAGGACCATTCTGAGATTACAAACCTCATTTTTACTTCTAATTCAATCAGGATTTACAGGCAGGTTTCCCCTTGGCTCTGTTAGGCTCAGTAAGGCTGCAATTCCAAGAAGGAGGAGTTCTGCAACAGAACGCTCCAGCATCCAACATTTCCATGGTCCCTGTGGGCTCTTGCAAGTGAGGCAGAAGTAATAATGTTACTACATGAACAGACTTAATATATTAACAGTAACAATTGAAATTGGCTGCCTTTTGGGTGGGGAGGGATTCACTTTCACTGGACTTTCTTTTCTTCTTTTGTTAATTGCTGCAAGATTTTTTCCTACAGTGCCTTGCAAAAGCATTAACTTGCCTTTAACTTTTCCACCTTCTGGTGTGTAACAACCTGGAACTGGAACGGATTTAACTGGCACTGTTACCACTTGATTTACAGAAGATGCTCAACACTGAGCAAGTCCAAGAAATTTTTATTTTGGCACAGAAGTTAATTTAAAAGCAAAAACTGGCACATCAAGTGGTAATTAAATGCCAGTTAAACCCATTTCAATTCCAAGCTGTAATGCAACAAAAGGTGGAAAAGTCAAAGAAGGTGTGTGTGTGTGTGTGTGTGTGTGTATTTCTGCAAGGTGCCATTTCACAAGCAATGGAAGGGAATTCAGTTAAATCACCTTGAGAGCACATCTAAATCCCTTGCATGGTTGAGGGCTGGGGAGGGGGGCTGTGGATCAAATTGACTCAACCCTTCCTTTTCATTACCTTGCCCCTGACCTCTCTGGAATGCTTATTTACTGCTTCCCCACCTGAAACCAGACTCACTAAGCTGGCTGAGGATGGTAGTAGAGGTTGAATGGTCCAAGAGTGGGATTTGTAGTGTTTTTATGGCCTCTGGGATTCAATCCTGGGAGATTTTCCCATGAACTCACTAGGTGGCCACAAGCAACCCACTTAGGGCCTTTGCAGACTTCCAGAAATAGTGCACATTAAATTGGGGCACTGCCCTGGCTCAGTGCTAGGGAATCATGGGAACTGTAATTTATTGTGGCACCAGAGCTCTCTGGCAGAGAAGGCTCAATGTCTCAGAAAAAAATACAATCCCCATGGTTCCCTAGCACTGAGCCAGGGCAGTGCCTCAATTTAATGTGCACTATTTCTGGCAGTCTGCAAAGGCCTGTTGTCTCAGTCCCTCCAACTGCAAAAGATAGAATAATAATACTGGCTTACCTTACAGCAAGTATATAATTGCATGCAGTCTATGGACCTCTATGGATGGGTTTCTGGGGCTCTGTGAACCATACATAATGTCCTCCCCTCAGATTCTTTCCTATTACAGGTTGAGTCCCTTATCTGCTTGAAATGCTTGGGAATAGAAGTGTTTTTGATTTTGGCATTTTTCGGATTTTGGAATATTTGCATATACATAAAGAGATATCTTGGAGAGAGGCCCAAGTCTAAATATGAAATTCATCTATGTTATGTATGCATCTTCTATGCATAGCCTGAAGGTAACTAACTGTATACAATATTTTAAATATTTTTGTGCATGAAACAAAGTTTGTGTACACTGAACCATCCGAAAGCAAAGGTGTCACTATCTCAGCCACCCATGTGGACAATTGTGGCCTATTTTAGATTTTGGAATTCGAGAAAAGGGACACTCAATTTGTAATTTTAAAATGGTGTCTGAAGTGCATTTTTGCAGTTAAGGGATCCATAGCATTCATTAGATCCTCAAAGGATCCACACTTCCCCTGCCTTAAATTAAGAACTATTGTCTTACAGGGTTGTTGCAAGAATTACAACTAAGCAATGCACATGAAGCCCTTTGATCAGTTGCAAGCACTATACAAATCTTGATGCTGATGCAGATCACACTTCTCATTTGTTCTATATTGTTTCTTTTGGTACTCAGGCTGTTTCCAAAGCTCCAAAGGGGAAATGACATATTATTAATGAATCATTAATAACTGGATGAAAGCCTGCATGCTATAGCTTTCTGAGTGTTGGCCTAGGACTCTGTGAGACAAGGGTTTGAACCCCTGGGCAGCCACAGAAACCCACTTTGGGAAAGTCACTCTCTCTCAGCTTTAGAGGCTGTGAACCCTATGATAGAGTCACCAAAAGTTGAAGTCAACTTAAAGGCACATAACAAGAAGAATAACTGTCATTTGGAATTGTAACTGTTAGAGATAGTTAAAGATATTAATGTGAATAAACAAATCTGCCAAATTCTGTTTTTTCCCTAGAACTTTCTTGAAGAACACTATTTCTCTTGCCAGAACTCTTTGGGTTTCCCCCAAAAACTTTTGTCTAATAAGCCCTCTGCAAAAAATAAACAAAATAAATCACTTTGAATTCTGTTTTAGGTGAAATTTCTTTGGCTATTCTATTCACTGGAACAAGCAGAATGATCTTCTGTTTTTGTTGGGGAATTCTGTGGAATCTTTTGCCCATGCTGACCCCTGAAACTAATTGAAAATAGGATGGATAAACATCTGTCAGGGATAGCTTAGGCTTAATTACTCCTTCCTTCTTACACCAACAGAAAAGACAGTGCCAAGAGTTCTCAAATTTGTCACCAAGAGCCTCTTAAAGTCAATGAAGACAACCCAGTAATGCCTCTCGACACATTTAAATAAGGATAAAACAAAGTCCTAGAGATTATACTAGAGATGTAAATCCTCAGTTGTCTTATTCTCATGTGCAGGAAAGAGAAATCACAATTTGTTTTCCTCCTTGCTTACAAGCAAAGAAGGCATTTTTGCTGGTACTGATTAATGTTCTCACATCTACAGGAAGAATTTTTAATACAAATTCTTAAATTCATACAATTTGCACAAATTCTGAAGTTTGCAAAGAACAGTGATAGCTGCTGCCTTGTTGCATGGACTTTCATAAATTAGAAACATCATATGAGTTTTAGACAACATTCATGTGCCAATTAAGTAGTCCTTCTCTCTTACCTTCATGTGTGTGCTTTGCTTCACAAAGGAAAAAAAACCAGCAGTTTTGTGTGAAGATGTTTTCTGCCAATTGTGGTAACTTCAGTCTTTAAAAATGCTCCTTGCTTTGTCCTTATGCTTCAGGCAAGAACTCTTGCGGAGATTAGAGACTTCGCAACAGGCAGCCTCATTGTGTTAAGACAGCTTCTTTCATCAGGAACAAGACATCTTGCAAATATTCTCCACATGTTTAGATCAAACTACAGTATTCACACTAATTATTAACTTAATTTAATTAATTAAAAATGGGTTGAAGATGATGGAAAGCTCATACCCCCCATCCTCAAAAAAAGATTATTGGATGGAAAGAAAGGCCCCACCTACAACAGGGGCCAAACCATCTGCCACTGTTCCTATAGAACATCTACATTTGTGGTTAAGCTGTTGGTTTATACATAAATATATATCCTCAATACATAAATCAGTTTGCTAAAACACCCAGACACACTCAGACTTTTTGATCTGTGCTGCTTAACAACGCAAGTCAGAAAAGCAAGGCACAATGTTCCTATATAATACATTGCTATTTTTGTTACTTAATCTTAAGCATGGTGTATTGGTTTGAGTGTTGAACTACGACCCTGGGTGTGTGAGACACTCTCTGTCCCAGAAAGCCCCATGATAGGTTGGCCTTACAGTCACCATAAGTCAGATACAACCTAGAATCATAGCATCACAGAGATGGAAGAGACCCCAAGGACCATCCAGTCCAACCCCCTGCCATGCAGAAACTCACAATCAAAGCATCCTCAACAGATGGTCATCCAGCCTCTGTTTAAAGACCTCCAAAGAAGGAGATTCCACTATTCTCTGAGGGAGAGTGTTCCACTGTCAAACAGCTCTTAGGAATGTTGAGGTGGAATTTCTTTTCCTCTAGCTTGCATTCATTGTTCTGGGTCCTATTCTCAGAAGCTAGCTCCCTCCTCAATATGACATGCCTTCAAATATTTAAACAGGGTTATCGTATCACCTCTTAGCCGTCTCTTCTCCAGGCTAAACATACCCAGTTCCCTCAGTCGTTCCTCATAGGGCATGGTTTACAGACCCTTCTCCATTTTAGTCGCCCTCCTCTTATTAGATACTATATTGATGCAGCCTAGAATTGCATTGGTCTTTTTAGCTGCCACATCACACTGTTGAACTTGTGATCTACTAGGACTCCTAGATCCCTTTCACATGTACTGTGTACTGGAAGGCACAAAACAATAATAACAACAACAATATATTCTTAAGTCCCATAGAACCACAAAATATAGTGACTCATGATGAATGAGCAAATTACCAGAAGGCAGAATTTTACCAAATATTAGCCCATTTCAATTTTCAGGGTAATTTGGGGGAAGAAATATATCTAGGGAAGGCCAATAAATGTATAAATGTTTATAACCACTTCAGTCCTCTTTGCTGTCCTTTTGCCTTCCTATCTGCAATATCCCCATTTTGCTCTCCCCTGTTTCTCAGAGTGTTCTCAGCTAATCAGGGAATCACATAGGGAATATAACTGTGTCTCAACAGAATGTAGACAAAATTGGCTATGTGCAAATAAAGCCAAATTAGAATGAGGGCACTGCTTCCTTGACTGGTTATACTGAATCATTCCAAGTGCATTTTTGGGACAAAAAGACTACGGGGCAGATACCATTCAGCGCCCTCATTCTAATCCCCCTCCCCACACACACATACGCCCCAAGGTTGAATATGGGAAGTTACTATATCATAAAATATCTTCCCAGGGGTTTTATTGCTCTCATTTCCAAACTGTGCTCTGAAGAAATGTGTGCCTGTTTGGGTGTGTTAATGCAGGCCTATTTCCTTCACACCTGGGTGGGGGCAAAAGAGGGTATTTTTGATGACAACAAAAATGTCCATCAAAACCACTCCCACATTGGTTTCATCCTGGAACAATGGTTGTAGGGTCAACAGTTTCAGAAGAAACAGTTAGGCAGCTAAGCCAGCACCTAGTTTGTACATAAGTTGAAATAATACAGTCTCTTGAATTTCTGCACCTTGTACTGTGCTCTCACTCACACTTTCTGATGGATTATACGCAGTGACAACTGAATATACCAAGAGTTCGTACCTGAAGACTACTGATGCAAAAAATATATTGGTGAAAATGCTGCAATACTGCAATATATTAAAAGATAAAGTGGGTATTTTTTAAATTACTCTTCCTTCTTCCCCGTATATCAATCTCCTGCCTATTGGATTCTATGGCATAAACAAGGCCATTATTGCTAAGCAATGGCTGGAATTACTTTCAATAGATTCTTTTTCCCTCTAAGAAATACTTTATTCATGAGGCTTTCTTTCATTTTTACTAACTTTCTGAGTGTTAAAACAAAAGTAATCTGTAAGTCATAGTGACATGGAATTTAAAACCATGCATCATCTGCTAATGGTTTTAATACCAGCTGATTCTGCTACAGCCTTCCACCAAAATGGTGTCTTCCAAATATCCTGAATTGTGACTCTCATCCTCCACAGTCAGTTCACAGTCGTGCTGGCTAAAGATGGTAGAAATTGCTGGGGTGCCACATTGGAGAAGACTGTTCTAAACACGTATTTATTTGTTAATTGACAGATTCTCTTATGATAAAGGAACCTACCCATAACATGAAATGCAGCTTGGGCAAAACTGACATTCAAGGTTCTAAGGTTAGCTTTTGCAATGAATATTGAAAATTATTTATTTAAATATACATTCCACCATGTTCTGAGAAAGAAGGTTTATAAACTTTTAAAAATTAATTTAGACTTAATTCTTAACTTCTGATGAACATGAGCATGTTGAGTTAATTTATAAATTGATTTTCAACCTACTTCTTACACTAGGGCTTACAAGGCAGTTTGTTAAAATATGAAAACAAAATAAAATGAAGACCTGAAAACCAGAGACAGCTAAAACTTAAGACAACAGCAGTGGGAGGTGGAATAGGATGAAAATGTTAATGGTTGATATTCCATAAATACAAAAGAAAAAAGAATATGCAAAGCGGGGGGAATAAAGGAGATGAGAGCAAAACAAAATATATCTTAATAATGAGTGACAAACCAGAGAGTGCAGCAGAAGGAGCTGTGTCAACAGAACCAGCCCTGTCAGACAGATCCTTTTCAGTAGTCTCGGGTGGCCAAACCTCATCCTCTGTACCCTTATCTGTTGGAGTTCCTCAGGGCTCTGTTCTAGGTCCCCTTTTGTTTTCTATATACACACTTTCCCTTGGTAAACTCATCTCTTCATTTGGCTTCTCTTACCATCTGTACGCCGATGATACCCAGCTGTACTTTTCCGTTCCTAAACTCTCATCAGAGCTAGAACAGCAAGTGTCATCTTGTTTAACAGCTGTCTCACACTGGATGTGCCATCGGCGTCTGAAGCTCAATATGTCTAAAACTGAGCTTCTCGTTTTTCCACCTAAGCCCACCCTTCACTATACTTTTTCTGTTTTAGTTAACAACATTTCTATTCAGCCGGTCCAGGAAGCCCGCAGTCTTGGTTTCATCTTCGACTCTGCCTTGTCATTTATCCCCCAGATCCAGACTACAGCTAAGGTCTGTAGATTTTTTCTGTATAATATTGCCAAAATCCGCCCATATCTCTCAGCCTCTACTGCAAAAACATTGGTCCATGCCCTAGTGGTATCGCATCTAGACTACTGTAATCTTCTCCTGGCAGGGCTTCCTCTCTCCCATCTCCACCCA
>CM034701.1:375437189-375448119 GCA_020142125.1 Phrynosoma platyrhinos | reverse complement strand
TACAGCGCTCTAGAAATAAAGTTTAATAATAATAATAATAATAACAGAGTGAAGAAACTGTCTTAGACCAGAGATCCTGGCATGTTGACAGTAGTGACTCATATAATGATTCTACTAGAGTGGGTCCTTGGTATCCACTGCGGTTAGGTTTCAGGACACCTCCCGCCCCATGGATACCAAAATCTGTGGATGCTCAAGTCCCATTAAATACAATGCTCTCCCTTATATAAAATGGCAAAATCAAGATTTGCTTTTTTTGGAATTCATACATTTAAAAAAATATTTTCAAGCCATGGATATTTGAATCTGTGGATAAAGGCCCAAAACAGGTGAGCCAAAAGGACCACACCAGGACTGTGCCGGTGCAATTTGCGCCAGGGCCTCGGTCCCGATTCAGGCCACCACCACGGTCCTGAACTGGGCTGTGGGAAGGAGTGGATTCCTTCTGCTCCTTCTTGGCCCAGTTCTTCCTGGATGGCACAGCACTGGCGCAGCTTCCGGACATGTTCAAGGTGTGTGCCACCTGAACAACACACCCCAAACACAGCTGGAATCCACATCATTTGGTCCATGTGTTTTGGGCCACAGAATCTGGATATGGAGGGATAGGTTTTAAGCAGTTATCTAGGGCCCTGAACCCATTTTGAGGCCTAGGTTCAGCAGCTGAAATTTCTCCTTTAAATTTCACACTAAGACCCAGAGTAGGTAGGGGCGTGTTTGTGGACTTATGGCAGAGTGAATTTCTTAGACATGAAATACTTAAGAGGTGGTTTTGCTAGTTCCTTCCTCTGAAATATACCCAGCAACACCTGGTACTCACTAGTAGTCTCCCATCCAAACACTAACCAGGGCTGATCCTGTTTCTTTTCCAAGATCAGACAGGATCTGGTGCATTTATCACCCTGATAACATGGGAACCGCCAGGGCAGAAGGGAAGAGCAACAGGTGGTGTGTACTACATGACCTGTCCTGCACCCTACCACATCCCGTGGTAGTAGATACCTTCAGGTGCACTGGAGAAACATGGTCCATTGTTAGTGTTAGAATGAGATTCAACCAACCGAATCAACCACTTAGATTCTGAGTACAGTAGTGAAGTGAGCCTTATCCTACCTCTCACAGAGCAAATTATCGTGGGTTTCCCTATTGCTAATCATGCCAGCAAATACGATTTGTCAGTCAACCTCTTCCTTCTAGTCCTTCACAGATGGTGGGGTAGGGAGAGAGGATAATAGTACTGGGTCAATGATTATGCTTTCTCCAAGGATCTGTTCACAGGTTAATCTGATTAAGCACTTTAACTTCAAAGAGACATCTTTTTAGTGGTATCTGGTGAGCTCCCAAATCAAGAGGTGAATCTCTGTTCTGGGTTTTAGTGTGAACTTTAAAGGAGGTATCCAAAATGCTTAACAGTATACAGTATATATACCCCACTCACTTCCATGCCACCAACCTTTGAAGATGCCAGCCACAGATGCAGGTGAAATGTCAGGAATAAATTATTTCAGAACACGGCCACATAGCCTGAAAAAACTACAAAAAACTACTGTTGAACCTTTTTCTCAAAACAGTAACTAAAAATTCATTTACAGTTCAGACTAAAACCCAGACAGCTCCACTGATTTCAGAACCACTCTTCCCTACTGAAACATTTCCAGGCTACTTTGCTTCCATAAAACCAGAAACTAATTCTGGAAGTTCCCATATTGACTTGATCAACCCATGTCTTCATCTCATGCAAAAGTAGGGCATTCGTAGCGTCTGTTCAAATACATGCTCAGCTCCTCTTGTCATGCCAAATGACCTGTTTTCACTCAGAAAATTTAGTAGCATATTTAGGGGATATTAAGGCTGCTACCACACTTCTCCTTCTCTTGAACATACAGACACAGAGCAATACATCTTCCTCTTTTAAGATGACTAGTCCCTAGAATGGTATCCAATTATAGCACAAAATCAAATCACTTTTGATCTTCCATTCCCATGCAGTGAATGCAATTAAGTGAGCCTTGCCAAAAAGAGAAAGGGGGTGGGGAGTGTCTTTACTGACAAGAGGAACAGAAATGCTGTCCCTGTTACACCTACCTTTTCTGTCAAAGGCTGAGCCAAGACATTTCAATTGTTTAAAAGAAATATGAAAATATAACCCACTGATCTTCCCCAATATCAGCCAGGTGAATTTAAGGGTAAGATGTCTATATTTTGGAAAAGCTTAATTGACATTTTCAGTTAGGATCTGCAAGCTAATCTTTACTTTCTGTTTTTGGAGTGGGGGCACCCTACCTGCATTCCTTTACATTTGGATGCTTCCCTTAGAAATAACAGGGAAGCAATTGTGCATGAAGGAAAGGTGTCTGCACAAGAAGCAGGGTTCACCACTCACTACTAGTAGTAGCAGTAGTGATATGAGTCATCAGACCCCACTCATCCATACTTTTTTCCTTTCTTCTCTCCATTTTTTTTCTATTAAAATAGACATGAATGTAGAAACCAGCTGCTTCTGAAAAGCTTTGATGACCTGTATGTGTGGGTGGGTGGGGTGCTTCAAGTTGCCTGTCAACTTATGGCAACCCCATACATTTCTTGAGGTTTTCTTAGGCAAGGAATATGCAGAGGTGGTTTTGCTCTGAAATATAGCCTAGAGCATCTGGTATTTGTTGGCAGTCTTCCATCTAAGTACTAACCTACTTAGCTTCCAAAATCAGACAGGATCTGGTGCCTTTAGGATATTTAGGCCCTTACTGTGCATATGATGACCCATGTGTGTTGTTTGCCTTCAAGTAATTTCTGACTTATGGTGATCGTAAGGCGATCCTATTATAAGGTTTTCTTGGCACGTTTCTTCATAAGGGGTTTACCATTGTCATCCTCTGAGGCTGAAAGATGGTGACTTGTCCAAGGTCACCCAGTGGGTGTTCATACTTCAGCAGGGATTTGAATCCTGCTTTCCAGAGTCATAGCCCAATGCCCTAACCACTATACGACACTGGCTAGTACTAGATTCAAATATATCTCAAATGAACAATGGATATTCAATTTTAAAACAGCCAAAACAACTGTCCTAAAAATCAGACTTTCTGCTGACCTAAGTCCTATGGAACCTATTAGCAATTGTTGTGTCTTCTAGTCAATTCCAACTTGAGGGGCCTCACCAGGAACCTACATCTGATGACACATGGACCAGCACTTTGAGTAGTGCTCAAAGTAGAGGAGATATTCTCAACTCTTGCCGCTTCAGATGGTTTGAACTTCAACCCCCCAAAGCCCCTGCCAAGACAGTTAATGGTTAGGTTTCTGGGAGTCCTTCAGTGAGTGAGGTTTTGAATCTAGGCCTTCCCTGTCCTAATCCAGCATTCTAACCACATGTTGACCCTCACAGATCAAAAGAGGCAGGGAATGAACAACCACAGTCCCCTTAAGATGGCAGGGTTGGAGATCTAGCCTAATGACAGCATCTCCTTTTTCAAACTAATCCTCTAGAGTAGACCTGTGATGGCGAGCCTGGGGCACGCAGGCCAGAGATGGCATGCGAAGCCATTTGCCCTGCAGAGAGGACAGGGAGGAGGAGGAAGAGGCACGCACCTGTTCCTCTTCCTTCCTGGCTATCCCTGGCCTTAAGCTGCCTCTCCGGAGGCAGCTGAAGGCCGGGGATGGCACGGGGGAAGGAGTAGGAAGAGGTGCACCCCCTGGGGCCTTCAGCTGTCTCTGGAGAGGCAGCAGAAGGCCTGGAGGGTGGGGGGGGGAAGAAGTCCTGTCCCGGAGGTCCTGCCTCTGGAGGGTGGAAGTCCTCCCCTTGGCACCGTGTAACACCTGGTGCCATAAGGCCTTTTAATTTGGGCACTCGGCCCCTAAAAGGTTCGCCATCACTGGTCTAGGGGCTGACTTTTGATCATGAGCAGCAAAAACTCAATATAAACAAGAGATGTAATATAAACTAAAAAATGCAAGTTAATGCATTTGAAATGTGATTTGACTTGCCACATTTTGGGGAACAAGCCTTTTAAATTAACTACAGATTAACTACTGTGAATCAATGTCAGTAGATATCTCGATTAGAAAAAATGCCTTAGGGCTTAGGATTTTGTTCCTTTGCAATTTGTTTTATTCATTACATTTTAATAATTGCCCCCACCTGAGCATTTTTCTCAATAGAAAAACACCTGCATTCTATATGAAAGCCATGATTGCTGTGCATTAAATCACAATGTTCACAGAACAGGTTTCTTCACTTGTTTTTAAAAATTAAACCTTGCAAGGTGTGTGTTGAAATCACAAAAACTGGCAATAGTGCTTTTGTCTGTTTCCTCTCATCTTTCCTGCTGTGATCTCTCCCTCCCAGCTGTGTCATTCTTTTCCCATCTCTACTACATTCAATCAGTTCCAAACTTTTGTCTCTGTCTTTGATTAATTTTGGGCATCTGTGTTGTTGTTATTGTTTTAAGTTTCAAATACGGAAGGCCTGCAAGAGGGAGCCAATTTTTTCTGTTATGCATAAAACTTACAGGAGAACTGACTTAGAACAACCTGTTACCTATTGCATTTTTTTAAAAGAAAGAAGAAGTTGCAATTCCTTTTATCTAGAGATGACAGAAGATGCTGTTGCTTCCCAGAGAAGGCAGTCTTCAGCTACAATATTAAACATGCATCCTTGCTCATGGATTGATTTGACCTATATGTTACCTACTGTTCATCAGAAAAAACAGCCAACTTGCTGGAGTACCAAGCTGAGTGATTGCTGTCAATTTATTTGTTTCCCTAAAGAAGAGAATTAAGCAAATCCCTAAATCATAGACAAACATCAATGTTAACTAGGCTGACCATTTATACTTTGGTGAAAAGGAGGGCAAAGATTTGCATAATATTTACACATGCTACTTACTAGTGTATATATATACAGATATATTTGCAGTTGGAAATGACTATAATTTAAACAGAAGTACAACACATCTGAAACCTGGGGCCCATTCACACTAGACAATTGTAGTGCTATGATTCTACTTTAACTGCCAAGCTTTCATCTCATAGAATTCTTTGGTGTGTAGCTTAATGGGGCATGGAGCATTCAAGTTGAGAATTCTGGTGCTGGTTATGACCTTAAAAGTCCTACATGGCTCAGATACAGGTTATATGAAGGACCACATTCTCCCTTATGAATCACCCCATGTGCTGAGATTGGCTTTCTCTCTGTCCCACCACCCTCACAGGTACATCTGATGGAAATGTAAGAGAAGACCTTTTTAATGGCTGCCCCCAGGTTCTGGAACTCCCTTCCAAGATAAGTTACACAGGCACTCTCCCTATATTCTTTTTGCAAACAAGCAAAGACTTTTTCATTCTGACAGGCATTTGATGAGTGATGATATAAAGCCCATCTCACACAATGCACTGAATATTGCTATTTCCTGTGCAGGTATGTGTGTGTGCTTTAATATATGTTTAACTGGGTTTTAATTTTAATTAAATGTTAATTTAATTAAATTTAATTTTAATTTATTCATTATGTTTTAACTCTGGATTTTTAACAATGTTTTTTAATCGTTGTAAACTGCTTTGAGTCCCAATCTAGGAAAAAGATGGGGTAGAAAATTATTATTGTTGTTGTTTCTAAATGTCCCTCCCCAAACTGGCAATCGTAGAATTCTACAGAATGGAACCAAATCAGTTGAAAGGAAATAACAGCACTATAATGGTATAATGTGAATGAGCCCCAGGTGATGTGGGTGTGTCTGCTCAGTCTGTAGGCTCCAGGTGCTAACTGTAAATGGGCAACTTCAGGGACTATATGATTTCCCTATTTCTTACAGTTCAGTGCACTTGGACTGGACAATTCTTCAAACAGAGCAAAGTGGGAATGAAGCTGTTAGACTACCATTCCCATCACTCCTAATCAGCATAGTCCAGAGTAAGAAATAGCAAGAGCTGCTGTCCTGCAACATCTGGAGGGGTGGATAATCCCCACCTCTGAAACAGAGACATTCAGACGAGGACTGCCATCTTACTGCCATTCACACTGAGGACTGTTCTCTTAAGCAGGCTTCATGTCCCACTCCATGAAAAACAAAGCTTCCTGTTACCCCATTACCTGTTCCCTATTTAGCAAACTTAGAACCAATCTCTGTATGAAGCTTTGCCAGGACTCTGCCATTTCTGATTCTAGATAAGCATCTTTGAATATTATCTCAAGGAAACAAAACAACTGTTCAAATGCACACAAGAAAAGTATCTACAGACCAGGAATTTTGATTTTTTTTAAATATTAGGCAATATTAAACATTCCATTCCACATCTGCTTGGCAAAGGGCTGGCACAGATGGAGGTCAGTATGAGCAATTTTTATTTGTATTATTTATTTGTTCCCCCTCCCCACATTTCTGCACATAAAAACAATCACATGTGGTAGAATCATATACACGTGGTGCTATCATATGCCTTCAAAGCCTCCACAGGAGGAGTGAGTGAATTGTGGCATTCCAGATGTTGTCAGCCTGCAACCCTCAGCATCCTTCACCATTGGCTGTACTGACTGGGGCTTTCAAACTCACGGCTGTGCCTTCATTGATTGAGTCAATCCATCTGTATGTGTCGTCTTCTTTTCCTACTGCCTTCAGTTTTCAATATTACAGTCAGCCCTCTGTATCCATAGATACTGCACCCATGGATTCAACCATCCACTGTTTGAATATATATATATTTATTTTAATCCAAAAAGCAAATTGTGATTTTGCCATTTTATATAAGAAACACAATTTCACGACACCATTGCATTTAATGGGACTTGACCATCCACAAATTTTGGTATCCATGGAGGTCCTGGATCTGAATCTCAGTAGACACCAAGGGACCACAGTATATTACACACATTCCAAATGTGTGTGTGTGTGTGTGCACTATATTACATTATTATCAACAGAATATATGGTCATTGTGTACTATCAATATCAATCATATCTATGTTTATTATTTCATGTTGCTTTCCTCACAATAAAGAGTTTGAGCAGTAGCTGCCACAAAACAGCTTTTGGAGTGTTTTCTTAAAAACAAAACAAAACACCCTTCAGGCAACATTCAATTTTTTCATTGTTGTCTGTTGCCCACATGGCATTTCAAACTGCCCTAGTAAGAACCTTGAATTCTAAGGGAATTTCCTTATCTGAAGCCTCTCCCCTTTTCCCCTCTTTCCATTTATTCCAGTAATTAGATTTGTCTTCCAGATCAAGTTTAATAAGTTCACTATGTAGTTTTGATGCCTTTGGAGTCTCTAGAGTTCATTAGCACCATTTCAATCACAGTAAGTGGTCTCTTGAAGCCTGCAGTTTCTCAGGGGTTTGAAATATAATGTTTTAATTGTGTATAATTAAATACTGCTTGCCTGATGTAGATTGAAAACTCTTTGTAATGTTTCCAGCTCTAGGCCTCCTCTCCCCAACTTTAATTAGCTGCCCTAAGTCTTTCTGCACTCCTTTTTTCCCCATAGGTATCATGACTTCCTGGAGGGAAAATTGGACCACATCTCATTATTGGCGAAGGGGAAGGGGCAGGACTAGCTTGCCCATTTGCTTTGTACCAGACACGGGAGTTAACGGAAAATGCTGGGGGAACTGTTATGCAAAGGCTAAGATGTTTAAAGCAAAGAAATGAATTAATGAAAGGGCACATCCAAATGACACCTGCTGGAATGCACAACCAAGAAAGCCAGCAGCATGGCTCTGAAAAGGCAGGCATTTTTCTGCCCAAACACAGCAGGTACAGAAAGCCAGGCATGTACACAACAGAGGCAGTGTTGGTCCTGCAGATGCCCTTATTAACCATGGCTACCAGAAAGTACTCACAAAGGTCCAAACACTTGACCTGTGGGTGCTATGGAATACATCCAGGGGTGTCAAACAGCACAACTGTTCCCTTCATTTAGAACTATGTGGATGAGTTTAGTCCTCAGTAGAGTACACCCAGTGAATCAATGGGAACTTGAAACATCAGCAAGCTCCACTAATTCAGAGGTCTATTTTAAATGGGACTAAAGTTCAGTGGGTCTACTTTAATAAGGACTACCAACTGGATTTAGGCTCTGGGGTGGAAGAACAAGGTGAAGGGGTCAATTGAACTCCCCCAATTCCACTCTGTGAATCTTCATTCCCATCCCTTTTGCACTGTCAAAACCAGAGCCAGACTTCCAGAAATAGTGCAAATTGAGTCCACTTTCAGGGTTAGGGTTAGGGTTAATGTTAGGGAATCATGGGTTAGGGTTAATGTTAGGGAATCATGGGAACTATATTTTATTGTGGCACCAGAGCTCTCTGACAGAGAAGGCTCAATGTCTCAGAAAAAAAACAAAAAACACCACAATTCCCATGATTCCCTAGCACTAACCCTAACCCTAAAAGTGGACTCAATTTGTACTATTTCTGGCAGTCTGCAACCCCCAAAGTTACTGCTTTGAACTACAGCTCCCAGACTCCTTCAGCCAGCATTGTCACACTGATTGATGGATTCCAAGAAAACAATCTCTCTGGGCCCTGATCAAATATAGCCCTATGCATTGACTTAAAAGCTGGAGCCAAGCTAGCAGTCTTCCTGAGACCAGCACAATTTCTAAAATGTCCCTGAATTATGTAATTTGTGAAAGGTTCTTAAACCCTTCTTTTCTTCCTTCTTGTTCTGTTGTTGTTTTGTTTCTTCCAGTCATTTCTGACATGGCAACCCTAAACTAAACCCATCACAGGATTTTCTTGGCAAGATTCATTTGAGGGAGTTTGCCTTGCCTTTCTCTGAGTCTCACTGCTGAGTGGAGATTTTAACTCTGGTCTCCATAGTTGTAGTCTAATGCTCAAACCACTACACCATGTTAGCTCTATAGGTAAAGGGGGCTGCCTTTCTTCTCCCCTGACTATCATTTCTGAAAGAAATATTGGACTATATTGTCAGAGTATTATGGACAAAGTCTGTCTTGCTCACAGACAAGACTAGTCCATCCCCCCAAAAAGTAAGAGGAAGAAACAAGAAACCAAAGGAAATGCAAATTATAGGACTTGAGTGAACTGTGTACATTATATCATAGAGGTTGTGAGACATGTATACATGCATTTCCTGTTCAGCGCATGCGTCAGAGGCACTGATATCTCTGTTTACATGCCAAATCGAACCTGTCATGTTAACTTCCCAAAATCTAGAACATCTCTCTAGGCTACTGAACAGGCTTCTTATGCTCATTCTCTGATTTAAGAACAGGCTGGGCTTCTCAAAATAGAACATAAAATGTCAACAGCTTAATGCGCACAAATGAAGGGGACTGGAGGAATAGATGAAAAAAACTTTCAGTGGAGTGGTTTAATCAGGGCCAAAGACCCAATGAAGCAGTGTTCATCTCTGTCACCTGAGGATAAGATGCAATAGCTGTGCATAGATCCATAACAGTTTTGTTGTAGAACAAGGACAAATATGTCTGGATCTCATTGACTTCCTGTCCTACACACACACAGAGGTCAACAATTATGGCAGCAGCTTGTCTGTAGTAAGTTCCTCAGGCCTTTGTGGGTTCTAATTTTTTTAATGACTTCCAAGGCTGAGTTTCCACAACTTCCCTAGGGAGACTATTTCTGTCTGACTGATGTAATTGCCAATAAGCATTTCCTGATAACGTAGCCTTTAAGATGCTCCTTGCAGTAACCCCTGAATCACCCCAAGACTCTCCTATTCATCCCTACCCAAGATCATGTGGTAATCTGATGGTAATCTTTCCCTATTAATCAGGAAATCCAGTATTAGGAGGAAGCCACTGTCTGCAGGTCAGCCACAGTCTCCTCCCATGTTAATAATTTCTCTTTTCAAGATAAAGAGGAGCTCAGGCAGAGGAAATCATAGACAAGAGCAAGCAATGGGCTACGCTGAATGTGTGACAAATGTTACATTTGAGGAGATTTCACTATAGGAGCTCTATGTAGTTCTCTGTAGAGGTTTACAGGGTTAGGGTTAGGCATGAATGAACTAGTTCAGCCCCCACTGTCATCACCTTCAACATGCAAAGGGCAAACATACAGAACAGAGAATCCCCTTCTGCACAAGGAGGCTTCCCACACAATGCAGAATCTTAATCTTCAAGGATTTTATATTGCACCAGGCACCTCCACATGTGGAAGAGGCTCTCTGTTGTTGTTGTTTTTTAAAGCATCACAAAAAGATCCCTCTCTTCTTATCTTGTCTCCTAGGAAGCTGAATTCCATTTCACTTCTTCCTTGAAAGAAAGCCTTCAGTGACCCTAGGGGCTATGGAGCCAGTTTGAAGCATTCCTCAATGAAGGTCCAGGAAGGCCTTTTTTTTCAAGGAAGAAGTGTAATGGAAGTCAGCTTCCTGGGAGATAAGGGGAAAATATTTATTTTAAAAAATAACATATTTTTGCAATTGGGGGGAGACCTTGAGGTCTTGACAATGGCCTTGGGAATGCAGTTTCCTCACCCTCACTCTGCACTTTTAACACTCTGCGCTTATTAGCTTCATTGTGGATTGAATGCCACTGCACCCCATCTCTCCAGCGGAATATGCTTCTCCTTTCTCTGAACTTCCTGTGGCTTTCTGCTTGTCTATTGTAACCCACTGGAGAAGTGAGAGTGCTTTCTATTACCCAATGATATCTTCTACTCATTGTACCTCATCCTATCTACCAAACAGGGAAGAGGAGATGGAAGGAGCTGCTAGGGCTCTGCACCTTAGCTGAAA
This sequence comes from Phrynosoma platyrhinos, assembly GCA_020142125.1. Taxonomy (NCBI): domain Eukaryota; kingdom Metazoa; phylum Chordata; class Lepidosauria; order Squamata; family Phrynosomatidae; genus Phrynosoma; species Phrynosoma platyrhinos. Next base: position 375,437,409 of record CM034701.1, on the reverse strand, counting down.
TATTATGCACACACACTTTTTAGGTGAAGACTGAAAAGAAAAGAAAAAGATGGAGCCGTTAGCTCCCCCATCCACAGTGTGGAAGACCCCTAGAATGGAAAAACAAAAGCTATATTTTCCTTCTCCTGACTCCAACAGGTTTGTCATATAGGAGTTCCCTGCTGTGAGGTGAGCAGAGCACAAACCTGGTATGCAGCCACATCTGGGTCTATGGACGTTA
>CM034701.1:375409564-375432556 GCA_020142125.1 Phrynosoma platyrhinos | reverse complement strand
CTTTCTTGCCACTTTTGAGAGCAGCGTGGGATAAGGTCCATAGAAAAGATTGGAGAGGACTGTCTGCAGTAAGGATAAAAAGCTCCTTAAAATAAATATTTTGTGACTGTGGCTGCATCTGCACCAGAGAAACAATCCAGTTGAACACTACTTCAAATGCCATGGCTCAATGCTATGGAATTCTGGGAATTGTAGTTTGTGGGCCAGAGCTCTTAGACAGAGAAGGCTAAATGTCTCACAAAATTACAGTTCCCAGAATTCCACAAGACTGAGCCATGACAGTTAAAGTGATATCAAACTGGATTATTTCTCCAGTGCAGATACAAATTGTGTCCTACTTGTGAGTCCTACTTTATAGAGGACAGTTCTCCATTTGAAAGTATCGTCTATTTGAAGCGCCATCCAGTCAACTGTGGCTTAAAGAGAATGGTCCGTGTAAAGAACAGGGATTCGGGGCCTTGAAGTATTCGTTAAAATTATCCAACTGGGAACAGGGTTTGGCACCTTGAAGGATCCACTAAAAGAAAAACCTGAGCAGACAAAGTAGGTGCACAAAGCTCTTGGTTACAGTTGTATTGTATTTATAGCAATTATTTCTATACATTATGTTTATCAAATGCAAATCTTATGCACATTTGTGATACACTTCCTCTTTTTTGGCAATGCATAAGAAGCCACCTTACTTAGTATTCTCTTTTTTCAGTTACCCTGAAGCACCAATTTATGAGCAACGCAAGGCACTACTATTTGATGTAGTTACTTACTATAACCCCCGGATTACAGAGGAGGAACGGAGGGGGGGGGATTAGTGAAAATCACTTGTCTTTCCCACTTTCCAGAGGTGGTTGTATGAGGTCCCCTGGAGCAAAACCAATGTTCTCAGCAAACTATCACTGTGTAGGGTACAAAGAGGTCCTTTTTTAAAGCTGAGCTTAAAACTCTTATGCACATTTTAGATAGGAATACATTGTGCACACTGCTGAATATCTAGCACTGCTATACCACCAAGAAACGTCCCACCCTCCATCCTCAGAACAACTTTGTACATTCCTTATTTTACCTTTTTTTAATGAACAAAGGTGGAATAGATAGGCCAAAATGTAAAAATTCAGGTCGCACTTTTCAAAACAGAAAAAGAGGAAAGGAGAAGGTCAACACCTGAGGGAGGGCAAAAATGCAGCCTCCAGATGTTGTTGGACTACACCCCTCAGCAACCCCTAGACAGCACAGCCAACACAGAGGAATGCTAGGAGTTCCAGTCCAAAAATATCTCAAGGGTGGCACCATACTCACCACCCCCTAGCAAGAGAGATACCTGGGAGAGATGCTGGAATGTATTTGGTGTATTCCTTGCCCAAACTTGTACCTTCCAGATGTGCTGGACCTAATGACCATCATCCCACAACCAATGGCATTGCTAGCTAGGAATGAAGGTAGTTGCAGTCAAGTACATCTGCACAGCAACAGGGTAGGGAATGCTGATGTAAAAAATGAGTTTTTGACTTTACTATGAAGCTGTTTGATAATCCACTGGGAATGAAGAACCACAAAATGTATTGTGATGGATGGGGAAAGCCTCTGTGGACATGACAAGGCAACTTTGCTTTATGTAATTGGTCCCTGAGAAAGCACACGTTAGAAGCTAAAGAGGATCACTTACAGAAGTACCAAAAACCCATAAGTCTTATTGATTTTTAAATGAAAGTTCTTGTCTCACAGCACCTCTAAAAATTAGGCCACAGCTTTAACATTAGACAGCATGTGTGTGTTTTAACATCCTCATCCACTGCCCCGTCTTGTTCTGATGTTCATCTTTTAGAATAGGTTGCTAGCAAGACTACCATCTCAAATCAATCAATAAAATATAGTGTACCATTGCTGCAGCAACATCAAAACTTCTTCAAACCGAGTACCACAAGAGGCCTGTTCCTTTTATCTGCTGGTGTGTGTGTGTATGTATAGCAGGAAATGTTGCAGAAAGATCACCACCACCTAGTCTGTACTAATTATAATATTCTATATGTTTCTAAAATTAGCCATGCCAGCCGGAGATCATAGCTAATGAGCCGAGCCAGTGAATGGGCTTCAGGCTCATAATTGCTTTATAGCCCTCCAAAAGTAATGATTTGTTGGGAGAGACAAACATTTTCAAACAGTTCCCTAACACTGGGAAACCAAAAAGCCTTGTTTGTCAAATTAATTCACAGGGTTTTAGACAAAAATTGGGCATAACAGTTGCATATAGTGTGTTTCTCTTCATACAAGAAACATTAGCCCCCTCTACACATAAAGCAAGGGAATCTACTTAACTAGAGTAGTGAGAATTCAATGACTCTGACCTATATGCTCCTTTTGATGCTACAACCTCTATTAACAGTGGGTGGTTCTGGGAGCTCAAGGTGGACTTTAGCTCAAGTGACAAAGCCCAGGTTTGTGAGTAGAAGGTTTCAGGTTCTATCCCCAGCATCTCCAGGAAATGCCAAGGAAATTTCCCTGCCTAAAACCCCTGACAATCTAACAGGACCAACAACCTTCTTTATTATAAGGCATGCTTCTGCAACCACTTCATTTCCATTTCTATTGCCAGTAACTTTACAACCAACAGCTAAACCTGATTTAGGCTTTGCTAGCTGAGACCCATTCCATCTACTAGTGAGAATGCCTTTAAAACTGGCCACTCCCTGCTATCATTTTGTTACCTAGTTTTCCACTCGAAGGAAAACTTTAAACCTACCCTAGAATGCTAAATTTATAGTGATTTATGAGTGCAATTTGCTTTTCTTTAAAGCCAACAGCAAATCTCCCATAATTATTGATAATGATGATGATGACGATGATGATTCTTCCCCCCCCCCCCACTGCCCAAAAGAAGCCTAGGAAGCCTTTCCTGGATAGGTATTGTAATCTTTCTTGGCTTTCACCTTGCAAAAGGTCAGGACTCCTTAAAAATAAAATGAAACACTGCCTACTGAGGAGTGTTGGTAAGTCACGAGATCAAAGGCTAGTTGTTCAAAACTCTTGTTCCTGTCCTGATCACAACTGAGTTGTATCTTATGTGTGTCTGTGTATGTGCCTTCAGGTTATCTGTTGATTTATGTGACCCCATGGATTTCATAGTGTTTTTAAGCAAAGAATACCCAGAGCTGGTTTTGTCAACTCCTTTCTCTGAAATTTACAGTACCTGGTATTCAAGTACTTAGCAGGGCTGACCATGCTTAGCTTCCAGTATCATACAGGATCTGGTATCTTTAGGGTATTGTATACAAGTTTTATTTCATACTTCTAAAATGTAGACCATATTACATAAACCCTTCCCTTTTTGTATTTTTGATGTTTAGAGTCAGGTATTGTTTCTCTTTTCATTTTTTACAGACACTTTAACAGCTGTAGGTGGGAAAAATAAAGTTTGCACATTCCTTCTTGCTGTCACCCTCATTTATCTTAGTTCCACAGATATATATTGCTTTAATTCATGGGGTAAATCAAAGACTTCCATACCCCCAGCCCTTTGCACTCATAACACAATGTTTGTACAGACTTTAGAGTAGAGGTGAGCAACTGACATGAGTTGGTGGAATTGTATTGGCTTCCTGCAGAACCCTGGAAGACTGTACATCCCCAACTGTGTTCCCCCACTTGCTGCACTCCCTCCTCCAGATTATAGATTATAGAATAACATTTTTTTTTAACAAAATTCCCAAAACATTACACTGACACACTCTAAGACTGTGGAAAGTCAATGTCACTACCCTTTTCACACCACCTTATTTAGGAGGACCCCAACTTTATTTAATACAGATGTAAACCAGAAATTCCTTGTTTTAGGTCCAAGGGTAGAAAAGCGACAACATTGCTTGCCACACTCCGTAGGTGATGTATGTGGGAGTATTCAAAATAAAAACAAAACTGAAATAAAATTTGGGGGGGCTTTTAAAGGGTCTGAGTTATCTGGGAGTTGGGCCGTTCAAACTGCAAAAATGGCACTGGAGATCACACACAGCCCTCAGCCCCACTTTTATATTTAATTTGTGTGCAAAACACTATAATTTTATACACTGAATCATGAATGAAGCATTTTATGTTGCTAAGCACTAAAACAAAGTTCAGTAGGGAAATCAATATTGTACATATTTCAATTTTCCTGAAAATTTCTATTATTTTTTCCAGGAAAAAACAAGAAGAAAGCCTCCTTCCCATGGTTTCATATTTTACACAAACAATACTACATTACTGAAGTTATCCAACATAACTCACTGATACCAGTGCACAAAATGGTGTCACCAACACAGACGGATCCCAGGTAGAAAAAGCTTATGTTGAAAATCAAAACTGGTCAATAGTTTAAAAATATACGTTATACCAGTGAAGCATTTAAAGAGTATGTAAACAATCAAAAAGGAATTTCCTCTTTCATATGAATGGTTAAGCTTCCATGCCATTTTGTGAATTTACTCCAAGTTTTAGTCTGAATCTCCAAACTAGGTTCTTCAGCTTCTTTACAGTTCCAACTACAACCTGGAATGGATTTACATTCCCAATGACCTGGGTGCCACCAGTTGTCACTGACTAGCACCCTCCCAAGAGGATTTGTTTAATTGGATAGCACTCCCTCATCAGATCCATCACCGCTACAATCCTTTACCCAATACTTTCAAATTATGCACAGAAGATGCAAATTCCTAATGTGAATGCATGCTATCACTATAGCTAGTAAATTTCCAGTGTAAACCCAGATTCTATACCTGCTGAATTATGCAATGTCCACTTTTGTACACAAAGAGGGTGCCCAGAGCTTCTAAAAGATATATTTTGGATTATGATGTCAAGAATCCTTCAGCTAGCATGACCAGTGGCCATGCTGACTGGGATGTCCTGAAACTTGATGTTTAACAGGATAAACTTTTCCTTGGGTTTGTTTTATGAACAGCATTTCCATTTCATGAATGGCTAGACCTCAGTATTAGCACTCCTTTGCACCCACAAAGACAAGAAGGATAAAATATAATTAGTGGAGATTTAAGAGAGGAGACATAATGCAACCTGTTTACAGATTAGAAATTATTTCTCTTAAAGCTTCTATTACTTACCTTTTCTTCATTATAGGGTTATATACAGAAAGAGAGTAGACACAAAAGGAAAAAAAATATACACATGGGAAAAAACCCTCTCAAAATTCAGTAGTAGTTGCCAGGAAATGCTTATCAGCAATATTTCCTTTCTAACTCTTTTCTCATTTGTAAACTGTCAAACTTGACTGCCTTGCCTAATTGGACTTTCCCCCCACGTGGTTAACATTAACTTGAAAGTGAAAAGCATAAATATTTCACAATGTCACAAAGGCTAATGACAATTTCTCTGACCTCACAACCTAACTGTGTTTATTAGTCACAGGCTGTTTTTTGTAAAGTGAATGGCAGAGCCATTCCAGTAAAGCTCAAAAACCCCCAAGGCCTTAGTTGCTAAAAGATGATCTTAATATGATAGGTATGGTTAGAAAAATATAACTCAATTTCTGTTCAGGATTTGTCATGTAATATTCTCTGCCACTTGTCATTGTGAAAAAGTGACAATTTCCAGTGTGCCTGTCAGGGCAATATAGGCAAACTGTTTACATACACACCTCCAGATACACTCCAGACAGCACTCTGTCACATGCACCCAGTTTCACAACATCTTTGAAATTTTGCATGGGCTTGCCAACAGCAGACATGATTGGTACCTAAAATTACATGGTTTCTGGTACCGTCTGGGTTTCTGTTACTGTACAAGAGCACCCAAGCACTGAATAATAAACAGCTTTGAATATTTTTATCAGATCTGTTTTCAAACGTCTCCACACTACTGACAAATGTCAAAAGTTAAGTAGTACTTACACAATCTCATCATTCTGAAACTCAAGCTCTCCACAAGTGTCTTCAAAGTCCTCTCCGCCTCCTCTGGCTGTGCCTTCAATTGTTTTGTATGGCACAATAACATTTCCTCGAGCTCCAGATGTCCGTAGCACTTTCACTTCCATGGTTCCCACACTCTCACTTACATGAGTGACTGGCTCCTCAAAAGTAAAAATGCCAGCATGATCATCATCAAAGATGGTGACGGTGGCAGTAGCTGGTGACCCCAAGCAAGCCACTGTTGCAACATGGTTGGCCTCTAAAACACTCTCTTCTGTCTCCTCTGTGGTCACTCGCACATTACTGAGGTGAACAAGAAAGTTCTCATCTTCCTCAAATATATCATCATCAATTATGCCAACTCGTATTTCTTTCTGCGTCTCACCTGGCTTAAATATCACAGTCCCTTCAGTGAATTCATAATCAGACCCTGCGTTGGCTGTACCATCTTCTGTTCGGAAGTCAACTGAGACAGTTTTTGTCAAATCACCACCTCGGCGGGCAATTGTTAGGGCTACTGTGCCACAGTTCTCAAGGCACTGGTAAGTGCCCTGCTCAAAATAGACCTTACTAACAGGGTCATTGTCCGCTACCTCACAGTTGACCTCGTGCATGCTCACTGCCTTCCTTGCTTGGTCTGCCGCATGTCTCTTCAATATATTGCCTGCCCCAGTCATTAGTCGAGTGGCTTGGATTCGGTAAAAGGCTCGACTCTTTTGCTGCTGACTCAGAACCTGATAGTTAGCCAATTCTATCAGCTGCTCAACGTCTTTGTCCGGATGCTTCTGTTTCAGCTCTTTAAGAATCCTAGCCATTTCCCTCCTGGCTTCTTCATCATCTTGATCCTTCTCATCTACCTCGAGGACCAGAGTGCCATCCAAGAAACTTTCAACATGAGAATTAACTACCTTCCCATCCATTTCAATGTCAGCTTTCGATGGTGGCCCTTCACCTTCATGCTCGATGATCATGCCCCTCTGCTTGCCAGCCCTGTACTTCTTGTAGACATACTTGTAAAACAAGAGCCTCCTGTCAGCGACCCATGCAAACACCACACAGATTGGGAAGAAGAAGAAAGTGAGCAAGCCTTCCCAGACCTCTACTACACCAGGTGATATGACTGACAAAATTAGGTAAAGCCAAGTGTAGGCAAAGATGCTCCAAGCTGCAGTGACAAAAAACACACGGAGATGCTTAATCTTCCTGATTTCTCCATCAGGGACAACATAAACACAAAGGGCTATGATGACAAACATGTTAAAGGCTGCACTTCCTACGATGGTGCTTGGCCCAAGGTCCCCTGCAGTGAAGCCATGGCCACACACTTCAATGACAGAAAGGAGGATTTCTGGAGCAGAAGAGCCCAAAGCCATCAGAGTTAGATTGGAAACAGTCTCATTCCAAACTCTAACTGTGGTCTTGCTGGTTTCGCCATTGGGTTTCTTGATCGTGATCTCTCTCTCTTGGGATGTAATAACTTCAATGGATGACATGAATCGGTCAGCTATAATTGACACTCCTAGAAACATGTAGACCATGGCCACAAAATATACAGTAGCTCTTGCTATTTTATCACCAAATGAAGGGTCTTGAGGTTCCCAGATTGGCAAAATCACACCTTTCTTACAGATATAAGTACCAGTACATTCTGCACTAATATTGGCCTCTTCAGCCTGATGTTCTGAGAGTACTTTGTCCATGTGTAATAGCAAGAGTAAAACAACACTTAAAAGATGAAGACCACCAGGAAAAGCAGTTGAGTTCTTTAATCCCATCATGATTGCTTTGTCAGACCAATTTCCAAATGTTGCCTAACCTGCAGAATACAAAATTATAAAAATGTGTTACTCAAATTCAACTGAACAATGAAATGCAAGTATTGTTTTTCTATGAGACTCAAAACTTTATACCACCTACTTGACCAGTTATATAAAAAAGTTAGTTTACTAAATCATAGGAGGTGCAATATGCATCACTTTATATATATTAGCCACACTGTCATTTTAATGTCCATTTGTTCATTTTGAGGAAAACATCTTGGATTTTTATTAAGAGATTAAGATGACCCCCCCCCACAAAAAACCTTTAAAAGATACAAGTAAATATTCTTGGTTCCAGAAAGAAATGAAATAAGTCATTGGGCAAGTCTATCTGATAAGGATTGGTGAAATATCAGGGTCACACTTACCCCTTCTCCTTTGCCATGGTTGTAACGGCGGCCTCCTCACTAGGAGACCACTGCCACTGCAGGAAAACAGGGTCAGGCACACTCAGCCCTGTCCTTCCTCGCAGCAGTGGCAGCAGCAGCCTCTTCACAAGAAGACCACCACTGGTGCGGGGATGCAGGGCCGAATGTGCTTGCCCCTGCCCCCATGGGATGATGCCTAGAGTGTCACCCAATGCAGACCGTGCTACCGCACTCCCCTAGTGATGCCACTGGGCCAGAAAGCCTCATTGGGTCTGAAACCAGGAATTAACAAACAACAACAACACATTTCAAAGACCAGGAGGTTTTTTTTGGGGGGGGGAATATATGCCTCTGATCCTGCTTTCTCATTTAGCAATGACACACTGGTGGCCAAAAATATTGGTGGTGGTGCAGGGCAACAGTAGCTGTTGTTAAGCATCATGCTCCCACTGGAAAAATCCTCCTTGAGAAGAAACTCAAAGCCAGAGGCATCAAAGAACCACTCATGCCAGCTTGTGCTAAAGGTAGAGCATACTTGGGAATGCAAGACCAAAGAAAAATCCTGGCCAGGAATCAGGAATCATCCTGGAACATAAAATACGGGGTATGGTGAAGGCTACTCGACAAGGCTGCTTTCCTGAAAGGAAGAACTCTTTAGGAGTTAGGGTCTCCTCCTGGGAGGATCCTTTTTATGAAATGCCTACTACTGTTCCTTTGGTGGGACTCAGGGAATTCAACTTCTTAAGCCTAAGCCCTGGGCAGGGAAGGTTTTGAAGAACAACTTCTATTATTTAACTCTAGTCCAAGGCAGCCCTTCCCTGAATGCTTTTGAGTTCTGCTCTGATGGACCCCTTCTTTGTCCAGACTGCACCTGTGCTTGCCTTTGTCTCTTGCCCTTGCCTGACTGTTGCTCTATAACTGGACTCTTCTTGCTTGAAACTAGCTTGCTTTGGACCCTACTTTTCGATCATCCTTGCCTTACTCACCTGCTCTGGGAGGACATTGCTGACTGGTACTTAATCTGCCTTTGACTCTGCTCCTGGATTGTCTTTACTAATTGCTATTGTTGCTCAGAGTCCATCAGTTTAGATGTTGTCCTGAAGTCTGCCTGACCTGGCTAGGGCCTTTCAACTTTCAATGCTGCATCCACAAAAAGACAAGTTACCCGTCCTCTTATAGAATTCTATCCTAGGTGGCATGACCCTTTCATTTCATTAACCTGGCACTGAAAGGAGAAATGTTGGGCTTGATGGTCCTGCAGTAACTTCTTCCTACTTATGACTGCCTTGCCCTAAGACCTGGTAAGCTTACTATAAACTAGCTAGAGGTAGCCTGGTAGAAAGGATGCATGAACTGGACAGAGCACATTGGGGATAGCTGAGAGGGGAGCACCTCAAACCTGATGCCAGGCCTAGGACAGGGCATTCTGGAGATGGGACACCACCAACAATAATATCATCTCTCCCACAGCTGCTGGAAAAACATGAAGTTGGATAATTTTACTACAAGGAGGCATTCTCTGGCACACAGTATTATATAGAATTTATTTCTTTATTTGTTTAGTATTCCACCTTTAACTCTGTTTTTAAAGGTCAGGTTTTTGAAGTGGCTTGCTTCATGACACAGGCCATAATGACATTTGAAAAACTCAAGCCCAGCACATAGTTGGGCATACAGAACTAACTGTGTAAATTGTTGGGATCTCAGACTAAGCAAGAACACATCTTAGCTCCCAGAGGCCTGAGCCTCCACAGAAAAGGAGACAGATGAAATGAATTTGATGAAAATGTCTACAGAGAATGTCCATGGAGTAAACACAAGGCTTCCTGCCATGCCCAGCCAATTTTCATTGTTATAAGCAGCTTTCCCTAATGTTTGGTCCCCAAAGACTGCAGTGTAATTCCTTTCATCCCATGCCATATGACTTGGGATGGTGGGAGTGTAGTTTAACAGCTGGGGATCTGAGCTTGGGGGATCACAGTATGAAAGGAATTCCCATTCTACATATTATCTACTATTCATATTGTCAATTTTATCCACTGTTATTTTTTAAAATGTATTTTTAATTTTATACAAATCTTACATTTATCAATACATTTCAAATGAAGCAATAAAAATGCAAATATTTTTAAAGTACATATTTATTTTGTGTAAGAAAATTCCATGAACTCTTTTTTGACTCATGTTGAACACCACAGAGTTAATGAAATACACTCATTCATGGCACAGAATAGGTCTGGAAAGTTTCTGTAAGTTGCCAGTTACTGAAAGCAGATAATTAGAATGGAAATCACTACACAAATTTACCCTAAAATAGGCTGTGATTGGCACAGCTAGGGGGAAAAAACCACACACACACCATAGGCTGGAAACACCAAAAGACAACAGACAGTGACAGGTCAGTGCATAAAAGCTAAGATGAGTTAAAGAGCAGCAAAGATAGGAGTTAAGCACTCTTTCACTGCTCTTTCCTCCTAAAACTGCTTTACCTCAATTGTTTTTTGTACTAGCTGGGCTTTAAGGTCCAGTTTAAATGTGCACTCATCTCATCTGTTTGTGATGCCCCACAATCTTCCACTTCAAATTAGATCACCAAGAACCAAGCCATGTCCTGCCGCCATATTACTGTACTAAGGATGCAAATCTTTACTTATTTCATTTTCACACCTAAGATGAAATTTCCCCCCCGGTTGGAGGGGGAAGATTACACTTTTATGATTTTTCAAATAAAATGTCAACACTATTTCTGGGGGGAGGGGAATGCTCATGTAAAAAACCCCAAAATTTTGTCCAAAACAGTTTATTTTGTGCAAGCATTTTTGTGCAAAAGCCATGTTTTTTGCATAAAAAGCAAGTTTTTTGCACAACTGATTTTTTCACAGACATACCCCCCCCAAAAAATCTCACAGTACTTTGCCTTTCTTCCAACATGTATCTTGCTGTGTCACGATAATCTTTCTCATTGAGAATGAGAGGATCTGTGAGTATTCTTTACGTCCTTACAATGAATGTGCACTCCAATGTACACTCATGAGCCAAAGCAGTGTAGGCACCAGGTTCTCCTCCAGAAGATCCCATTAGTGAATGCTAACATTTTCTGGAACTTAGGAAAGACATTTGTAGTTCAGGACAGAAGATTTACAAAAGACCTATGTACACATGCATGCATTATCAACTGACTCAATGGACAGCCAACTAACTGTCTTTCACTATTCAGATTTCTCCCAGGAAAACATCAGCAGCATGGCACTGCTTCCCTTTCCAAAAGACCAGACCCTCCACAGACTAAGATCCCTTAAAAGGCAATAAAATGAGTGAATGAGCATGCAAATTGTTTGGGAGAGAGTTGCTTTCCTATGGTTTTGATTACAATTCAAGCTGGTCACAAGGCAGGATCCAGTGATGAACTTCTCCTGGCGGAATTACAGAATCCAGAACCGGGATGGAGATAGTTCATTGAAACTGAAGAGGCATCAACACCTGTTTGTAGTAACTAGAGGTAGAGGGAAACTCTCAGGTCTATGCCTGCTTCCACCTCTGTCTCTTGATCTATGTAACTCAAACCTTTTCTGCTTCTTGCCTACACAGGTAATTTCATTCTCTCCAAAAAGTTAAGTGTTAGTGTTTTACAACTCTCTGTTCGAGAAGGAAGCATCCCTACTGACCATGCTGTCTGGATAGGTTTTTAAAGTTGTAGTACAAAAAGATAATCCACCCGACATGCTTCCACTTGAAAGACCAATGGTCTGATACAGAATAAAGGAGCCTTCCATGCTATGAATAACCATTTATGACTGTGACATCTATTAATACAGAAGACTATAGAAAACACTTTCTTCAAGCTCTGAGCCCTCTAGCATGGTATCCATGGGAGCTACACACATGTGATCCTATGACGCTCGCCAAAGCCCTCCCATTTAAAAAAATAATAATCTCAAAATATATTAGCTTATGTGCCTGAAAAGCAAAGTGCTTCACTTTTTGTCACTTGCCATCTTCATTTTCTTTCCTTAGAATAATTCTTAGGGAACGAAAATGGTAGGAAGGTGTAATCAGGTCTTTTAGATACTGGGCTACCTATTAAAACTTGCCACCAATTGGTGGAGGGGGGGAAGTAATGAAGGAAAAAGATCCCTGTTACTGACTGCCATGGTTGGATAAAGGTCTTTGGGATGCACCAGAAGTTGATGAGGGAAGTTACAGAATGACATCAGGTGGCTCAGGGAGGACTGCCGGACATCTTGGAGGGCTTGAAGGGAGACCAAGCAAGGGCTGTTGGGGCTGGGAGGGAGAAAAGAGGAATGTCTGTGTGCTTGTGCAACTGTTGAACAGGGTACATGTTGGCATGTTTCTGAACGGATGGTAAGTGTATATCTGTAAAAGAGAGAGGGGGGAGCAAAATGTTTAGCAAGGATATTGTGTGTGTGTGTGTGAGAGAGAGAGAGAGAGAGAAAGAGAAAGAGATTTTTTTTTTTTGAAAGAGTGTGTATTTAAAGTGTATTTGCAGTATGAGGTGTGGTTTGGTTGTTGTCTGTAATTTGGGAAGGACTACCCAGTTCCTCCTATTTGGAGGAAATACATTTGATGAAATAAATCAACAGTCAATGGAGTTGGAAGAAATAATTAGTTTAATTTTCTGTAAAACGGGTGGCATTTAGGAAGAAAAACTGTGGGTTTAAAGGAGCCATTTTGTGTCCTAGGGTTCAGACTCCTATCCCTGCCTCGTACTCAGGTTCTTGGGCCAGTTGTCTTTTGGCCCCAACAGTCTGCTTTTTTGCAAGTGGCCACTGCCATCCTGGCAGGTATTGTCCAAATGGAGACCCTTCCATGAGAGTCATTTTGTGATGGCATCCATGGCATCATCTCAAAATTCCAAATGTGTTTTTGTTATCCAAAGCACTTGCTCATGCTCAAATTTAGGCTATTTAAACATAAGACCTGAAGCAGGGAAAGTGAACCCAAATGATTTTACAAGATATCCAAAGGGCAATTGGAGTAATGACTGTTTTCTTAGCCAGAACAATACTGTGCTGGCGATTTTCAGTAAAAAGAGTATAGTGAGATCTGGGAGCAGTACAAAGGGATGGTTCTGTCCCATTTTGCTAGCTTAAGATACTGCCTTATCTTCAGAGGTAGATGTCTCTGGTTGTATTTCAGTAGCTGGGCTGGCACAATTAACACTTCTGTCTTAGCAAAATCTATGCCACATTTATAACATTCAGTTCGGGATCCAATTGCACTATATAATGAATCAGATCTCTCTAGTACAAGGTTTTATATGGGGGTTAATTGGGGCCTCTTGGGTGACAAAACCAGATCACAATCATTTGACTGTTTTCCATTTTCTGTGTTTTATTATCATACTAACAGGCTGAAATTCTTCACCACTCCTTTGAAGACATGATCAGCCTCAGCAAGGTAGAAGGCAGCAGGCAAAGAGGAAGGCCACACTAGAGGTGGATTGATTGAATAAAGGAAGACACAGCCCAGAGTTTGCAATACCTGAGTTATGGTGATTGGTGATAAGGGCTCATGGAGGTCTCTCATTCATAGGCTTGTCATAACTCAAGGTCGGCTGAATGGCAAACAACAATGGCTAAGTAAGGGGGGAAGCAGACGGGTGGCACAGGGCTGCCCCAGGAAGCTGTGCCGTGGGGCCAAGGCATCCACATTCCTCGGCCCCGCAGCGCAGCTTCACCACCTCTGGAAGGAGTGCTAAAATAGCGCTCCTTCCACAAATCACCGAAGGTGTGCTGCAAAAGGCTGCTGGCACACCTTCGGCGGCTTTTCCACCACAGCGTGTGTGGACACTGCGGCAGATAGGCATCCTCGGAGCGCCGGATGTTGGGAGGGTCTGGCGCTCTGATGACGTCTTCGGGAAGGGGTTGGGGCACCCAGCATGTGGCTGCCCCTCCCCTTCCTTATCCTGAAGATGGCGCTTTGCGCCATTTGCTTAGGCCCTAATTAGCAGTAAGAGTTTTAAGTAAAATATTCTGGTATTTTAGTCCTGCTCTTTTTCCTTTGGTTCATTCTCACACTGCACTGTCACCCTTAAGGACTCTTCTGAAATTTAATTCAACTCTTGGGCTGAAAGAGATTTCCTACCATTTTTCTAACAGATAAGATTGTGTGTGCATGCATAAGTATGGTGTGTGTGTATGTAGTCCACATTGTCTGACCTTGTTTACGAGTTTCCAATATGTATATTCCATACTTAAGAAAGTCATGGCAATCATTCCTCTTTCTGTAAATTGATATGATTTTGTTATATTCAAATAAGCACTTGTTTGGTAATTAAAAAATATATAGATCACAGGCTTAGCCATCATTATCAATATCTGTGGGTTAATACTGGAAGTTCCCCTTAAAATGATTTGCTGGCAAGTGTGTTCAGATGTGCCCAAATTAGTTAGAATCTTTGAAGATGCAAAGCTGGTGTTCTGTGAAATCCCTCTGGCAAGAATGAGAAGCAGATGGCTTAAGAGGAATTATTACACTTGAGGGTCAACCTTACACAAGCTTGTAAAGGGGAGCCAGAGTTTCATCATGGTCTGGATCAGCTCCACTGTCTTAGAAGAATTTGGCACAGGTATCCTCAGCCTATCCAGCTGCATAGGAGCAGATTAATAAATCACCTGAGATTTTGTTTGGAACTTTAGTCCCATGAGCCTTTTTAAAGCAAGAGTTCTTCTCAATTTTCAGCAGACAGAAACTACAAACTGTACCATTTTAGCTGTATTTTAGATGTTTCATTTGACAGGTTATATGATGGGGAGCTTCTTAAACATGAATATATGCAGCACCTAGAGAGGATTTTAAAAGAAATGGCATACAGGGAGGAAAAGTATTATTGCAACTTAGGAGGTGCATGCTTCTTAATCTTTAACACAGGGATGGGAGATGTGTGACCTTCTAGAGCAGGGGTAGGCAACCTTTCCCCTTTAAGGGCCGAGGGACTTCAGCTCCTTAAAGGGGACAGGTTGCCTACCCCTGTTCTAAAGGCTGCAATTCCCATCAGTCCTAGCAACATAGAATACTGGGGCTGCAGTCCAACAACATTTAGAAATCCATACAATTGCCACCCTTCTGGCCTGACCCAATGTTTTGCACCTAGCTCTAGCCAGTGAACTTCAGAGTTCTAGAGAGAAACAAAGATGGTCCAGGAATCCTAAAATCTGCTGACTTCTATTGTATAAAATTATACAAACCAAACATATTTGCAAAATGTGCAGGAGCCATCCTGATTTTGCTAGTTTATTGGTGGGAGGAGGTGTTATAAGGATATATAAAGGTAAAGGTAAAGGTTTCCTCTTTGACAAAGTTGTTAAGTCATGTCCAACTGTAAGGGGCGGTGCTCATCTCCGTTACTAAGCCAAAGAGTCAGTTTTGTTAAAGACAACTCTGTGGTCACATGGCAAGCATGACTGCACAGAACACTGTTACCTTCCCACCAAAGTGGTACCTATTTATCTACTTGCACTTTTACATGCTTTCCAACTGCTAGGTTGGCAGAAGCTGGGACTAGTGACGGGAGCTCACCCCATCATGCAGCACTTGGGCCTCGAACTGCCAACCTGCCAATCTTGCAATTGTCAGAGTCAGTGTCTTAACTGCTGAACCATCACATCCCTATAAGGATATGTATTGGACACCAAAAACCCAGCTCTGAAATCCTGTCTCTTGGGAGGAGTCATAATACAATGGTATAGCACATATTTTGCAGATATAGGATACCATGTTCAAAGTAGAATTGTTCAGTTGAACAAGACAGCACAGGACTAGATGGAACAGTGATCTGACTGAGCAAAAGACTGCTCATCAGATCCATGGGTAATCCTGCTCAGTATCTCTTCTTGCCATTTCTCCAGGCCACATCCAAGCAATACCACAGAATCATAAAGTTGAAAGGGGCGTCATAGGCGACTGAATCCAAGCCCCTTCTCAGTGCAGAATCTCCAGCTCAAGCATCCCCAGCAGGTAGCTGTCCAACCTCTTTCTGAAGACATCCAGAAAAGGAGACCCCATCACCTCTCTAGGCAATTGGTTTCCTTGCCAAACTCCTTTTATTGTCAAGAAGTCCCCTCTAATGTTCAATAGAAATCTACTCTCCTGTAACTTCAGATCATTAGATCTTGTCCTACCCTCTAGGGCAGTACAGAACAGGCCTGCCCCCTCCTCTCTGAGACTTCTTGCAGTATTTAAAAATGTAATCATGTCATCGCTCAGTCTTCTCTTCACCAAGATGAACAAACCCAGCTCCCGCTACCTTTCCTCATATATTTTGCTCTCCATATCTCTTATCCTTGTTGCCTTTCTCTGAACCTGCTCCTACTTGTCTATATTGTTCTTAAAGTGAGGCGCCCAGAACTGAACCAAGCCTATCATTTGCTAGAAACCAGCCTTTTCCCCCTTTTAAAAATAGGATGAGCTGTTTTAGTCTGTTGCAGCTAAACCAGCAAAACATCATGTGGCATTTAAGTGCTAACAAGAGTTATTCATCGGAAGTTTTCATGGACTCCAGTACATATAATCCAATGTGATGTAAATGAGTCCAGGTGAGTCTCATGTTCTCTTGCTCTCCCACATCCCTCTCCTCACCCAGCACGGTTGTGAAGAATAAATGGAAAGGCAAACCAGCTTCATAATTTGAAGTTAAAACTGACCATGGTTTGTTGGGTTTGGGCAACACCAGGGAAGACTAAAACTTTCTTGTCTCCTGAGGCAAGAGTGAAACACAAACCTTCATCACATCATCAATGGAGATCCGACATGCACAAAAAAGGAAGTAGAGGAGATGGCCTTCACCTGACTCCCCATTTCCACTCACTCACTCACTCACTCACTCACTCACTCACCTAGCCACCAGTAGCATAAGGTGAGGTGTCACCATCAAGACAGGTAATCCCTGACTCCAGAAAGTTGTACAGATTAGTAACAGAATTTCAGTGTTGCAAGGGCCCTGCCAGGGTGGAGGTGGTGTGGTCAATCTGTCACCCCTACAGTTGCCTTGCCTGAAGTGCCTTCTTCTCTAAGGCTAATGTCCCTGAGCAACTTAACTGTGGGGTATGCATGTATGCAAGCATGAGATAAGCCAATGAGGTAATGAGACTAGAGGTAAGGAAAGCTTGAGGTAATACTAAACTGGAGTGTAGTGTTACATCTGAACATAGCCATTGTCCTATTTTGATGACCTTGAATATCTTTCCAAATGTCAAAAATTTCAGTGTGCATGTTTGGCTTACATGATCATTGAACTGTATTAAGTTATTTAAGAAAGAAAAGACAACAGAATGCAGAAACCCACTGTTTCTGAAAAGCATGATAGCCAATATGAGGTTCAAAAAGATCATAAATAAACAGTGGATGGTCAGTTTTAAAACAGCTGAAATTTAATAGATCTAAAACTCACACTTAAGTCCAACTGCTGTCATTTATTTTTTTGTCGTTGTTATGTGCCTTTAAGCCAACTCCATCTTACCTTCCCTTTAGGCTAAGAATGACTTACCCAAATGAATGAGTGGGAATTTGAACCTTGGTCTCCCAGGCTGCATCTGCACTGCAGAAATAATGCAGTTTGACACCAGTTTAACTGCCATGGCTCTATGCTGTGGAATTCTAGGATTTGTAGTTTGTTGTGTAACCAGAACTCTCTGAGGCTCAATATCTCACAAAACAACAAACCCCAAAATTTCACAGCATTGATCTATGGCTATTAAAGTGGTGTCAAACTGCATTATTTCTACAGTGCAGATGCAGCCCCAGAGTCATACTTCAACACTTAAAAACCATTATACCACACTGGGTCTGATTATTTGTTTTTTATAGCAATGGCAACAGTAAGCACATTACTATACCACTTATCAGTGCACTTAAGCACTCCCTAAGCCATTTACAATTGCCCCCAACAAGTTGGGTACTCATTTTAGTGACCTCAGAAGAATGCCAGGCTGAGTCGAGCCTGAAACCATGGCTGGTATTGAACTCACAACTTTGTAGTTTATGAGTGAGTGGTTGCAGTATAGGCATTTAACCAGTGCACCACCAGGATTCCTAATTTTTTTTTTTACTAAATTGATTTATTGCATTTATACTCCACTTTATACTCCAAAGGAGTGCAAGTTACACATTTTTATCTTCACAAATGCCCTGTAAAGGAGGTTAGGTTGGCCAATAATGACTAGCATGAGGTCATCCAGTGAATTCGTAGCCAAATGAAGATTTGAAACCAAAATTACCAGTCCTACCTCTCCAAAGGGCCCCTGATTTGGAGGGTTCTTCTCCACCCCTGCTCTGACCATATCTCTATCCTGTCTCTCCGTTGCAAAAGATATTCAGCTTTAGAGCTTAGTATCAATATGAAGCGAGGAAGCCCAATTGTCCAGCAGTAACCACCATGGCCACCTCAATATACATTCTAAATTTATCACTGAAATGATCTGATATATACCTGGTATTGTTAAGATTGTGTTCTTAATCAAATACAATGAGAAATAGGAAGGGAGGGAAGGGAGGTAATGTCTTAGGCAGTGCTGGAAAAATCCTAAGCAGCTGGTCAACCAGCTGCCTACAAATTTGGCTCAGACACCTAAGAATTCTGACCTACTTTCCATCCCTCTGCCGGGCTGATGCCTAAAAATGTGATGCTTGCTGCTGTTTTTCCAGCCTTCTCCTACGTATAGTGTATATTGTGACAAGCCAAGATGCTGTGGTTCTCAAAGCTCAGATATGCACTCTTATACTGTGAATACATAAGAGCCATGCAATGTATATACAAAACAATGGATCAGGGCTGCTGCAATAAGCAGGCTGCTTTCACCAGAACGTCAATTGAGTAACAGAAACAAACTGAGAATCTGTGTGGGTTCCAACAGGCCAAAACAAACACGCACAAAAAAACAAAAAGAAGCAAAAAACAAAACAAAAAAAAGGTATGTTCACTATAGTTTAACAAATCCTGAGTTGCAAATGCATTCAGGGTAGGGAAATGCAACAGGGATGAATGAGCAAGGAGCCACTGTGCAAAAAGCTTTCAGTTACCTTTACAATTTGTTGATCCACATCAACTGTAAGCCAGTTGATATAGATCAACAAATACATAAGTTCTAAAGGTAGCAGCATGAGAATTCAAAATTTACCGCACCAAGTCATGGAAAATTAACCACTGCCATATGGGAACCTTATCAGAGCACCCAATACACAGTCATTTTCTTACCAACCTAGTAGAGTTTTTCTTATGAAAAATCCCTGCAAAATCACAGGATCACAGAAACAAAAAGTTGGAAGGGGTCCAACTTCCTGCCATGCAGGAGTACACATCTAAAGCACTCCTGAAAGATGCCCATCCAACCTCTGCTTAAAGTCTTCAAAAAAGGAGAGTCTACCATCCCCTGAGGCAGTCTATTCTACTGTCACACAGCTCTTACAGTAAAGACATTTTTCCTAATGTTTAAGTGGAATCTCTTTTCTTATCATTTGAATCCACAGTCTCTGGAGCAGCAGAAAACAAGCTCACTCGATCATCTACAAGACACCTTCCATCCAACTTCCTAATTCATTCCTCAGAGGACTTGGTTTCCAGATCTTTAACCAAATCAAAGAAATAACACACTAGGCTGGTTTTGTTTGTTTACTGTGTCTGAAGCCACCATCATTCAGGCAGCAACAACAGATGTTTGACCATATATCACGGTTCTGGAAGATGGTTAGGCAGTCTCCATAGTTAGAGGAAGCCATCAAAAACACTTTCTCTATGCTGCTCCAATGTTTTGAACTGACAAATGGTCAAGTTCAAACTAATACAGATTCAACACACACACACCTCTTGTGTGACCAATTTTTTAAAATGTCTTTGAGATTTCTTGGCCTTCTAACAAATGCTGACAATAACATCTATATAGGAGAGATGAGACACCTTAACCTGGTGAGCTAATACATTTATTTCTACAATTTATAATTTACATCTTCTATGCCACAGTGGCATTACCATGGTAGCTAACAATCTCAAAAGAAAATACAATTGTTCAATTAAAACACAAACACAATAGAACACAACTAACCCAACAATAATAATAGACAAATAGCACAATGCAGAACACTTGCAATATCCAGAGGTTACTCTGGCTTTTTGATTTCATTCACTAACCCATATGCCAAATGACAACAATTCTGGGAACTCCCTAGACATTTAGCCTTCACTGTCAGAGAGTTCTGGTGCCACAAATAAGTACAATTCCCAGGATTCCCTAGCACTGAGCCAGGGCAGTTAAAGTGATCTCAAATTGGATTATTTCTGCAGTGTGCTTTGGATGTCAATCTATAAAGTGAATCACAACAGCCAAATACAAATCCCTACTTGCTAAAATGGGAATCTGGCAGCACTTTGCTTGAAACAATATTAGAAGAGTGAGCCCTGATTATCAGTGGAATTCAAACACATCTTTTTTTTTTTTTTAAAAAAAGCCCTTACCTGGTGCCTCAATGACAATAAAACAGATGCCAGGCAAGACTCCCTGGGGAGGGCACTCCACAAGGGAGAGGGCACAGGTGCACTTCAGTTACTATGAAAGGTCTCAGAAACAAAGGGAACAACTTAAGAAATATATTTATAACAAGACCATGTAAACATCAGTGGAGAGAATCCATTGAATTGTCTTGAAGGGTTCTCTAGAAAATATGCTGAATGTATCCTAGTTGTAAAGCACATGGCATCCATACCATTAGGGCATAGCTAGAGAAGTCTTGCTGTGCTAATCCTGCTGTGAAGTCAGACCAGTTAAAAGGGCAGTACTCACAGCCCAGTAGCCAAATTGTCCACTTATGCTACTGGTTCTGTACAGAAATTAGTTGCATGGGTTTCCCCACAAATAGTGCACATTGAGTCCAGTTTAAGGGTTAGGGTTAGGGAATCATGGGAACTGTATTTTATTGTGGCACCAGAGCTCTCTGACAGAGAAGGCTCAATGTCTCAGAAAAAAAAACAATTCCCATGATTCCCTAGCACTAACCCTAACCCTTAAAGTGGACTCAATTTGCACTATTTCTGGCAGTCTGCAAAGGCCCTAAGTTGCCTCTGTTTAATTTGAATGATGTCACCATTTCTTCAATAGGACTATCACAGAGTTGATCCATAAATGAGTATATCTCAGTTAATGAAGCAGGTGCGTTCCTGGACATTACTGGGCGGAAAATTTGGTACCAGAGGCAGAAATAACAGGGAAATAATAGAGATAGATTTGTACACCACAAAAAAGATGAGCAGTTCAAGTTTTGGCAAACTTCTTCAAAACAATATACACATGTGAAATGAAACAATAAGGTCAAATAAATGTTGGATATGAAAATAAAAATATTTGAACATAGAGAGCACTTGAAAGCTGCTTCCAAAATGTATTCAGGGATTTTTCTTTCTTTCACCAACCTCTACTTTTCTTACAATTTCCATTCTGTGGCCAAATTTAGACATCTATGCTTTATTAGTATGTTGGAGAAGCTGGTGAGCCAAGCTTATTGGTTTTCTCTCTTTCTTCTCCGTTTTGATATCCATCCATGCTCAGTAAGGGATTCTGGAGGTATCTACTGTTTACTTTGCCTATTTTAGGTAGGCACATGGAGCTATGGTAAGATCAGCTAAAGCAGAATCCCATTGTTCCCCCAACATTTGTTGTATTGTTTACTGCAGACATACTGGTACAACCTGACACTGAAAGACTATGGGCCTTTGCAGACTGTCAGAAATAATGCAAATTGAGTCCACTTTAACTTCCCTGACTTAGTGCTAGGGAATCATGGGAACTAAAGTTTATTGTGGCACCAGAGCTCTCTGACAGAGAAGGCTCAGTGTCTCAGAAAAAAATACAATTCCCATGATTCCCTAGCACTGAGCCAGGGCAGTTAAAGTGAACTCAATTTGCACTATTTCTAACAGTCTGCAAAGGCCCTATGGCTGTGAAGAATTAATGGAAATGTTGCTAAAAATGTCAGCTAGTCAGAGGACAAGGAGGAAAAGGGGGGTCTGGGCAGACATAAGAAGCCTTTGTAGAATTTTTTTTGTCGACAGATACTTTGCAAACTGATGCATGTCTTTACATATAATGTATACATTGCCTACGCTCTTTTTATAATATGTTCTTTCAAGGTTAACACTTTTTTCTGTAAGGATTACTATTTTTCTATGCACTCAAAATATATATTTTTGGCTACTTTGGAAAATATTCTCTCCCTCTCCCCAAAAGTACTTTCGTTTCTACTTTAAATGTCATGCAGAATGTGGCTAGGCTGCTGGGTATCTGTTATCCCATGGCCTATTCTGTGATATTACAAGCAGGAACCAAGTCCACACTGACCTACAAACTAGCAACATAAAGAATTTTAATCTCTGATGAGAAAAGTTATCTTGACACATCTTAACACTCCAACAAGAAAATGGCCAACTGCTATGAGCTTTTTTGTAATTTGAGAGTTTTTGTGAAAAAAGTATTTATGCAAAAAAAAAGTGCCCCCCCACAAATTGCATTTTGTGCAGTAAATAGTATATTTACATAAAATATATTGTCTTCTACACAAAAATCTGTTTGTGCACAAAAACATTTTTCATACAAAAACACAATTTTGCACAATTTTTTTCCTGAAGAAAGTTATGAAGTGTGAGAAATTATCAAAAATGTGCAACACCGCATGTAATTTATCCCATCAGGAAGAAAATAATTTTGAAATTATGTTTTCCTCTGTGTAGAAATGAAACAGGTACATCCCTTAATTTCTTTATTTCCTTCTTTCTTACAGATACTTATACTTTCATCCCTAAAGAAATCAACCTGGCACAGGATACTAGAAGGATAAAAACAATTTCTTGAAAATTCATCATTATGCATGCACTGGTAACCTCCCGCCTTGACTTCTGTAATGCGCTCTACA
>CM034701.1:375396390-375409464 GCA_020142125.1 Phrynosoma platyrhinos | reverse complement strand
TTATCATAAAGCAATGTCCTCTGTTCTTACTATCACTAGCTATGGTGGCTGGAGGTTCTGGGATTCATAGTCCAGAAAAGGAATTCTTCAGGGAATTGGAAAAATACCACCACAGACAAACAAAGTGAAGGTTCCAAGAACAAACTGGTTCTCAAACAGTAGCTGAACAGATCTCCCAAGGCAGTTCTAGGAGCTGTGTTGGCTGTCACTCTGCAAAGAATACAAACCTCATATCCCAACCAATGTCACCTCTAAAACTAGAAATACATGCAGAAGGGCATTATCTGGCAATTTAAATGATGGATAGACAAGAAATATTTCTTCAGATAGTCTAGGCAGAAGCTACTTGATCAACGATCGTGACAACAAAATGAATTTTTAAAATCTTTTTGTATTTTTGCTCTTAAATTATGATTCTTTTGTAATTTTAGTATTGGGTGGGGGGATTGGGAAGGGTCTAATTTTGAATTTTATTGTATTCCATGCACTTTTATTGCTGTAACCCACCTGGATTCCTTGTGTTTGGGCAGGCTATAAATAAATAATTCATTATTTATTAATATTTATTAAACATCCACATGCAGGGGCAGTCTGCATACAGCAGAAAAAGACCTTTACATTCAGTCACTACCTTGGACTGGCCAGAGTTTTTTGAACTGGCTAATGCTCCAAGAAGCAACTCTAATATTCTGACAAAGGTAGGTTTAAAGACACTGTAAATCATAATTTGATCACGTTGAGCTTCCCTAATTAAAATTTGGGCAAACTGTGGCTTCCTTCATTACTAGTTCAGCATTGAAAAGCATAGCTCCTGTTCATAGTCAGTGGAACAGAAAATATCCTGAAGAAAGGTATGTGCTTCCCATACATTTTGTATTATACACAAGCTATATAATACTTTTGTCCCAAACAGACCACAAGCAGACAAGACAAGTACTGGTGTATGCTATGATAGCTTTCTGCCTTAAACATTTACTCTCCATAATTCTTCCATATCACCAAATCACTAGGGAATTGATGTGGTTTTATTAGCTGCTGTAGTGAAGAATATTATTAGCATAATTACCATTACACAAACTGACAGAAAGTTTGCAAATATGTGTATAGTCCTAATGATGTTGAAATATATCACCATCATTATTAACTTTCAACCTTCTATGGTTCACTGAAGACCAAATTCCAGCAACCTCCTTTATCTCTCAACTTGTTGCTAGTCTAGCCATAGGGCCTTGCACTGGCAAACCTACTAAACTTCACCATCAAGATG
The DNA here is from genome assembly GCA_020142125.1 of Phrynosoma platyrhinos. Taxonomy (NCBI): domain Eukaryota; kingdom Metazoa; phylum Chordata; class Lepidosauria; order Squamata; family Phrynosomatidae; genus Phrynosoma; species Phrynosoma platyrhinos. The sequence goes on along the minus strand of CM034701.1, from coordinate 375,408,197 downwards.
ACTTCAAGGGCACCAAGATGAAACAATCACTAAAAATAATCACTTAAACTTTTTCCAAAATTGGGCAAAAGCACCAGACTACAATGCACACAATCCCAATGCTAAACAGCTCAGGGCTATCGTATTTTTCCTGAATAGGATATTTTAAAATGTTTAAACAATTGTCAAGCCATGACTGATGTTTTTGTTCTCCCACTTTAAATCACCGTGTCTAGTTCCTTCTCCAAAATCCACTCAAAATAATATCAGGAGCCATTTTTTAAAAAAACCTGTGACTCTTTGAATATAGGTTACAAAATTAAAAGTCTGGACACTCCCTGATATTAGAGTGATAGGAGGAGTGACAGCTGAAAATGTATGGTGATCATCATTATCATTATGATTGTTCCAAAATCAAACACACCATCACCATTCTACGCAATAGCCAGCATCCTATGAGTGACACATAGTTCTAAGACAGTGGAAGTGATGCCTGTCTTTGTACATTTTTGAACCTGAGATAACTACAGACAAAAGTCTTCAGGGGTACAGAGGATACTGCAGTTCTCACACAGTTCAGTTTATGTAGAACCCAAAGGACGAGCTCTCCAGTATCTCTTTGTTGAGGCTGAAGACCATCCGATTAGCTGTGGAGGCAGTCTCCTACGGTGCACAACAACAACAGGGAGTGTTGGGCATGGCTCTATCTCTCCAGCCACTTATGGGGTGCGTGTGTTGGTCTGGCCTTCTACTGACTGCTCTTGAGCTCCCAACAGGAAGGAACAGCCTAAGACTGGGAGCTGTAACTTAAAAGGTGGTGGTGGTGGGGGGGGCTTGTGGTCGCCATCAGCAGTGATATCATCTCCTTGATATTTGGGGGGGGGGCAATATATTAGCACAAAATGAGACCTGCGAGAGGTGGATATCTTAAGCTCTTTCCACCTATGTACATGAGCAGAGAGACATCGGTTTCAGTGAACAGGGGCCAAAGGAGTGATTTCCGGCCACTCTGGACATTATCACTCTGGGACCCCAGCGACTGGATGGCCTGTTCCCGAAGTGGTCCACTGCTGTGGTCCTGAATGGGCCACTGGCAGGAGTGGATTAAATCTGCTCCTTTTGCTTCCAGCTGCTTCGAGGGCATACATCATCTAAATACCATGCCCCCAAAGTGTCTAGAAGTCACTCTATTTAGCTTGTCTGTTTCTGGCCTAAGAGAGTTTTATTTAGACATGTGCAAAGGTCCACACAAACACATAAATCCAATGCAACTTTAAGAACTATACAGAGCTAATAGAAAGAAAGTGAAAGCTTGGATAGTAAGAAATCTAGAGTTATAGGGGGTGATAATTACCAGCCTTGAAGAAAAGGTTTCACGGTAGATGGAATGGGGCTCAAGCAGCATCTGAGGGAGACTCCGTGAGTGAGAGGGACCCTCTGTGCACACATGAGGCTAGCATTGGGGCTGGAATTTATCTGAGTTCATAGCCTCAAGGAGTAGTTGGTACTATGCTGCTGAATGACAAAGACCTAATGGGCTTCACATGGAATAACTTCTGGAATAACTGATGGGTTTTAACTTTGGAGTGACCAATCATTGATCAGATTTGAGACCATTAGATAGTTGGATAGGAAAGGGTGAATAGAGACACAGCCTGGGGGGAGAAGGACATATGGTCTTTAACTGTTTTGCAATGGAACTCACTCAGTCCCTATTGAAAGAGAATATACAGAGAGCTTGTGGGAGGATGCAGTATTCAATGAACCCATTTAACCTTTATTTAGTGCTACCCTAGGTCTTCCACATGTCTTCAGGACACTGTGCATTTCCCATATGAAACTTCCTAATATTTCAAAGGCCATTGTGACCTCATGCCTGATTCTAGATATCAAACTATGAAAATGTGAAACCCCATATTCCAGAGAGAGGGTTGTAGCTATGCTAACAGAGTGGCACCTGCAACATCTTCCCTTCATACCTAAGTGAAGTTGAAATAAGCCAGGGCACACGTCTAGAGCCAAATCAGTGCCTGAGGAGATGGAGCTGTGCCCAGAAGATCCCTCCCCCCCACACACACCATTGCACACCAGAGAAGTAGCCAGGCCAAAGAGATTTTTTTAAGTATCTTGGTGGAAACCTATGCTCTGCCAACATGATGTAGAAATTCAGCCTATGGGGGAAAGCAGACTGGCGGCACGGGGCCGCCCTGGGAAGGTGCATCGCGGGACCGAGGCATCCCCACGCCTCGATCCTGCGGCGCACCTTCCCCATCCCTGAAAGGAGTGCTAAAATAGCGCTCCTTTCACAAGTCAGTGAAAGTGCGCCGCAAAAGCTTGCGGCGCACTTTCACTGACTTTTCCGCTGCAGCGTGTCCTCAGAGCGCCGGCCATGCGGAGGGCCGGCGGCTCCAAGGGCAACCTCGGGAGGAGGAAGGGGCGCCAGGCGTGTGGCTGCCCCTCCTCTTCCCTGCCTCCAGGACGGCTTTTTAAGCCGTTTGCCGAGACCCTATGTCACAAAATCATACAACAAAAAATGAGGACAATTCTGCCACCAGAATTCAATTAAGAAAATTGTGTATTGGTTTGGTGTTGCTGGACTAGGACTCTGGGAGATTAGAGTTCAAATCTACTTGGCGATGGAAACCAATAAGTGGTCTTGGGCACATTACAGTTTCTCAGCCTCAGAGGAAGGCAATGGTAAGCATTGGTAAATATCCTATGAACAAATCTTCCCAAGAAAATACCGTGATAGGTCACCTTTGAATTACCCCAAGTTGGAAGTGAGTTGAATGCACACAACAAACAACACCATCTGTTTCCACATTTATAGAATTTCCCATGTTGCAGAATTCACAAAATTTGGTACAAAATTTCATATGACCAGTTTCTTATTTACACATTCTATTGGACAGTAGTGCCTCCATATGTTGGACTTCCGTTTGCTATCAAACTGCATTGTGAATTACAATATGATTGTATTATCACTCCAACATAATGATACCTTTTTTATTCTGCAGAAGACTTTCTAAGGCAGTTTTTACTGTGTACAAGGTAACACATATTCTGGGCTAAGTAAAGCTGAACTTGTATAAATTATGTAAAATGGTATGCAGGCTTTAACTGTCATATTTTGCATAATTTACTTGGCTAGTAATAGAAAGGAAGAAAGGCCAGTGATGATCTCTAGAAAACTGGAAATCGTATTCAGGCATCTTATTAAATCTAGGCCTTTACTTTCAAACCTATGTACAGAGTTGGGGGCTAGAAACTTGCTTTTTGTTTCTGACCAGTCAAGGCTGAAATTCTCAGGAAAATCAAATGCCTATGCCCATCACTACACTGTTTTGAGAGTATGTCGAACTGCTTGCAGAACATACACAGCTCTGACTCAGTGGCATCCATAGGGTTGGTGTCACCGGTGCGGTAATTCATGGTGTCACACACACCCCACCCCATTGACCTCCTCCCATTGACACCATACAGAATCCTTAGTAATGCTTTTTTTGCATTACTCGTAAGTCGTAATTCCCAAATATCACTGAATGTAATGCTAATAGTTGTGACATAAACAACTAGCAAAACTAAAATTATACCTTCAAATTACAATATCATAAGCACACACTAAATGTATTTACATATACTTAGTCAATACTTTGTTAAAACTCATTTTTTAAAAAAAGAATTTGAAATTTTAATTTTAAAAAATTTGGGGGCCTCTCCTTTCTCCTCCCATTGAGCTTCACCCCACTCCCACCATCTCTTAAAGCATTTTAAAGGGAAGCAAATGAATGCCATAACCTATTTCTACCCAAAGATAGGTGTTTGAGGAGCAGTGATGTCACCCCCTTTAAGGTGTCACCTGGTGTGATCTGCACCCCCCCGCACATCCTCATACCAAATTTCTAGTTTCTCTGGTGTGCAAGGCTAACATTTGCAAAACAACAACAACAACAACAACCCCCGAAACCCCAAACCCATGGCCATCTCCTTCTAAGGTGTCAGCATAGCCCTAAAGGACACCGAACTCATGAAGCAGCTTTTCTAGAATGGCATCAACTGGATGACCATCTGTTGGGAGTACTATGATTATGTATTCTTGCATGGAATGGAGTTAGACTGAATGGTCTCTTCCAACTCTATGATTCTATGAAACTTGGTACAACCCTAAAGATACTGAGGAACATATGAAGCCTGAACCTGGATCAGACCATTGGTCTACTAGGCTACAGATTTACTTTGACTTGTAGAAGTACTCCAGATGTCAGATCATTTGTAGATATTTACCTGAGATCCTTTAACTAAAGCAAGCCCAAGACAATATGCAGCATGAAGTGAGGGATAAGATGGCTTCCTTTCTTCCCTTCATTCTATACTCAGAAGTTGACCAGACTGGCACCTGTATCTTACTTCAACACTGAGAACCGGTCAATGTTCTCCATGGCACCTGAGGTGGCAATCTAGTTTAGGGTGTGCAGGAGAGAATATGTCACACATACAGCTCCAACATTTTGCTGTCATTCTTTGCACCTCAGCATGTGCATGAAGGGGATCACCTTTAGACCCAGTCCTACTTTTAGAAAAGATATAAGTGAGCCATTTTGTATTTAAAACATACGTTCTCTCATGCAATCAGTGGCATCACTAGGGCTGGCATCACCTGGTGCAGTAATTCATGGTGTCACCCCGCTATTGACCTCCCATACCACACCATACAAAATATTTAGTAATGTGTTTTGTAATAATAATAATAATAATAATAATAATAATAATAATAATTTATACACCGCCCCTCTGTTAAAAACAATCGGGGCAGCTTACAACAGTTAAAATTACATCAAAATACAAACTAAAAACCCCCAAAACCCACCCTCCCCATTAAAAAATTATTAAACTAAGCATCATGTTACTCATAAATTGTAATACCCATATATCATTCAATGTAATGACAATAATGGTGACATAAACAACTAGCAAAATTAAACTCATATCTTTAAATGACAATATCATATGCACAGCCTACATTATTTACATGTACGTAGTTTCACGTGGTAAAAGTGAAAATTTGATAAGATGTGATGTTTTCTAAGAATAAATTAAATATTTTTTAAATTATTTTTTAAAATTAAGTTTTTTAAAAATTTAAAACCTGAGGCCTCTCCTTTCTTTCCCACTGAGCCTCACACCACTCACACCTTCTCTTCAGCATTTTAAAGGGACACAAGTGAATGCCACAGCTCATTTCTGCCAAAAGGCAGCTGTTTGGGGAGCAGTGGTGGCAACCCCTCTTAGCATGTCACTTGGTGTGGCCCACATTCTCTGTACCCCCTAATAATATCCCAGTGTACAACTGGAGCCTCTGTATGCAAAGTTGATAACTTTTGTCCAGTTTTCACTGGACAACTTTTCCCTAAAAAATCTGTCAGGGTTGAAAAAGGAAAGCAGTAGAAAAAGCTCATGCCAGCTTCCAGGGATGGGCAAAATACAGGGTTCAGGGAACTCACTCAGTATCACTGTTCTTATCAGTGCTAGTGGGCACTATATTCTTTATCTACTACAGGTATATGAACTGTGCAGCCCCCCTGATGCAACTGTACTGCAGCTCCCATCAGCATTGGCCAGAACAGCCAATGCTGAGGAATGCTAGGACTTGCAGTCCAACAACATGTGGAAAACCACATGATTCCTGCCACTGTTCATCATCCTGGAGTGTCACCTGAGGCAGCTCCCAAAGTCTTTAAAAAGACAGCTGCCAGACGCAGAATGCAAGTACCTGCAGTGAGTTCTCAAGAACCACCTTTCTCAAGATTGCCCATCCCATCCCATCCCTTAAAATCCATGAAGCAAGATTTGTGAAATACATTTGACATTCAAAAGGTGCTATATAAATGTTGCATATAATTATTTTTAGAACCTAGGCCCAGGAAAAGAATGAGCATGGCTAGCTGAGCTGTCAATCCTTCCTCTCCATTGATGGACACCCCCCCTCCCCAAGCTGTAAAACAGTTAACAGTGTTGCCACCTTAGAGGCCAAAATGACAACATCCATTTTGAGAGACAGCACCTATTTAACTATTAGGTAATAGTATGGTTGAGATCCTACATAACGCTTTTGAGGTGTAAATCTACATTCATTTCGTTACAGTATATACATGTACTACACCACCTTCCTGCTGAATACATTGTGCAACTCTGCGTATCTGCCAATGTGCATGATTAGTATCCCACTGTGCAATGGGAAAAGCACAGTGGCTGTTTATGCAATCCCAGTGATATGCTGAAGACACTGAAAAATACTTACACACCATCCAAGAATGTGCAGCTGCATGGCTGGAGTCATTTTGGTTAGTCCCAACTAGAGTAGCTCCACTTCTGAATCAACCGTTGAATGGTGAATCAATATATAGATGAACACAAATGATTCACTGATTCTATTCTAGTCTGGGTTAGCAGTATGACTTAAGCCATGTGAAATGATTACACTTGTGGAACTCTCTTTACACAACTATGAACTAAATACATCTATTGCAAAACAACCACACAAGTCTACAATACCAAGAGGATTCTCGCCTATATTTTATTGTATTTGTTTTTAATCTTGTTGTGCACTGGTTTGAGTCCTGACAGTAAGGGCGGTTCGACAGTGGAACACACTCCCTCGGAGTGTAGTGGATTCTCCTTCCTTGGAGGTCTTTAAGCAGAGGCTGGATGGCCATCTGTTGGGGATGCTTTGATTTGGATTTCCTGCCTGGCAGGGGGTTGGACTGGATGGCCCGTGCGGTCTCTTCCAACTCTATGATTCTATGATTCTATGATTCTATGAGTCCCAGTTTTGCGAGAAAGGTTATGAATCATTTTTTTAAATGAGCAAAAATAAACATGTGTGTGTGTGTGTGTGTGTGTGTGTCTACTGCACTATGTTAATGAATTTCCTTAAATTTAAAAAGAAAAAAAATCCTAGGAACAAAAATGAAACGTTTCAGTGCCTAGTACAGAACTGAAGAATAATTTCACATTCTGAGGTGTATGTGTGTTCTAGAAGCTGGTGGCTTTATTTGGTGTTTTTTTTAAAAAAAAAAATTATAGGCATATGGATCTTTCCAACATTGATCCTTGAGGTATTTGGCTGGTTGGTTGCTGTTAAAATGCTGACCTAGGAAGACCATTGGCCTAACCCAATTCAAAGTCCTGATGTTTCATAACAGAGGAAGGCACACTAGAGAAATGGGGCTCTGGGCAGAGTGATTAACCAAGAACAGGTTTGCCCTAAAGGAAGAAGAAGCCATAAAGATGGCCAGCAAAGTGAGGGAAGTCTGGCCATGTCCATCACTGGGGTAGTAGATTTTGTATTATAACAGAGTCCCATTTTGCAGAAGACATTGGGAGTCTATGAAAATTGGCACAAACTGCAAGAGGACTAAGCAGATGGAAAGTGGGAGAAAGAATATCACTGAGCTATCTAGCTTATTAAAAGGAAAGATGATGAGATAGAGAAAAATTGGTCATATACACCTGAATGAATTTGAACAGACAGTCTATAAAACTGGAATGAAGAGAACAGGAAAATTAAGTGCATCCCCAGTTATATCCTTGTGGATTCGCCCCCCCCTACACACACACACTGTTTCTTTCTTCATTGCATTTCTTTTTTTACAGTGAGACGATCTCTTTCAGTTTAATGGATTGGTACTGTATTTTGGTATCACCTCTAATTACAATAATCTCTGGTGGAGGTTTAGCACCCATGATAGAGTTAAACTAAACTATTAAGATAAAAAGGTAAATTATTGGTAAGATGTAGCCTTACCTCTGGCTTGTTGTTATGCCTTCAAATTGTTTCTAGCATATGGAGACCCTAAGGTGGTGAACCTATTATGGGGTTTTCTTGGCAAGATTTCTTCAGAGGGGTTTTTCCATTGCCATCCTCTGAGGCTGACAGTGTGACTTGCCCTAGGTTACCCAATGGGTTTCCATGGCTGAGACGCGATTTGAACCCTGGTCTCCAGAGTCATAGTCCAATGCTCAAACCACTACACCACACTGGGGAGCTTATTGCACCGCTAAAAAAGTGTCTTACCTCTCCTGAATTGAATTTAATTCAATTCAGAATTTGGAAGAGATGAGATGCTTTTTTTAGTGGTGCAATAAGCTTCTATGTCTGTATTAAGATATTAAACTAAAATTATTAGTGAAATGTGGCCTTATGTCTGTTGAAATGATGCTAATGCATAGTGAGGTGTGTTTTTTTTTTTTTTTTAACAATAATGGAGTTTCTAATAGTACCAATCTCACATTCCTTGCAAAGAGAATAAGAACTCAATCAGGGCTGCAGGTGTCCCTTAATTATTTACTTTGCCTGAGGAAGAGATGTAAGTAAATATCTAAAGAAAGAAACTGGGCTAGGGGAGCAGGGGGAAAGCAAGTGAATTTGCTGTACAGGAAAAGGAAAAATCGATTTTTCGTCCAGCAGTAAACATGCTAAATCAAGCAAAATTAACAAGTGCTGCCAAGGTAGCAGTTTGCTTTTGCTTGTCAGACTGAATAACTGTTGTGAAAAATGAAGAAAATTAGAGTGAGCCATGGTGAAGAACATTTCTTCATTAACCTTCAACTTGATCTCATACCATGCTCATGAAAGGACATTTCTCTGTCTCTTAAGCTTTCCACACTGCCCTCAACATGCTGAATTATTTGTATGGTACCTTCACTGCATGCCTTTTTCTCCCCCCACCGCCAGCTCAGCAGAATGCTAGTCTCAGATACAGTCAGTGTTATTTCAAAAGAGCACTTTACCATGCTCAAAGTCTACGGTTTTGGTATGCATTAGCGTCCCCTACCACACCCATGCACAAGTCTGGCACACCTATTTCTCTTCCTCTGCACTTCAAATTTGGATAGCCACACATAAAATTTGGATAGCATATTATTTTACCACCATTAGTTTAGGTTATTTAAGGTATTTCATTAGAAAAAGTCACACCTAGTATCTGCTCCCACAGATGTAGCAGGGAGTACCATGCAGACAGTCCCCTGTGGACTTCAGCATGGCTGATGCGGCGTTGAAGCCACCTCCAAGTCCCACAGTTATGGATGCTACAGTTTGGCTAAAAAACACAATGGAGGAAGTAACTGACCAAACCATATGATTATGAAAACCTTATGAAATTCATGGGTCATGATAAGTCAACAGGCAACTTGAAGGAACACACACACACAGAGATACATACAAACACACACACAAATATATTCACAGAGCGCTCTGAAGTGCTCAAATGTACTGTGGCTGCGCATTTAAATGCAACCCTGTCTCTTTTTATTTAACAGTGATTAAATGCTTTAATGCATAATTATGGAAAAAGCAGTTATGAAGGATTTATAGATAGGGGGATGCAGATGTGAAGGACTTCCACTTTGCAGTCCAGAACTCAATCTCTCACCCTCCCCTTATCAGGCAAGGGAATCAATGTATCTCACACACTCCAACCCTATAGCAGAAATGATTGCAGCCCTATCTCCTTCCTGTGCAGCAGTTCCACAATGCAGTCCTTCCTTCCTTCCAGCCACTACCACACCAGCGATGCAACTTTATATCTGTTCAGTACCAAAGCCCTCTAAGTTCAATGGGACCTACTCCTAGATAAGCGCATAAAGGATAGCAGCCATAATTACATCTTAGCAACAGATTAGTTCAACACTATATAGCAGATGCTAAACCTCCCACAAGAGATGATTGTAGTTAGGGATGATAGCAAAATCCCAATATATGGTACCAATCCATTGAACAGAAAGGGGAGCACCTCACCATAGGAATGAAGCCAGGAGGGGCAGAAACAGGGAGTTTCCTTTAAGTGGGTGTGTTCTGCTGTCATGCTTAGAAAAGAGCAGCTGGATGGTGGCTGTCTTTGAATCACCATTTTCCACCTGAGACCCTTTTCTGTAGGATGAACCTGTTTCTCCCTCTGCTCTATATCTTTGTGTGTATGTGTGTGTGTGTGGGGGGGGGAGACAGGGGAGCTCACAAGACTTTTCCCACTAAGATTCGGTGTGTGCCTCCATCTGATGCAAGTGCAAGTTCTCCCCTCCCCTGAAGTGTAAGCCTGCACGTGCCGCAAAACCTCCCTTTTGCAGATCCTCTGCTTTTCCTTCCCACTCTGCAGCCATCCAAGCCCCATCATCAGTTGGGGAGGACAGGATCAGGATTGTGATTCTTAATAAGTTTGGTTTAGAAACTGCAGGGTGGGTTTTATTTCCCCAAGACCCCCTTTTCCTAGCAGCTTCCTATTGCTGATCCTCCAGTGCTGGTAAAGACAGCACACTCCTGTCTGCAATTCATGGCAGCACATGGACATGAGTATGTATGGGTTTTCATCCAGAAGAAACAAACCATCACCATCCTCATCCTCATCATCTTCACTGTGATCCTCAAAGCACACCCGGAAATTTGGCAGCACATGGGCATGTGTGTGTATGGGTTTCCCCCCCAGAAGAAACATACCATAATCACCACCACCACCACCACCATCATAATTGTGATCCTCAAAGCACACCCTGCAATTCATGGCAGCACGCTGATGTGTGTGTGCGTATGGGCTTCCTCCAGTAGAAGCAAACCAACATCCTCCTCCTCATCATCACTGTGATCCTCAAAGCACAGCCCACAATTCATGGCAGCACATGGACACCAGTGAGTATGGGTTCTCCAATGGACATGAGTGTGCATGGGTTTTCCGCCAGAAGAAGCAAACCACCACCACCACCACCATCACTGTGATCCTCAAAGCACACCCTGCAATTCATGGCAATGCATGGATTTGAGTGTGTATGGGTTTCCCCCTAGAAGAAGCAAACCAACATCATCATCACTCTGATCCTGAAAACACACCCTGCAATTTATGGCAGCACATGGATATGCGTGTGCATGGGTTCCCCCCTCCCCTCCCATGCACACAAGCAGCAAACCATCCCCATCCTCATCCCCATCCCTGTGATCCTCAAAGATCCTTGCTACACTCTCTCGCCTCCCTCCCCTCCACCGAAGAGGGAAATCCAAATCTCTGCTCCAAGCCATCCATCCATCCATTCATCCATCCATCATCCCAGCTGCAGCACTGTCACACACAGCCAACCCACCGGAAAAGACTTCTCCTATCCCCAAGATGGTACTCAAAAATCAAAAAATTAAATATATGTAAAGGACAGAGAATGAGCAACTAACCCCCACCGGACCCCATCTCACCCCACACACCCCTGCAAGGCTGGGAGGGTTGTTTTTTTTACCTCCTGGGCAGCAACAGGTCCCTCTGGGTGGCAGTAAGGCAGACCTGCAACAGCATCAGCCCAAGTTGCTGGGAAGTTCCCTCCCTGGCAAGGCAAGGCAAGGCAAGGCAAGGCAAGGCAAGGCAAGGCAAGGCAAGGCAAGGCAAGGCACAGGTAGCAACGAGAGGGAGGGAAGAAGTGGGTGTGTTTGCAGAGAAAGGCAGAGCGCAAAAAGGGGGAAGAAAAAAGAGGGGAGGACGTGCAAAGGCGGAGAAAGAGTGGCGCTTCCTAGGCTGGACCAGACTCAGAGCATCCTTGCTGGGTGGCTCTCATCCTCACCGAGGGATGATGATGATGATGATGATGATGGTGGTGATGGTGCCTTTCCTTCCCGCTTTCTCTCCAAACCCTGGGCACCTCCCTCTACCTGATCTAGTTTGGAGAGTCCCCCAAGGATCCCCAGATCTCTGAGCAGGACCACTTTTGACCCACCGCCTTCCCTGAGACAGCCGCAGTGGGTGCATCCGCACTGCAGAAATAATAATCCGCTTTGACACCACTTGAACTGCCGTGGT
>CM034701.1:375377054-375392476 GCA_020142125.1 Phrynosoma platyrhinos | reverse complement strand
CTCAGAGGATGGCAATGGCAAAGCCCCTCTGATGACACTTACCAAGAAAACCCCATAATAGGATTGCCTTAGGGTCTCCGTAAGTCGGAAACAACTTGAAGCCACATAACAATAACAATATGTTCACTTGACATATTAACTTGAGCTGCATCCACATTTTATCCCACCCATGACACACCACGGCAAATGTTTTAGAGCAGGGGTAGGCAACCTTTCCTCTTTAAGGGCCGAGGGACTTCAGCTCCCAGAATCCCAGGAGCTATTGGCCAACATGGGACTATTGGCCAACATGGCTGAGGCTTCTGGGAGCTGAAGTCCCTCGGCTCTTAAAGGGGAAAGGTAGCCTACCCCTGTTTTAGAGCAATGATTCCCAACCATGGATCTTTAGAAGCAGTTAGACTTCAACCCCAGAAACCTGAGCCAGCATGACACAGAAACCTTGGAGATTTGGGGCATAGTAGTCCCAACATCAGATAATCCATGGTTAGGAGCCACAATTCAGTCACCACCTCACAAGTTGAAATGGAGGGATCCTATTTTGGAAGTAACTTCAAACATTTAATTTTTTTGTTAGTTTAAAGGACTTTCACTTGCTTTTATTTTTAAACATAATATTCCTGTTATAGGAAAACAAGTACACAGTTTGTCTCTGGTCTTAGGTTCGGGTGGGTTGGGTGGAATGATAACAAGAGAACTGGGAACTTGTAGGGACAGCTGGCCATTCTTATGCAAACACAAGTGAAAATATTTGTCTCTTTCCTTCATAGATTCCCCACTCCAGGGAAGGGAAGACCTGCTGGTTCACCAAAGAGACTGAAACTTAAATCTTCCTTCAATCTCTCTCTGTCTCTCTAAGGGGAAAACAGGATAAACAGAGGGAGGCAAAAAGGACTAACTCCCAATGAGATTTTGAGTCCCTGTGCTGTTGTGCTTTGCTTAAGCCCTGCTCTTGTATATAGCCTGGGACTGAAATAAATAGGTGACAGGACCAGAAATGTAAACGAGGTCCAGAGTGTGAATTATTTATACATTTTGTACACATTGCCAGCTTAACTGTTATTGCCACAGAAATTCCTATGGTATTTCACATCAAACTGGTGCTGCTTTCATGCTTTCATGTACCCATTATGAAAAAAAGCAATACCCTCTTCACCTGTTTCATAATACCTATCAAGAAATGCTTCTTTACTGTCCAATCAACATCTAGCTACAAATATATTTTGGGGGCCCTTGCGCCACCTTGTACACAGGCTGCTGACATTAGGAGGCTATAACAGTGCTGTTACCCAGTTAAACACTTTTTGTTGCACAACTGTTCATCAGTTAAGGAGGTGACTGAGAGCTAAGTCGCACTGTTAGTCTCAACTAGAATAAACCCATTTAAAGAATAGGACTGACATAAGTGTTCATTGATTACATTTCCACTGATTCAGTGGAACTGCTCTAGCTGGCACACATAATTTGATTTAGCCTTGAATTACATGAATTTCCATACAGTGTAGAATGTATATTAGGGATGATAGTGTGGAAGCAAGTACCTATGTCATAGGAAGCATCAGCCTAGAACAGGTGTTCCTTTCTGTTTGAGAAAAAAGGAAATGCCTCTTTTAAGATGGTTCATGCCATCTTAAACCAGCACAGTGTAATGGTTGGATTAGGGCCCTGGGTGATTAGGGTTCAAATCCTCACTTGGCCATGTAAACCCACTGGGAGCCCCTGGGCAGGTCACACTCTCTCAGACTCAAAGGAATGCAACAACAACAACCTCCTTCTGAATATGATAGGTTTGCCTTTGTTCCTGTGTTGCCTTCAAGTTCTTTCCTAGTTATGGCGATCCTAAGGTGAGCCTATCAAAGGGTTTTCTTGGCAAGATTTGTTGAGAGGAGTTTTGTATTTGCTTTCCTCTGAGGCTGAGAGTGTGAGATTTGCCCAAGGTCACCCAACGGGTTTACATGACTGAGCAGGGATTGGAACCCTGGTCTCTGGACTTGTAGTACAACATGCAAAACACTACACCATGCCTTAGGGTCATCGTAAGTCAGAAACTACTTGAAGGCATGCAACATTAACAAACTGTGCACATTCACCCGCCGGCATGCATGTACACACACACACACAAGACTTCTTTCATAAGATTCACAAACCAACTGAAGATCTGCATGCCACGTTTTACATACAAACTGGATCTGATATGATCCGTTGCTTACATATGCTACATATTCTCAAGTACCACACATATATATCACATAGTTCAATGTACATACTGAGTTCTTGTGTCCTTTACATGCATTTTAATTGCTCACATCCCTTATCTTCTGCCCTCATATCATAAAAACACCAAGTCTCACTACCAGCTGTCTAATTTTATGCCAGTTTAAAGATTATTATCATTTCATTTTTAGCATTTGCCTAGTTAATGTTTTGAAGGCAGCAGAGCACTTACCTGAGAAGTAGGTAAGAAGTAGAATTTTGCATAAATTTAACTTCTGAGTAGATACACTTGTGCTCACTCTGCAGTTTATTCAACACACAATGTGTAGTGTTGTTCAGTGCTCTTCCAGAGCACTACTGAGCTGGGAGCACAAATGTAGCAGTATTTGGATGGCAGGTTGATTTTTTTTTTAACTGTCAGGAATTTCTTCACATTAGACCAACTCCTAAAGCTATGCTTCTTCATAATTTTGAACCTAATGGCCCTGGATTCCTACATAAAGACTTTCTTAAGCAAGCGTACACACCGGCCAAGTCATGTATAGCATATAATTGGAAGTCTCCAAAGCAACCAACTAAACAGCAGTGGACTGATAACATTTGAGACACTATAATTATGTAAAACTTACTCAGCAAGTGCCGTGAGCAAGGAATCCTGACTTTAAAACAGATATTGTGGCACCATATTTTCCATTTATTTCTTCAGTGGGAAGCCCTTCAAACCTCTGATCAAATTTCAGGACAAAAAGCCACATCTATTTTTTTAAATAGAGAATCCCTTTATCTCTAATGATCTTGTTGGATTGTAACAGGCATTGTTTTGTTTTGCTATTTTCATTCTTTACTTTCTCCTAAAATAAAATAAAACCCTCAAACATAAAATAACTTGTTTAAAAATTATATATCCCATGCAGCAGCCACTGTAAACCAATGCCAGAAGATAGAATCTTGCAATATTCTTATAATTACTCTCCTTCCAACCCCAAAGCAGTTAGAAGGCAAACACCAAAACAATGTTTCAGCCAGCTTAAAGGAATTGTAAAAAAAGCACCAGATCCCATCTGATCTTGGAAGTTAAGCAGGGTCAGCCCTGGTTAGTGCTTGAATGGGAAACAACCAATGAATGCCAGGTGCTGTAGGCAATATTTCAGAGGAAGGAACTGGCAAGACCACCTCTGACTATTCATTGTGTGAGAAAAACCCATAAAATTCATGGGGTCACCATAAGTTGTCAGGCCAACCTGGAGGTGGATGCATGCAAAAATGGATTTTTGTAGACTACTGTGGGTTTGCAGAGCTTGGAAAAGTTAGGTGTTTAAGATTATATATTCCTTATTCCTATTTATTTATTTGTATGCCATCTTGCTCCCCAAGTGTGACCTGAGGCAGCTTCCAAAGAGAATCAGTTAAAAAAACCTTAACCCTAAAATTTCAAAAACAAAAATCCCCACATTAAACAATATAAAAACATTAAAATTCCAAAGAAATATTAAAGAATAAATAAAACAAAACACACTTCTAAATAAGAACTTTCCCTGCTTGTCCATTGAAAGATTGCATAAACAAAAATGTCTTTGCCTGTTGGTAAAAGGAAAGCAGGGACGGGACCAGCGTAGCCTCCCACAGAAAAGGATTCTCAAGAGTGAGAACAACTGAGAAGGCTCTCTCCAATGGCTTCCAATCTTCCAATGGCTAGCTAGGAGGAGGGAATCTGAGACAGGTGTCAATGGCCATGCTGGCTGGGAGATTACGGGGTTTCTATTCCCAAAAAGAAACTTTCCCAAGAACTGGGTAATGGGGTGACTGAGATACAATGGAGGTTATTTGGGAACTAGGCTTTAGTTCCCAGTCTCTACATTGGGGGTTGAGGTGGGGAATTAAGCTGGTCGCCAGCAGATGAAACTCCACAGTACATTTTGAACAGGCATACAATGCGCTGCACCAGGTGACACCCTAAGAGGGAGTGACACCACTGCTTCTCAAACATCTGCCTTTGAGCAGAAACGGGCTGGGACATTTGCCTGCATCCCTTTAAAATGCTGAAGAGATGGTGTGAGTGGGTTGTGGCTTAGTGGGAAGACAAAGGAGAGGTTCTCATTTATAAAAAAAATAATTTAAATTTTGAAAAAAATTCTTTAAACACATCACATTTTCTAAATTTTCACTTCAATCACATGAAACTACGTATACGCAAATGCATTTAGGATGTGGATACGATATTGTAATTGAAAGGTATAATTTTAATTTTGCAAGTTGTTGAGAGAGCCAGTATGGTGTAGTGGTTTTACTGGACCACAACTCTAGAGACTTGGGTTTGATTCCCAGCTTAGCCATGAAACCCACTGGGTGACCTTCGGCAAGTCACATTCTTTCAGCCTTAAGGGAAGGCAATGACAAACCTCCTCTGAACAAATCTTGTCAAGAAAACCCCCTTAGGGTTGCCATAAGTCGGAAATGACTTGAAGCTTCACAGCAACAAACAAAGTTGCTTATGTCACAACTATTACCATTACATTCAGTAATATATACGGTATATATAGGAATTACAATTAAGGGCTAACATTAGTCCAAAAAACATTACTAAAGATTCTGTATGGTATGCTATGGGAGTCGGTCAACGTGTGTGTGTGACACCATGAGTTACTGCACTGGATGATGCCAAATCTAGTGACACAATGAAGTCACGGACATGGGATACTTCTAATGTCCTCCAGCCCTATCAAGGGCTATAAGATAGTGTGGAAACAATATTTCCATCTTCTTTTAGATGGCCTCTAGAGGGAATAGGCAGGCACAGCTCCATTGTCATAGAACAGGGGTAGGCAACCTGTCCCCTTTAAGGGCCGAGGGACTTCAGCTCCCAGAATCCCAGCAGCTATTGGCCAGCATGGGACTATTGGCTAACATGGCTGAGGCTTCTGGGAGCTGAAGTCCCTCGGCCCTTAAAGGGGAAAGGTTGCCTACTCCTGTCATAGAATCATAGAATCAAAGAGCTGGAAGAGACCACAAGGGCCATCCAGTCCAACCCCCTGCCATACAGGAACACAAAATCCAAGCATTGTGTCTAAGCCCAGAAGCTGTTGCAACTCAAACGGAGAGGAGAAGGCAGATGGTCAGAAATCTGCTATTCCTGAAAATGGAGTCCAGGGAGCTAGGGACTGAGGTTGTGGGGGCACTTCTCCCCAGCAGGAGATGGCAGAGGCCGAAGATGCTGAAGGCAACACAACCTCTTCCTTTGCTGAGCTATGAAGAGAGAAACACAGATCCCTACAACTTTAAATAGTAGATGCTGAACTAATTACAAACCTATAGCCTTGAAAAAGTTGTCCATAAATAACCCAGCAGTTCCCTCACAGCTTTGGTGCTGGCAGCCATCTTAGATTGTTGACCGGCAGTACTCTCTGGCATTCCTGTTTTCACAACCTTGGACTGGCTACGTTTTGAGGACTCCATTCACTTCTTGCTGGCTTTGTGTATCCAGACTACTGATGTTCCCCCAAAAGGTGAGGGAACTGGGGAGTCCCCACCAACTGCCAGCTTCTCCTTTAAATGTTGGGGGAATAGCTCAAAGAAGCTTGCGAAAGCCTGGGGTAACTTGAGGATTGGTTCTACCTGTTTATACCTGTATTAACTGTGGAGGACTCCAAGTTTGGGTGAATAATAAGATTTTTGTCACCACCCTTGTGCGTCTGCATTCATTTTGCGCAAATAACCTATGACTGACCAGAACCGGACAAAGTACCTGACAGCTCTTGCACTTTAGCCACCTGTATCTTCAGGCACTTTGCTGACTGGTGTACTGGAGCTGAAGAAAGGCCTTCCTTCCATCCCAACTGCCACTTCTGTGGCTCTTCAAAGTGAGAAGAGCAGACAGATACAGTTCCATCATGCCTGGGGCCAACAGCGGATGAAAGGCCTTCTGTCCATCCCAACTGCCATTGCTCTGGCCTTTGAGGGAGAGAAGAGCAGGCAGCATCTGCTAGACCTATTCCTCTCCCCAACTGCCATTTCCTTTTCCTTGTGTATCTTGTCTTATTTAGATTGAGGGCAGGGAGCTGTCAAATTTTAAAAAATGTTAAGGCACCCTTGGAGGCTTTTTGGTTGAAGGCCAGGCGTTAATACTCTAAATAAAATAAATAAATAGCTCTTCACTCCTGGTTTAGTAAAGAGAGACAAAATTTGTCAGCCACAGTTGCAGGTGAAACATCAGCAATAAATTCTTCCAGAATGTGGCCACACAGCCCAAAAAACCCACAGAAAACAATGGATGCCAGCCATGAAGGCCTTCACTTCACAAGAGACAACATTTGCTTGAACATTGTTATGCTATAACATTGAAGCAGCTAACACCAAATAGATAACAAGTGCTTCCAACAGAACACCTATAGTCCTTCTTTATTTATAGTTCTTCTTTATGAAAAAAAAAAAAAAGAAAGATTAAAGTGTTCCTTTTCAAAACTATAAACTGGCTATTGTTGTTAACTGCCCTCAAGTCGGCCTTTATTTATTTATTTATTTATTTATTTAATTAATTAATTTTTATGCTGCCTTTCTCCCCAAAAGGGCTGACAAGAAAAAAACACCTTAAAACAATTTTAAAAAAGAATTTAAAATAACACAGTTAAAACAGTATAAAATTAAGGCTAAAATCATACAAAAGTTAAAACACATAATCTAATACAGCTACTCCATATAAAAGCCACCCTGCCATGATTATATTTATATTTATTTCCAGGATTGATATCCCGCCTTTCTCCCACAATACAATAGGATTCTTTCTGCTGCCTTCTAACTTTCCTAGCATTATTGTTTTTTTTCTAATGATTCATTCCTTCTCATGATGTGGCCAAAGTACAATAGCTTCCATTTAGTCATCCTTGCTTTCAGGGGAGTTTGAGCACGATCTGTTCTAGACTCCATTTGTTTGTCTTCTTGGTCATCAACAGAATCCTCAGCACTCTTCTCCAGCATCACATCTCAAATGAGTTGGTTTTCTCCCTATCTGCTTTCTTCACTGTCCAACTCTCACATCTGTACATTGTGAAGGGGAATATGATGGTCTGGACAATCCTCACTTTAGTGTTCAGAGTTATATCTTTCCTCTTTAGTTTTTTATCCAATTCTTTCATGCCTGTCCTTTTCAACCCTAATCTTCTTCTAATCTCTTGACTGCAGTCTCTGTTTTAATTAATGTTTGATCCAAGGTATGGGAACTTGTTTACTATTTCACTTTTCATGTTATACAGGATGAATTAGTCCATGGTCATTATCTTTGTTTTCTTGATATTTAACATCTTGGCACTTTCCTCCTTCACCTTTCTAGATCTTTTTTGGTTACTGCTAGTAATATTGTGTCACTTGCATATCTTAGGTGCTCCTACTTCCAATCTTCACCCTTCCTGCCTCTGAGTCTAATCCTGCTCTGTGTGCAATATGTTCTGCATACAGGTTGATTAAATAGCATGATAACATGCAGCCTTACCTGACCACTTTTCTGATTGGGAACCATTCCGTTTCTCCGTACTCAGTTCTGATGGCAGCCTCTTGTCCTGAGTACAGGTTACACATCAGGACAACAACTGGCTAACAAATTCCAAATTAATCTTTTCCCGCTCATTGTCACAAGCATGTACTGTACACTTCAGCACACAGTTGGAACAGAGGAGAGAAGTGAATGGACTAATGGCAAAGAATGTGAGGAGGCTAGAAGGGGGAGAACAGCAATCAAAGAAAAAATGTGCTGGATGCTGGGAAAAAAAATGTGGAAGGGGAAAGGAAAAAGCAACAAAAAAGCCACCCATCATTCCCAAACAAAAGCTGAGGGAGGGACTTGTACATGACAAGTAAAAAAGCCTGTTCTGTTTTTCTGCCCTTTTTGCAAATGCCAGAGGGGCCCCAATTTGGCTTGTTGTGGGGGTGGGTGGGGTGGGATACAAGACATGTGTATTTAATTGATCTTACTGGCTGTCAAACACAAGAAACTGGAGAGAAGAGAGGAGAGGGCAATTCAAGTGTCTCATGCTTCCCCTTGAGGGTGTGGGTTGTCCCAGCAAGGGAGAAAACAGCCTCAAGCAGGGCAGATTAGAGAAGAAAAATGCATCTTCATTATTGATTGTTATTATTCTAAAAGGTTATGCCTGGAGGTCAGAGCTTTACTGAGCTGGGCACAGTATTAGTGAAGAATCCAACACAGTTGGAAGAGGACAACTAAAACCTGCAAACTTGTAGCATGCTCACCTCTGAGTAAGTCCCTGTGGAATCAGTGGGGCATAACTTCCAAGTAAACAGGCTTGCAAGATTGTGGTGGGTTGAAAGAGTTGTCCCCTCCTGAGTAACTGAAACTGGATTTATGTACACTATAAAAAATAAAATAAAAATTGAAGTACCCCTCCCTGCCTCTAATTCTGAACCCAGCTAACATTGCTCTTGGACTTTATCCAGAATCAGTCTCCGCTCTCTTGCCTGAAAATAACTCTGCCTCCTTGGTTCAGTGATTCCCCCTGATGGCAACATCAGGAATTCATCTACGATATCCTTTGGAGTGTCCATTTTCCTCTGTTTAAAGTTCAGTTATCCAGACCATCAGTGCAGGACAGTTTTTAAATTAGTCCCTAGGTTTCTCAGCTCTCAGACTTGTACACAGGAATTAACAACTCACCACATTTGGAGCAACAGGAGTTTTTTCCATTTAGTTTTATTTTCCCTCCCTTTCACTTGGCACACAGCTGTATTCTTTTAGTAAGATATTCTGAAAATAGGGCAGGTATTCTCGCAAACAGATCACCATGCTGCTCTCCAGTTTTGGGAAAGCATATTTCAATTGAGATAACTTCATTAGGACTAGGAATTCGTACATGGTGTGGAGGTGATCCAGTATGAACAATTGGGGTGACACATAGGGCCTGTCTTTCAATACAGCTGAATAAGGTAGTCACCTCAGGCAGCTAATTTTCAGTGTCATGAAAAAGCAGCAAATGCCTGGCTAAGAAATCAGTCCAATCAATCAATATCAATCAATCAACTAGTTAATTGATTATTACTTTCAAGATTAGGGAGGATGGTACCTGTGTCTGTTAAAAATAACCTGGTTGGCTTAGAGTGCTGTGCACCTTGACTGAAATGTGTCTGCACATGGACACACAAGCCATTAGCTTCTCTGCCTTAGGTGACAAAATGTCTTGGGCTAATCTTGATTCCACTGATATCCTTGATCTTCTGTGACAAGAAACAAGAGTAGCTGTCACCAGCCACGTCATTTCAGAAAGGCAAAATTCTCAAATCATGTCAGTTGAGCAAGTTCTGGAAGCAGGTCCAGTTAAGACATTTTGCTGCCTGAGGCAAAAGGTAAGATGGTACACCCTTCCCTTGCACATGCAAAAAGCTAACTGGCCTGATAGTTAAATCTTTAGCACTGGTAATGAGACTGAATGTCTACTGCCATATTTAAGCTTTGTTAAAAAGCTGCAGGACAGCCTGCAGGACATATTTACCTCCAAGAAAGGAGACAAGACAGGAGGAATGTCTAACAGACTGCCATTGTTGCCCTGTTGATCATCTGCCATCCAAGCCAGACGAGTCATTCCCACTTTCCATGACATAGAGTCCAATGTGGAATTTCAGAGGCCTAAAGTAGGGTCAAAACTCCCCCTATTGCATCCCATTGCCTTTCTAACTGACTCCCAGCTTTTTTTCATTCTTTGTTTCCTTCTCCGCACCCTTAAGAACTCAGAATGCAATCGTCAGATAAACTGTTCAGTCCCACTGACTTGTGTTCAGTGTGGAAGTTTTTTCCATAAGCCTTGCCTGCAGTTATCTAACCTGCTGAGATTTAATAGCCCGTCTCCTGGTCTAATCAGGTTTATTCCCTAGGAGGGGGGCATCCGTGTTCTGCTTTGTTTATAGAGTGGGTGGGTCAGGCAAAATGGGTTATAGAACAGGGCTGGAGGGGAAATTTGGCAGCTGTCTCAGAGTTTCCTAGCTAGAAGTTATTACCAGGTTGCCATGCCCACAAGAAGGAAACCTGCCTAAACAAGGACATCCCTTTCTGTTCCAGCAAAACAGCCAAGATGACCCAGCAGAAAACAGATTCATTGCTCTTAAACCTTCCTGATGGTCTCCATCCTGCATACAGGACCCTGTAGCATACAGTGGGGTTAAATCCAGAATGTCACAGATGCCTGCTAGCACAACCTGTCTTTCTCTCTTTTTTTTTTTTCACCTGGAGCCCTCTGGGCCACCTGATACACCTGTTCAAGAGGATTTCCCAGCTCTCTCAAGCTGGTTTTTGAGGTGCAAGGTGAAAGTCAGCATGGTGTAGTGGTTTGAGTGTTGGACTAAGACTTTGGAGACCAGGGTTCAATTCCCAGCTTGGCCATAAAACCCACTGGGTAACCTTGGGCAAGTGACACTCTCTCAGCTTTAGAGAAAGGCAATGGCAAACCAAGTCTGAACAAATCTTGCCAAGAAAACCCCATGCCTTAGGGTTGCCATAAGTCATAAACAACATGAAGGCACACAACAACAACAACAACAATGTAGCCGGTAGCTCTCCTGTTGGTGGAGATGAATTTGCTCAGCGTTTAGTTCAGACTGTAAAGGAGCTATTCATAGTGCTAGATCTATTTGGAGGAATACATTCCAGCACCTTGGATAACTCCTTGAGAGATCTGACTAAAACTGAAATGGATTTACCTGGAAGCCACCAGCTGGTATTGGTGCACATGACGCTGCAGATGTTGTGGAAAGAAATGTATTCCTCTTTCAGACTTTTAGTGTTTTTTTCTTTTTTTTAAAACCCCCACATATTTGAGTGTAAACCATCCTCTGTCTGGTTACATATCACTCCCCCTGATGAGCCTTGATGAGCTCCAATGTTGTCTGTATATTCAGGCATCGGTGCCCTTGTCAGGCACAGAAAAGAATCAGGATGTGCTACATCTATTCCCAAGAGGCAGACAGGATGAAGCCACTCACAACAAGGTCATAACAAGACCTTGCAAAGATAGCAGGGGTAGGGGAGCTGCTAAAGCTGTTTCCCAGGGTGACCGGAGTTCCTCCTTTTCCCAGACATGTCCTACATTTCAGCATTCTGTCCAGGAGGAATCCCCAAATTTCCTCCATTTTGAGCAGGCCTAAGCATGGATTTACATTTCTATGAGTGTTTTATTTGGTCATGTCCTCTATTTTATAGTACCTTGCCTTCCTTTGCGGTGAGGACATCTGGTCACCTCGGCTGTTCCTCCCTCTAAATCCTATAGCCTCCAACATTTCAAATATGATGGGCATGACACCAGAGGCCAAGGAACATCCAAGTGAGTTCAAGATGCCTGTGTAATCAAGTTATTAGTGAGGAAGATCAGACAATCTAGAAGAGGCTGTGTTGTTGGGTTTTTGTTTTGTTTTTTTGCCTGAGTCTCTGAACATTAAAGTCAGGATAGTCCAAGCCATTATATTCCTCATCACAATGTACGTATGTAAGAGTTGGATAGTGAAGAAAGCTAATAGAGAGAAAATCAACTCATCTGAGATGTGGTGCTGGAGAAGAGTGCTGAAGATACCATGGATGACCAAGAAGACAAACAAATGGATTCTAGAACAGATCAAGCCTGAATTCCCTCTGGAAGTCAAGATGACCAAATTGAGGCTGTCATACTTTGGCCACATCATGAGAAGGCATGAATCATTAGAAAGCACAATGATGATGGGAAAGGTAGGTAGCAGTAGAAAGACAGGAAGGCCACAGGCCAGATGGTTAGCTTGCTTAGGAATGCCATGAGCCTGAGCCTGCAGGACCTGAACAGGACAATTGAGGACAGGGAGTCTTGGAAATGTCTCATTCACAGGGTTGCCATGAGTTGAAGTGAACTTGAGGGCAGCTAACAATTAACAACTCCTCTTGGGAAAGACGGGCTATTTGTTGTAATACATTGTTGTTCACCGCCTCGATTGGCTTGCCAGAGGGGTGGTATATAAATAAACTGTATTATTATTATTATTATTATTATTATTATTATTATTATTATTAAGATTTCACCCAATTGTTCCTAATTGTTGCAAACTCCGCCAATTAAATTAAGCTGAGCATGAAGGAGGTAAATGGGAAGAGGAGAGAGAAACTGGGGTTTTAAAAGAAGCTAAAAAAGTGGGATGACAAGATGATTAATTGGGACAGTCCTACCAAATCAGGACAACTGGAGGGTATGACTCAGTAAGTTCTTTGAAGCTGGGTTTCCTTTCAAATCCAATACTGTAAACCAGAGGTGGGATTTGTCTGCCCTCCAAATCTTGTTGGAACAACAACAGAATTCTCAGAAGGCCTAGACAACATAGTAAATGGTAAGGAATGATGGGAGTTGCAGTTCTGCAATATTTGGAGAGGTGTAGAATCCCCACCCTTGATCTGTGAGAAGCACAATCCCATACTGGCTCTCTCAGCATAGAACAAGTTCTGTTGAGTAAGTAATAGGTATTTTTTGTTGTTTGTTGTTAACTGCCCTCGAGTTGATCTCGACCCAAGGTGACCCTACCTCTGTCTATGTGGGCCCTACAAAGCTTGGTTGGAATAACAGCTTGCCAAGGTTTTAAATGAAGATTTGTTTTGTTTGGACCACAGTTATACAGAACAATATAGCATCTGCCTACATAAAGCTAAATACATAATGGATCTGTTTGAACATAAATAAGCCCACCACACATCCTTCTGAATGCAAACAGAAAAATGGATCACTCTTACTTTCACACTTTGCAGTAAGCCAACCCTAATATTCCTGTAAAGGAGCTGGTTGGGCACTTCAGAGTTCCTTGCCCGTTACCCACACCAGCTCTGGCCGGTAGTGAAGAAAGCTGGAGATTGCATTCTAAGAACATCTGGAGGGCTGTATTATGTCCACCTTTGCTTACATAGTTAGAGGCTGCAGGTCATGTTCTTAATCATTTCAGCTCTTGGCCAGGCATTTTGTGGTGAGAGGTGGATTTATGGGGCTAAAGAATCAGGAACAACAGCGGTCCTTCCTTTTAGTGATTAATGTGATAGAACAAATAGGACCTGCAACAAAATGTTGCAGTTTGCCTCTATCCTGTAAGAAGGCTGCTCCAGTTCAATGGCTTCAGAGAGCCATTAGTACTGTCTAGAACCTGCTAGTATTTTCCAAGCTGGGAGTGGTGGTGATCCAGGGATCAGGGAAGAAGTAAAACACACAGAAGCACCCCCCCCCCCTGTACTAAGTAGCGCTACAGCAGCGATAAGAATCCTTTGGCCCTCCAGATGTTCTGAACTACAATTCCCATAGTTGCACAGCATTGGTCACACTGGCAAGGATTTTAGGGAGCTGAAGTCTTAAAAATCTGGAAGGCCAAATGTTCTCAAGCCTTGGTTTCTAAAAGGCCCAGAATTTGGGTAAAACCCAGCTAGCCAGGCAATATGTCCCCCTTGGTCCTCAGCTTACTTCAATTGCTGCAAATTGAGTTCAAAATGGAAAAGTAATTTGCATTCAATTAGCTCAGCAGAGGTGTTAGCATAACCTACACACTTTTTACTGACTAATGGATTTCATATTTTCATATTTGATATCTAGCATCAGGCATATTTTTGAAAGGTTGTGATGACCTTTGGAACACTAGGAAAATTCATGTGGGAAAGGCACATTGGCCCAAAGACATGTGGAAGACCTGGATAGTACCACAATAAAAGTTAAATGGGCTTGCTGATCCCTTGTTCTCCCCCAGGCCTTCTGCATATCCTCTTGCAATGAGGACTGAGCGAGTCCCATTGCAAAGCAGTTAAAGACCATATCTTCTCCCCACCCTGACCTCTGTCCCTATTCCCCTTCCTGACTATCCAGGGTTGTCTCAAATTCAATCAATGTCTTGTCACTCTGAAGGTAAAGCCATCAGCTTCTCCAGAGTTCTTTTGTCCATTCCATGAGAAACCCATCAAGTCTATTAAGCTTATCGCACAGCACTTACAGGAACGGGAATGGAAAGGAATGGAATGGAACAGGACAAAAACGCATGTTACTGGACAGAAGAATGCCACCGATGCTGCCTGGAGTCCCCAAGCCATTCCCCAGATGTTCCTGGCAGTCGATTTTGAAGAATGATCATTTGAGCCACTCTCCGTCTTCCGTGGAACCTTCTTCAGGACTGGTAATTATCACCCCTTCTAATTCCCAATTTCTTGCTATCCAACCTTTCACACCTTTCTTTCTGTTAACCTTCTATGGTTCTTGAAGCTGCATTGGTTTTGTTTGATTGTGTGAACCTTTGCACATTTCTAAATAAAACTCTTGTTCATTGAAACTGGAGTCTCTCTGCAGCTAGCATTGGTATACACAGGTCGAAAGATCCCCTTAAGCTCCCCACCTCTCCACTTGAATGAATAATTTCCCCAAAATACCAAGGAGATGCTGATACTGTTTGTGGGGACCCCAAGCTCCCCCCACCTTTTCAGGTAACAGAGAGGAGAGGAGAAGAAGGGGGCAGAATATTGCCTTTCGCGGAATGTTCAGGCAAGAGCAAATCACTGCTGCCTTTCCTGGCTTGTATGCTCCTCTGGTTAATACTTTTTGCTATCTAGATCACACTTTGATATTGCTTGGCCACACATGTCCTAGTTTTGATCTGTAAAACACAGGAGATTATGCTGAGTTACCATGGCCTGGTCACTACCTCTCAGCTAAACAAATCTAGTAGGTTTCATGTGAGATAAAAATGGACAGGAGTACCATTTATTCTGTCTTGGGGAATGGCAGGATATCAATGTTAACAAACAAATTTGTAGGTACTTCACTGTAAAGCCTCAAGGCCTACATCTGAATACATGTGCCCATAGCCTTGGCCTGACCCTAACATAACAAGGATAAATACATAAACTTATACATTTTATCACCATCATCTTGTACATTAATTCTGTGGCATCTCCACTAAATTTAGTGCTATTCATTGAAACTGAAACTTCATACAGAATTTGCCAAATCTGAACTTTATTAAAAAATAAAGCCCTCTGTGGTAGACCTTTGTGTAGGCTTTAAGGATACTAGATTATTCAGTGTTGAACCAGACAAGAGCTCATGCCTTCTTTCCCAGATTTGGAGTGAATATTTCTTCATTATCCTGGGTTATTCCTCTGTTTCAGATATGTCTAATATGGTAAATAATTATCTTAGTGTTAATTGAGAATATTCCCTTGTTTTCTCTTTCTCCTGTTTTCCTCA
>CM034701.1:375339548-375360890 GCA_020142125.1 Phrynosoma platyrhinos | reverse complement strand
GCAACCCGGCCCCCGGCTCAAAAAGGTTGCCTACCCCTGCTCTAAATGTTTCAGTCTTCACTTCCCAGTAGCCTCTGCCAGCATGGCCAATAATAAGGGATTATGAGAGTTGCAGTGAAAAATCTTGAGGGCCAAAGGTTTCCATACTACTTAGAATAGATCCACATTCCACAATTATAGCTGCTTGATACCACTTTAACTGCTGTAGCTGATTCTTATCATATTTTGATATTTTCGGTTTGGTGAAGGATTTGAAATTCCATGCCAGAAAGTGCTAGCCCCCAACCGACTACAGTTCCTAGTCTACTCTGGGTACCTGCCTACACTATAGAATTAAAGTGATCTACAGTTGGTCCTCTATATTCACAGGTTCTTTATCCACAGATCCAACCACCCACAGCTTGAAAATATTCCCAAAAGATAAACATTCCAAACAGTAAATCTTGATTTTGCTATTTTATATAAGAGACACCATTTTACTGTGTCATTGTATATAATGGGAGCTGAGCATCCATGGATTTTGCTATCCACCAGGGGTTCTGGAACCAAACTCCAGCACATACCAAGGGCCCACTATATTTTCCAGTCGCTCTCTTTTCAGGGTACCTTGATTTTTTTAAAGTAGCTCACCAAAGTACAAACTCTAGAATTTGGCAGGCTAGAGCAATGACACCAAGAGTGCTATCGAACTGCTATAACTTATAGAGTAGATAGACTCTTGGATGCTGGTATGGAGGCACATAGGGACAGAGTGGGTGAAACCAACAGTTCATCTAGACCTGAGTTGTCAACACTGATTGGCAGTGGCTTTCTAGGAGTATTTCCCTGCCCTTCATGGAAATGTAGGGAAATCAAAGCAAGATCCATTTGCATGCAAAGTACATGCTTTACCAGAGTTACAGCTACAGAACTCTCTCATGCAGGGGTAGGCAACCTTTTTGAGCTGGGGGCTGGGTTGCTGTCCCTCAGACAATTGGGGGGCCGAAGCACCATAAATAAATAAATAAATAAATAAATAAATATGCATGCACACTCTCTCAGCCCCAGAAAAGCCATGGCAAAACCCCTGTGGAGATTTTGCCAAGAAAACCCCAAGAACAAGTAATAACAACAATAATATCATTATGGCGGGTGGCGGCAGCGGCGGCAGGACCGGCCTGGGGCCAGTCCAAAGGCCTCTGGGGGCCGCATCTGGCCCCCGGGCCTTAGGTAGTCTACCCCTGCTCTCATGCATCAGCCACATTTCAAGTCCTCATTTTACCTTGACTCTTTGTTACCTTTGAAAAGGAAAAAGACAGGTAGTGCCCATCCCACCCTGCACAGGAGGCCTGCCAGGTATTTTTTATGAAGGTATTGATTCTGTAGACTTTCTTGGTTGAAAATCTAATTGAAATGTTTTATTCTTCAGAGTAGGGATTAAGGCAGAATTCATTTGATTTGCATTTTAATATGAACCAACCTAATCTACACTTTCAAAACTAATATGCAAACTGGAATGCAATTATCCTTACATTCTGGCACTTCTCTGACGTTTGCAGGATGGTTTTCCATTAAAAAAATGTGTACCAAAAGACACTATTGTGTGCCTTCAAATCATTTCCATCTTACAGTGACCCTAAGGTGAACCTG
Source organism: Phrynosoma platyrhinos (assembly GCA_020142125.1). Classification (NCBI taxonomy): domain Eukaryota; kingdom Metazoa; phylum Chordata; class Lepidosauria; order Squamata; family Phrynosomatidae; genus Phrynosoma; species Phrynosoma platyrhinos. The sequence continues at coordinate 375,359,261 of CM034701.1, read as the reverse complement.
TCTCAAGGTTTTCTTGGCAAGATTTGTTCAGAGGGTGCTTGCCTTTGCCTTCCTCTGAGGCCAAGAGAATGTGACTTGCCCAAGGTCAACCAGCAGATTCATAGCCTGATTTCCAAAGTTGTAGTCCAACACTCAAACCATTACACTTGCTGGCTCTCAACAAAAGACATGAGGGAAAGGTAAAAAAATGCATGCTTTAGTCTCTAATAATTAGAGAAACATTCTTGCAAAAAGAAAAAAAAGAAAAGAGCAAAGGAAGGAAAATTAAACAAAATGCAGATCATTACTGTTAAAACATTGCTTATGGGCCAACACCAAAGGGGCCCCTTTGGATCATTGGGGAGGGACAAAGGTGAGGATGACACCCCTGCTTTAAATCTCTGCATGACTGTGTTGGCATGAGTGAATTATCCCAGGAGGAGAGTATGGAGTAGTGGTTGAAGCTGAATCCAATCATCCCTTAAGTGGAAGTTGGGGATGGTGTCAGTGGCTTGGGTGAGAGCCTGTACATAGTCAGGATAATAACTTTGTGTGACTGTGAAGATTATATGGATATGGAGTGATATTTCGAGGAGGTTGGGGAAGGGAGGTACAGACTGGTTTGGCTTTAGGTCATTACTTAAGAAACAATATCATTCTCTAACTAGAGGTACTGCAGATGCATATAGCAGCATGCTGTGTGGGTACATAGTTGGAGATCAGGAATTGTCTAGAAAGAATTCATAAAGAGGAGACTAATGGGAAAATGGAAGCTGTAGTCCAGCTATGTTGGGAAGACTTCATGTTCCTTGATAGCTTTCAGGTAACCTGTTGTATTCTCCATTACCATGTATGGATGCAAGAACTGGACAGTGAAGAAAGTGGATAAGAAGAAAATCAATTCATTTGAGATGAGGTGTTGGTGGAGAATGATGAGGATACTGTGAACAACCAAATAGACAAACAAATGGGTCCCATCACATGGAAGCCATAAATTTCCCTGGGAGCGAAGATGATTAAGGGTCTGTACAGACCGGCCAAAAGGGTTGGTCTGGGGATGAAGGTGGACTTGGGGTGGGGCAACCACATGCTGGTTGCCCCGACTCCGCCCCCCCACCGCCATACCGCACACCCCACCACACAGCACACAACATCAGGGTGCTCCCTTGGTGCAGCATTTAGACCAGCTGTGCCAAAGGAGTGCAGAAAATGAGCAGCATTTGCCACCTCTTTTTGGAGCAGCAAAGTGCCGGATCAGAGCCACAGCGTGCGGTTGCCACAGCCTCGATCCAGTGCTCTCAGGGGCAGTGACCCTTAGGGGCTGTCTGTATGGCCCCTAAGTTGAGGCTGTTGTACTTTGGCCACATCATGAGAAGGCATGACTCATTGGAAAAGACAATAAGACAATAATGCTAGGAAAGGTGGAGGGACATAGAAAAAGAGGAAGACTGCATACTAGATGGACGGATTCTATAAAGGAGGTCATGAGTATGAATTTGCAGGACCTCAGCAGAGCAGTTGGAGTCTATCGAGAGTCTTGGAGACTTATCTCATCCACAGGATCACCATGAATCAACGCCAACTCAACGTTGGTTAACAACAACAACAAAAACCTGTTATAACTAACAACAAAATGTCCATTCTTATTCCTAGTCTGTTGGAGCAGAGATATGTGATTTTGATTTCCAGTTATGTTTTGCTCCTTGAGGAGAGCTAAAATGTGGATCTGTCAATGCTGTTTAGCAGAGAGGGAGGATGGCCTCCTTTGCACCTCATCTTTCATCATGAACCCCTCCAGCTTCTCTAATAGAAGGAATATGTTGCCCAGTTTCTGTATTCTCCTCTCAGAAGGAAGACAGCTGGGAAACTAGGCCTGAGGCTGGGGATATATAGCAAAAGGAAAAGCGCTACACTCACAGACACCCCATCCCCGCTGCCTCCCTGAATGTAATTTGCTGGAAGCATCTGAGGTGAGCCATAAAGAAGCAGCAGAGTTCACCTGGCATTCCTTCACCTGGAGAACACTGTAGTTTTCTAATGCTTTTAGAGCACCATCCAAGTCACAGTTTCAGCTTACATTGGGGGAAAAGAAATAGGTCCAACTCCTGCTCCCAACATGTGTTTCTAAAGAAAGGAACAATACTTTCCTAGAAGGGCCAGGAGTGGTGTAGGGTGATGTCACATTTGATTCATTTGCTAACTTCAGGAAGTTTCCTCATTCTTTGGGCAAGGCAGAGAATCTCAGTAAAGCTGCATAACATCACATGGAAGGAATCTCAAATGTTTGCAAGACGGGAAATGGTTCTCCCTAACTAAAAGGAGTTATTTGACTGTGTTGTCATACTGGAAGAAGTGAAGATGACCGCTTAATCTCTCATCGGGGAGTACTATAGCATTTACAGATACGGAGCAATCCATCCAACATTTCGCAGATGAACACCAGGATACATGTGGCCAAGCAACATCAGAGGGTGGTCTGATGTTATTAATGAGGAAGAACACACAAGGTCAAAAAGGCTGCAGCTGTTTGCTGTTGTCTGAGTCTAAATGGAACCGCAAGATTCTTCCCTCTTCTCTCCTGGCCAGTGAAGTAACTGAGTGCAAACTACTTCTGCACTTTGAATTCTGTTTGCAGCAATTTGAGTAAGCTGAGGCTAAAGGGGAGAAGTGAGAGGAGGAGAGAGATATTGGGCCATTTTAAAAGCAGCTGAAAAATTGGGCCCTGTCAGGTTAGGACAGTTGGATGGTATAACCTAGAATTAAAGTTGGAAGAGGGGTTGTCACATCCAGCTCCCTGCTCAATGTAGAATCCACAAATGCAGGATGCAATTCCTATATGCCTGGCCAATGGTCTAGGACTCTAGGACAAAAGGAGCCATTCTCCAATACCTGGAGCACCACAGATCTCTATCCTTGTGTAGAGTTTGGGAAAAGAAAAGTTTTTTTTGCCACTTGGTGGGGTTTTGGTGGGGTTTTTGTTGGGATTGTGGAAGTTGAAGTCCAAAGGTAGCTTCTCCAAGCTCTCTTCTCCAAGCTCTCCCAAGGACCAAATGACAAATTACACTAGGCAAGGTTTTTAAGAAGGCATGCTTGAGCAGATTCCTTTCCTTTCTGCTGCAGGATCTCATACCCTAAAGCAGGGGTAGGCAACCTAAGGCCTGGGGGCCGGATGCGACTCAGCAAGGCCTTTGGACTGGCCCCAAACCGGTCCTGCCGCCGCCGCCCCCCCAACCGCCGCCGCCCCCCCATGATGATATTGATTATTGTTGTTATTACTTGTTCTTGGGGTTTTCTTGGCAAAATCTTCACAGGGGTTTTGCCATGGCTTTTCTGGGGCTGAGAGAGTGTGCATGCATTTTTTAAATTTTTAAATTCTTTTTTAATTTTAATTTTTATTTATTTATTTATTTATTTATTTATTTTTGGTGCTTCGACCCGTCAATTGTCTGAGGGACAGCAACCCGGCCCCCGGCTCAAAAAGGTTGCCTACCCCTGCCCTAAAGTCTAGCATGCTATTCAGCCAAGTAATATCAGAGTGTGGTCAAGATAGCAAAAGTTATTAATGAGGAAGAAGACACAAGCAATGAGACTCCTTGGAAGGGAAAGATTCCACTTCTCTCCTCTCCTCCCTCTGCTAAGTTAATTGAGTGCAAACTACTTTTGGACTTTGAAATCATTTCCCTGCAATTTTAATATGCTGGAGACAAAGGGGGAAAGTGGAGGAGGAGAGAAAAACTGGGACACTTTAAAAGCAGCTGAAAAAGTGAGATGACAGAGACTTACGTGGGACTCTCCATGGCAAATCAGGGCAATTGGAAGGTACAGAACCATGGTGGCAAACCTGTGGCATGCGTGCCTTCTCTGGCATGTGAAGCCATCTCTGAGGGCATGCAGTGGCCACAGCAAGTAGAAGTGGGGAGCTGCGTGTGGCTGGCAGAGCTTCTTGCCATGGCCTGATTCTCCTGTAGAAAACTGAGTCGCAACAAGGAGAGGTGGTGTGCAGCCCTTCTGGAAGTCCTGCATATTGCTATGCTATGGAATTCTGGGAACTGTAGTCTTGTAAGGTGTAATGAGGCCATCCATGGAGCTTTCCTGGCAAGATTTCTTCAGAGGAGGTTTGCCATTGCCTACCTCTGAGGCTGAGAGAGTATGAGTTGCCCAAGGTCTCCCAGTGGGTTTCATGGCTGAGTTGGGATTTGAGCCCTGGTCTCCAGAGTTGCATATTCAAACCACTGGCTCTCTTTGTTCTTGTTACTGTGCTATGCCTTCTGTACTTTATTATGCTTGGTGTTGTTGTTGTGTGCCTCCAAGTCATTTTCAACTTATGGGCCCAGAGCACCCTCCCCCTTCTGAGCCCCAGTTCCTGGTGACCCTTAGGTGAAACTGTCATGGGCCAAGCTTCATCAGAGGGGAAGTTCCATTGCCATTCTCTGAGGCTGAGAGAGTGTGACCTGTGTGTGGTACCTTCAAGTTGTTTCTGACTTATGGCGACCCTAAGGTAAAACTATCATGGAGTTTTCTTGGCAAGTTTCATCAGAAGGAGGTTTGCTATGGCTAGCTTCAGGCTGAGATAGTGTGTCTTAGGTATTTCACCCGGAAGTCCCACCCCTGGAAGGCACCCTCCCTGGCACTGGGTTGCACTCAGTTTGGGCACTCGGTCTCTAAAAGGTTCACCATCATTGGTATAGGATCTTGATCCAGGATTTGTTCCCCATTGAGATCAGGGTCTCACATCATATTTCTGCCATCTGTACCTCTGCACTGCTATTTACTCCTGAATGTGCACTTCGCAGTAAACAGAACGTTTTTGGGCAAACAGCAGCAAGAACAGGTAGAATTTCATCAGGAAACCATTGCAGGCCCCATTCCAGATCAGGCCTTTCTATTTTTCTTACAGATTATAGGATTGTGTTTTTTTTTTAAAAAAAGCATGGATAATGTAGTGCGTTGCTTGACCTTGAATATTAGAAGAGCAAAAAGGAACTAGCATTAGGGAAGTTGGGGAGGGAAGACCAGAAGAAGTGGAAGATTATGGATGGTGACCAAATGGATAATCAGGAAGATTTCTTCTGAATTTGCTGCATTTATGACCTACTACACTTTAAGTGTTCACATTACCTGGTAAGTCAACACCTATATAAGCTGTATTATTGAATGGCTCTACTTTAATTGTGACTAACTAGCATCTTATGTGCTAAGCAGTCCTAAGTGGGTGTGCATTCCAGAATTAAAATTCAAGATGTGAGAGGTGAGTGGGATTTTGTGGGGTTTTCCTCAGTGTATTGTAGAAATGAAGTGGTTAAAAAAAAGGAGAGCAGTGAACCTGGTAAAATCCCAGAAGTCTGGTAAAATCCCAGAGGAAAAGTTCTGTGAAATTAAAATCAAATTGAAAAGCCTAAGAAAAGCCATCTCTAATGATGCTCAAATACTTACAAGTTCAGCAATTTTAGTTCCTACAGTGGCCAGCCAGTTATCTCTGGCAATCTCACAACCAGGACACGAGAACAATAGTACCTTCCTATTTGTCTCCCTGGCTAACTGATATCGAAAGCTGTACTTCTCCTGATTTGTTGCTGTTGGGTGCCTTTAAATAGTTTCTGACTAATAGTGACCCTAAAGCAAACCTATCACAGGGTTTTCTTGGCAAGATTTGTTCAGAAGGGGTTTGCCATTGTCCTCCTCTGAGGCTGAGAGAGTGTAACTTACCCAAGGTCACCCAACAGGTTTCCATGGATGAACAGGGATTCAAACCCTAGTATCCAGTCATAGTCCAAAGCTCAAACCACTACACCCCACTGGTTCTCCTCTCCTCCTGATACTGGAGATGATACATAGCCATATACATCTTATACATACCCTATGAACCAAGTGCAACATTATAAACTATTTGCTTCTACAGTACTTGAGGGTCTGTCCTCCTCACACCTATTTGTGCATCAGTCACTTGTCTTTAGAAACTGTGTGGTGTCGTGGTTTGAGCATTGCTCTGTGACTCTAAAGATCAGAGTTTGATTTCCCACTTGGCCATGGAAACCCACTGGGTGACCTTGGGTGAGTCACACATTCTCAACCTCAGGAAATCCTGCAATTGGTTCGCCTTAGAGTCACCAAAATCTGGAAATAACTTGAAGGCACACAACAACGAGTGGTTAAAATAGTATTCAGCTCCAAAACCATCATTTTTATTTTGCATCTCCTATTTTGTCACTCGCCAGAATGATAACGATTTGGAAGTGTTTCAGTCCACTTTTGGCACAGAGTAGTAGACTATGAAATCCTGTTTCTGAAGGTCTCACTATATATAAAGAAAGCCTGCCAAATAGAGGTGGGAGTGGGATGGGGAAGGACAGCAAAAGGACAGACAGTCCTATACACAGTATATTTGTTCTGGAACGCCAAGTACACCACTTAAGTATGCATTTACATGTTGCAAATCTTAGATTGGCTCACATGTTAATTCTTTTTGGAAAGCTAACTTGCGTGCAATGTTTGACGAAGTAGTTTCATTCCACTATTTTCTAGCCCTGCTCCACTTAAGCTGAAATTGTGACAACTTGTCAAACCTGGTGAGTTGAACGGGGGTAGGGGGGGAAGGATACACATACAAGTTCATGTTTCATGCAACCATCCTTGCAAGCATTCTCCCTCACCCCAAAATTACCTTCTCAAAATAATGTATTAAAACTGTTACATGCCTCTTAACAGTTGTTCAAGAGTTTTTTTAAACAGTGTCAAAGGATCCTTTCAAAATTATGTACTTTTAAGAAGAAAAAGAATATTTTAAACATACTCAGATCTTTCTTTTTTTTGGTTTATCACATAAATATTTCATATTATGGGGAGAAGAAGTGTAGAAGTGTTGCTTTCTGAGCCACGAGAGAGTTGGAAAAATTTATCTTCAAGAGGTCCTGCAATTTAGCACCTCACCATTATTTTTCTTATGTGAGCTGAATTGTCTTCATGTGATTTGTGTTGGACTTCCTCAACAGGAGTGTTCTGCCCTTGGCTCAGAGATACAAACAAAGGCAAAACTAAAGCCATGGGTTGCATCTGTTTGGAATGTTCCCATAAAGCTATGCACAACACCAAAAGGAAAGAAGAAAGGAAAGGAAAGGAAAAGTGACACTGATGCAACTGGCTTGAAACTAGAGTCTGGAATAGTTATCTTTTGGACTACAGGTCCCAGAATCCCTCAGCCACTATCCTCAATTGCAGTACCCAAGTGATCCAAATTCCAGTGAGATTCCATGGACTCTTGGTTATGCTGGCTGAAGGCTTTGGGAGCAGTAGCCTCAAAAGCAAATTTTCTTCCAATTTTTGGCTTATCAATATCCCCATGTTTAATCTCCCTTGTTTAGACTAAAAATGTCTAGGAACTGGTGTGATCATACATTTTAGAAAGCTCTCTCTCCCAAATCACCAGGCATCCTTATCCTTTACTTTTCCAGGGGACAAATGGTCTGGCAAAAGAGGGTGAGATACTTTGAAAATATTTTGACTTGAACTTGTATGAGGCATGTAGGTTTCCTAAGTCCCTTTGTCTTTGGTAGACAATAGTTATGATACTTATGAATGATCAAGTTATAATTTTTCTGATGTGACACATTAATGGGGTTACATAATGTGACAGGTTGTTCGCTTGCAAAGTTTACAAATATTGCCTCCTTTTGGGTATCTTCGTTGCATGGAATCGAATGAGCCATATAAACAAATAAACTCTTATATTAAATATTTCTAGTCATTAGCAAATCTTAATTTCAATTGCTCTATCACTGAAATGCTGTCATCTCATCATTTTTATGTATGTATGTATGTATGTATTTTATTTATATGCTGCCTTTCTCCTAAATTGGACTCAAGATGATTCACGAAAGATGCTTAAAAACAATTAACAGTAAAACAGTACCATTTTAAAACACAATTAAAACATTAATATAAGTCAAAAAGTTAAAATCCTTAAAATATGTTAAAATAGAAAACCATTAAATACATACCAAAGGAAGCACTCCAATAAGAAACCTCCCTGGGCACAAATATGTATTAAAAGCATGCTAGAAAATAAACGTTTTTTCCTGTTGGCGAAAGGGAACCTGGGAGGGAGCCATCAGTTACCAACCTTTACATAATCTATATGTTTATCTCCTATACATTATTTGTGAAAGCACAGTCACTTTACAATTTTAAGAAGTTAGCCTTGGTCCAAATGACTACCATTTCTATTAAAAATTCTGGTTTCCTGTGAAAGTAGAAGAACTCAGAAGAATTACTTTTTGCACCCTAATTCCATATTCTCCCATCCAGCATGGCTCCAAATAGTAACATTTGCAAGCTCTAGAAAGTAGAGGGAATTTTCAGAAACTTTTCAGGAAGGGAGTGTTAAGACGTCTGATATATAGGGCATGAGCAAACTTATCACCCATCCTTTCACACTACAGAATTATAGCACTATAATTCCAGTTGAAGAGAACCAGCATGGTGTAATTTAGGGGTAGGCAACCTTTCCCCTTTAAGGGCCGAGGGACTTCATCTCCCAGAATCCCAGGAGCTATTGGCCAACATGGGACTATTGGCCAACATGGCTGAGGCTTCTGGGAGCTGAAGTCCCTCGGCCCTTAAAGGGGAAAGGTTGCCTACCCCTGGTGTAATTGTTTGTGTGTTCAACCATGACTCTAGAGATCAGCGTTCAAAACCCAGTTTGGCCTTGTAAACCCACTCAGTGATCTTGGGCAAGTCACATGCTCTCAGCCTTAATTGATGGCAATGGCAGATCTCTTTTGAACAAATTTGTCAAGAATGTTGACTCTCTTCTGTCCTGCTGGATGTGCAACAAGAAAAACAAAACTCCTTGGTCCATGAGAGATGCCAACATACAACACTGTCTAAGGTATACGCTCTCAGAAGTAGCCTACTGTAGTAGAGTACAGAAGCACCAGTTCAGTTTAAGTATTGGCAATGCACTGACCACACTTGAATAAACTCACAGACGCTTGTTGATATCCTCCAAGTAGTTGCAGTATATACAAATATGTACAAACACTCCTCCCGACTCCCATCAATTTACGCTGTCTATTGTAATACAGCTTCAATCCAACCATCAGCAACCTACTCTCCCCAAACCACTATCTTCAAACCACACATGCCTTGAGTCTTGGTGCACTTATATAGAGAGTTGTCTAATGGTCATCACCTGTTGCCACTTAGCATGATGCAATCTCTTTGCATTATGCCAAATGCTGTGACATAGCAATGCTAACCCCACAAAATATTTTATAACAGTTTAAAGGAACATTGTTCCAACAACGTAAACCCAATGATAGAGTTGCCTTAAGTCAGAAACGACTTGAAGGCACAGAACAACAATTACACTGGTTCCATCTTATGGATTCCTGAGATCTGTAGTTTAGGGAGGTACATTTTTCAGTTAAAAAACTCAAGTGCCTCACCAAACTACAAATCCCAGGATTCCACAAGATGCAGCCATGGTAGTTAAAGTAGAATCGTAGCACTAAAACTGTGTTGTGTGAAAGGGCTCCACAAAAGAGGAAGTGACAGGGGTTTTCACAACTTACTTTGGCACAAAAGATTTTTCACACTGGCCAGTCCCTCTCTTTGTGTCATGCCCCTGCTGGAGGAATCCTCCTTGGAGGATGACTTGAACCTTCATGGATCATATATCACAGAAGAACAGTGAAGAGACTTTGCAAGAATCTGAGGGTTTTTGGGAGAAGGCAGTCCAATATTTCTCTGAAGGTGTGAATAGCCCCCACTCTGAGGCAGAACCCAAGTGGGCCATGGACACAATGGTGCCAGCTTGGTTGGCTGCCAAATCCAACAGTGCCTACCTGAGGAGTTAAGACTTTTCATGAGTAAATGGAAAATCTTATATTTTTCATTAGCAGATGGCTTTTCATGTTAACATTGATGGCTGTCGACTAAGTTCTGGGTGAAAATCTGAGGGTTTAAGACTAAAAGACTTTAGTTCTAGACTTGCTATCTAGAACTAAAATCTTAATCCCTCAGATTTCCACCTAGAATTTAGCTGCCAGCCATCAGTGTTACCTGAAAAGCCACCTGCAAATGAGAAAGATTATAGTTGTATCTGAACAGTTATTGCTTACTTTTGTTGACCTCATTCCTGGTATTGACATAGGCCTGAATCAGAATTATATTGTTGGAAGGGTCTTGCAACAGTCCCCCAACTATCCTGATTAACCAGGAACAGTCTCAATTAATCCTCTGTCATTTCCCTTTTTTCAGCTACTTTTTAGTTTCTCTCTCTTCCTTACATTTTATTATTTGGTCCTCAGCTTAGTTCAGTTTGCTGTAAACTGAGTGCAAAAGTAGTTTCCACTAACAGTTACCTGATTAGGGGGGAGAGAGGAGGACATAGAAACATGCCCTTCCCAGCAGTCAGACAAAAGCATTCTGATGTTGCTTAGCCACATGTGTCATGGTTTTCATCTATGAAATGTTGGCGAATATGCTAGTCCAACCTTCTCATGCAGGGATACACAGCTAAAGCACTCCCAAAGAGGATCATCAATGGGATTTTCATAAGAGTGGATTGATTCAGCTGTTGATTCAATGGACGTACAGTACTCAAGTTCAGACTATCAATATGATTCAGGCCACTGTGTTTGGACTTCAAGAGTGCCTTCAGATCTTGCTTCTTATACTGATCTTTGAGAATATTTAGCTGCTCCATCAGCATGTTGCTAAGGCAGGATATGAAGCTAGGTCCTCTCACTCATAAATACCTTTCCTAGCCTTACTTGGAGATCTTAAGAATTTCTTAGTGGTTCGCAGGACTGATCCTACATAGCTTCCAAAACCAGACAAGAGTGATTGTGTTCAGAGTCTGATGGTGGTACATATCATCATTCCCACTGAGCTGTTCTCTTGCTAATAAGATATACAACTTATTGCAGCTTCAAGTGCTGGCAAAGCTTTTTTTTTTTAATTAAAAAAAAAGGGGGGGGGAACCAAAACCTTCTGCCACCTTATTTATCATACAAAGCTCTCCAGCTGCAAAAGTTTCATTTTCTCCACCTCTCTCCAAAGAGCTTTGCTATCTTTGAGCTCTCTTAGAGCCTAGAAAAAAAATATTTTGTTTGGATTGCATTGCTCAGAATCCTGCAGCCAATAATGCTATGCTAGTTGGGAGACTCTTATTTTTTTTTAAAGTAACTTTTCCATGTTGTGTTTTTTCCACACCATTCCCCTGGAAGTGGTTTAAAAAATAATCTCTGGGCTGAATGCTTCAGGCCAACACTACACTGAATCTAAGTTACACCACAGATTTATATTATAAACACATTACAATCTTGGCAGTTTCATTTTTTGATCTCTGTCTGAGATGATGTAGAATTGCTGCCAATCATAATAAACAATATTGAGCTACATGGACCAATGGACAAGCTCAATATGTATGGCAGCTTCTGCACCTTAAGCTCTAATATTCTAGAGAGCTATAATTGTTGTTGAATATTAAGTCTAATATCAATGTTTTTAAATTTTTTGAAAAATAATACAGAACAGTTTTGAGGCATAGTAACCTCTCACTTCAGACAGTTCTCTTCAGCATCCCTAAATTTTAAGCAGAGATTTGAAACTATCTATTTTACCAGAACCCTTCAAAGTTAATGTTCATAGTCAATTTTGAATGTGTGAGAGTGTATGTTTCCTAATAAATGTTTTGCAAATATACCTGCCAGAGCTTCAGAAATATTTCTTAATTCTAATTTGAATGTAGTTGGTATTAAATATTCATGAAAGTAAAGCATATAATACTCTTGCAGACAGTTCAAAGGGAATAAAAACGCAGTGCACACGAACACACATACACACCATGGAATATTGTGTGAGAGTTTAAACATAATGCCAGTTTATAGGTTTTAGGAAATGAAAAAGAAGCATCTGGGCCTGAATGGAAATTCATCTGCACTGAATCTGGAAGCAGTATAGCACCTGACTACTATGGTCAATCTTTTAAACAGGAGTATTATAAGTTGGATCCAAAATAGGAGATGATTTCTCTTGAGTGTGCACAACACTATAAGTAGAGCTTGGAGTGATTTTTACTTCCAGTCAGGAGAAGGGATAAGGGCACCTCTCTGAAGATGCCAGCCACAGATGCTGGCTAAACGTCAGAAAGAAACTCTTCTAGAAAATGGCCACACAGCCTGAAAAACCCACAAAAAGCTATAGATGCTGGCCATGAAAGCCTTCGACTTCACACTAGCCATTGTGGTGGCCACATATTTTGCCATGGTATCAGTGCTGGCTGCTAACTTCCATATTGGTGGGTCAGAGAATTCAATTTGGATTTTAGATGATTAGAGGAGTTATTTAAGGTGCTGACTCTATTTTGGATAGGGCTGTAATATTTTAGATGACACCTTTAGCGTTTGAGCTAAAGGCCAAAGTTCATTCACCACACATGTTAACATGGAAACCACTAGCTACCAGTGATTGGTATATTTGATTTTTTTTTAAAAATTGCCATCATATGGGGAAGATGGGGGCTTTAAGCTTTTCACCTCGGCAGTTGTCCCAACTGGAATCTCATCCCCACATCCCATGACATTGACAATGGAAGGAAAGTTCTCACTGTCATGAATGAGAGCTTTCACTCCCAGCGTGAACTACAGGTACAACACAGACAATCAAATTAAAACCCCTCCCCATGGTCCCAATCCAGTTAGTTTATTCTATGGCACTATTTAAACCACACACACACACCATAAGACTGTCAAGGCAGTTTAAAAAATTAAAGTGTCCAACTTCTTTTTTTTAAAAAAAATTATTGATGTGTCCAACTTCTGACTTCAATTGTTTCCATTGATGGGATACCATATTATAGCAGGCTAGCTGCAGGACATCTAGAATTTGTACTCCAAAGAAAGGTGACTTTTCCAACCTCTGTCCTTGGCCATGGCCTGAAGGCACATGATGCAATAATCTTAAATTAAAGAGGTCTGGTCTGAGCTAATTTGGGGATCTGAAATTCCCCCAAAGCAACATTTCCATGCTCTGAATCTCTCCGAGGTCTTGAACCAAATGTTTTCTGAACCCTTCAAGCATTGAGTTCCCGTCAACTGATGGTGGCAGGAACTGAACAAGGACCATGACTGCTAGGCATTTTCTAAGCATTTGTAGGTCCTCCAGCACAATTCTACGGTCAACTTCCCATAGATGTTGACCATGGAGTTTCACTGGACAACCTAGAGATTCCTAGAGAGGTGTTCTCAAGTAAAAATAATAGTGATCTTTTATTTGCTTCCCCCCCACCCCACCCCCCACTTTCATGGGGGCCATATATCCTAACCCTAGTGAATGTGGAGGGCCTATTGTATCAACAGAATTAAAAGCAAATTTAAAACACCCATTATAAAACAAGAAACACAGACAGTGCAGGGTCTTATTAAAAGCGTATTCTTGGCAACTGTGGTTGATGCTTAATGAATATGCCAGGTTACTTAGGCAGAAAAAAAATGAAATGAATAGATATAGGTTGGGAGACACCTGGCTTAACAAGACTACATGTGAAAAGGATCTAGGAGTCCTAATGGATCACAAGTTGAACATGAGTCAACAGTGTGATGTGGCAGCTAAAAAGGCCAATGTGATTCTAGGCTGCATCAACAGAAGTATAGTGTCTAGTTCGCGGGAAGTAATAGTGCCACTCTAGTCTGCTTTGGTCAGGCCCCACCTTGACTACTGTGTCCAGTTCTAGGCACCAAAATTCAAGAAGGATGTTGATAAGCTAGAGCATGTCCAGAGGAGGGCGACTAGAATGGTGAAGGGTCTGGAAACCATGCCCTATGAGGAATGGCTTAGGGAACTGGGTATGTTTAGCCTGGAAAAGAGACTGTTGATATGAAAACCCTGTTTAAATATTTGAAGGGATGTCATATTGAAGCTGGAGCAAGCTTGTTTTTTGCTGCTCCAGAGACAAGGACCTGGAGCAATGGATGCAAATTACAGGAAAAGAGATTCCATCTCAATATTAGGAAGAGCTTCCTCACGTTGAGAGTTCTTCGACAGTGGAACACACTCCCTCAGAGAGTGATGGCATCTACTTCTTTGGAGGTCTTTAAACAGAGGTTGGATGGCCATCTGTCTGGGATGCTTTGATTGTGAGTTCCTGCATGGCAGGGGTTTGGACTGGATGGCCCTTGAAGTCTCTTCCAACTCTACCCCTACCTCTGTGTAACTCCTGTGAATTGTTGACTTGGCCCAGGAGGTGGGGGAACCCTAAAGATGGGGCTGTACTTTTCAGTTCACCTTGAAGAAAGAGCTGGTGGGGAGAGGAACTGTATTTGCCCTTACAGCCTCGAATTAGGTCATATGATGAAATTCCCTAGAGTGGACTTGGTTTGCTTTCTCTGTGTCTATTTTGTATTTTTCTTTAGGGCTTAGGCTGCATCTACATTGCAGAATACAGTTTGACACTGTTTTAACTGTCTTGGCCCCATAGTATGGAATTCTGCAATTTGTAGTTCTGTGAGATATTTAGGCTTCTCTGTCAGAGAGCTCTGGTGCCACAACAAACTACAAATCTCAGGATCCCATAGAATGGAGCCATGGCAATTAAAGCAGTGCCAAACTGCAGTGTGGCACCAGTCTTAGAGGCCACTTACAGTAACTGTTGATCAGTAAGGTTTCTGCAAGTAAACCCTTCTGCTGTTGCTTTGTGGGATGCATGGAACTATAGGAAAGTGTATACATCCTGGTTTCAGTACACAGTGCTGTACTGCAGCTCTTAAATTTAAAATTAGATTTAAATGTGCAAAATGTTTAAGCCATTGTGATTGTATGTGCTGTGAACATTTATAAGAGGCTACACAGATCCTAAGGCAGTGGTACAAGCAGTAGGCACATTCAGACTATGGGACCTTTCACACCACACAATTATAGCGCTATGATTATACTTTAACTGCCATGGTTTTGTACTGTAGAAATCTCAGATTGGCATTTTAGAATTGGCATTTAGAATTCTTAGCCAAGCCAGAGAGCTCTAGTGCCTCCTAAAACTACAAAATCCAGGTTTCCATAAGATGCAGCTCTGGCAGTTAAAGTAGAACTACAGTGTTATAATTGCATAGTGTAAAAGAAATGTAACTGTAGCACTATTATTTCGGTTCAACTGTCATGGTTCCAACCTGTGGAATCCTTGGATTTGTAGTTTAGTGAGGTACTAGAGCTCTCTGGCTGAGAATTTGAAGTGCCCCTCGATAAGCCGCAAATCCCAGGGTTTCATAGAATGAAACTCTAGCAATTAAAGAGGACTAATACTGATGCAATTGCATAGTGTGAGTTGGCCCTAGGTTTCAGAGCTAAGTAGGGAAATCTCAGGTCTAGGATGCACCTGATCTGTCAGGGGTAGGCAACCTTTCTCCTTTAAGGGCTGAGGGACTTCAGCTCCCAGAATCCCAGGAGCTATTGGCCAACATGGGACTATTGGCCAACATGGCTGAGACTTCTGGGAGCTGAAGTCCCTCGGCCCTTAAAGGGGAAAGGTTGCCTACCCCTGTGTTAGACTTATCTCTAGTATTTTCTGAATTAAGATTCAATTTGTTTGCCCCCAGCCAGTCCTTTACTGACAACAGGTGCTAGCTTAGAACCCCATTTTCCTCTTCAGAATGGCAGTGAGGCCATGAGAACCCTGTGCATTGACTGCTTATGACCATGTTACTAATGAGACATGCAAAATAACAACAACGACAACAACTTCTATTCCCCCTTTTCCCCAGATTGGGATACAAAGCGGCTTACAACGATTTTATTCCATTAAAAATTGTTAAAAATCCATGAGACTCAAAAGTTTAAATTAAATTAAACCATCAGAAAAAAATAAAAATAAAACCAGGCTAAACAATATATCATTAACACACACACACACACCAGTGCAACAACAGCAGTATCGTGCACATTGTGTAAGATGAGCCTTATATAATCACAAATGCCAGTTGGAATAGAAAAGTCTTTGCTCAGAACTGAGTCCATTCTCCTGGTGGCTCTAGAGGAGAGAACCACTCTCAGGTCTGAGAAACAAAATGGGACAGTTTGTGTGTGAGAAGTAAGAACTAAAAAGTAAAAAATAAATAAATCAAACATTAATAATGGGGGGGGGATATATGACCTTGGGCAGGACACATGCTCTCAGCCTCAGGGTAAGGCAATGACAAAGCTCCTCTGAACAAATCTTGCCAAGAAAGCCCTGTATTAGGGTCACCGTAGGGTTGCCATAAGTTGGAAATAACCTGAAGGTACACAACAATAACAAAATAAATATGACAAATATGGGTCAGCTACATGTCCCTCTCTTACCAGTAGAACTAGAAGGCACGAAACAAACAAACAAATATTTTTGCTCTTGTATTTGGCAGTAATGGAAGTTGCTGGGAAATAGTAGGTTGATCTCATGGAAAGCACTGTGGTCCAATAACCAGAGTATTGCAACCTAATCTTCTTAACCATGTTTAGTCAAAAGTTATGCTTCATTAATTTCAGTCAGATCTACCCTCAGAAAGATATGCTTTGCCTTGGAAAGCCACAATCTCTTGCTAGTAGCAACAGTTAATAAACTGGATTAACCATCTATCTCACAGGGAAGCAGGGAGGTTGAAGGGGATATAGATTGCGAAGGCATGCAGGAGACCACCTAGTGAGTTTAGGGAAGATTTAAATGCAGCTTTGCCAGGCCTAAGGTCCTAATCCTAAACAGGCTTTCCTAGAAGTCAATGAAATAAATGGAACTTGACCCCTGAGGATATATGGTTTAATATGCATCTTTTAGATCCTACTAAATGTTTCTTCTACAAATTTAGCTGGTCCTTTCTTTCCAGCTCATGCATTTTACAGGTTCTTTTTGATTTATCAATCAATAATCTTTTGATTATTGAAAACCATCTGATTTTCTCCTCCCACCATTAGCCAGAAGTTCTGTCAACATCTGGTAAAATGAAACAAGTTTTGAAGAGGGTGTTAATGGCAGTATTTAGTGGCATAGCATAAGGCTTCCAATTAATCAAAAGTTCTGAAAAATACATTTTCTCTTGCATATATGGAACTGTTGGTGGTGGGGAAACAAATAATTCACCAATTAGAAAATGTCATGCCTTGAAGCCATAGGTTTGGATGCAGAGTTAGCCATGTTTGAGCAGACCCACTGAAATCAATGGGACTTACATTATTAATCGGTAATCTAACATCCATTGGTCTAAATTCAATGTCAGTTTCAACTAAACACACTGAAATGAATGGGACTTTTGGGGCACTGCATACCTATGTACCATAGAGTTCTACTCTGTTTGAGACTAATATTAGATTTACCCCATTGATTCCAATGGATCTCCTCTGAGCACAGCTAAGTCTGAATCCAAGTCATAGAAATTTTTGGGAAAACCATTAAAATGCAAGTAGAAATTCAGAAATATATTGGGATATCTTATTTCCATGGTAAGGGCAAAGTGGAATTTTTTTCTTCCCCAGACTATGCAAATTCCTGATTACTAAAATATGACAGCTTTTCTGATCTCTGACCAAGTTTTGTGCACCTGGGTGTACAATCCTGAAGATCTCAACTTGCTTCTTGAACCCTAATTTAAGTCTTTTGGAAAGCTTATACTATAACTGTGAAAACACTACGGATATAAAAGATAACGGGACAACACTGATAATTATTCCCTGAATTTTAAATACAGATAGAGACATGCAAATTTCTATTTGGTGCAGGCTTTAAAAGGTTTTTCTCTGCAGTGATGTTGACTGCTCTTTTCATTTTAATATATCGGTAGGCAACCTTCTTGTTAAATGTATTTATTGCTCACTGTTGGAGAGGACAAGCCCTTGCAGTGATGCCAACACTTTCCAAGTTCTTCCCTTACATAGAAGGATAGTGATTCTGACAATGGAATGCACACAATTTTGAACAGGTTCAGGCTTTTACAACACCACAGTGTCCATTAAAGCCATAGGAAGATCTTTGAACAGGATGTAATCAACCCATCTACGCTACGAAATGTGCCCTTGACTGCCAAGAGAAACACGGCTGTTTACTAAAAAAGCTCTTTCTATAGCTGTGGCTCAGCACACACACAGTGTTCAAGCAGACACATTGCTTAAAATGAAAGCCAAGGCACTCTACCTTTCCAGATACTTACACTTGTATGGTAAATACATAAGGACATGAAAAGGCATTACAATGGCAGGCTTAAGATATATTAGTAGTGCCACTGAATTAGAATTAGCATATTTAGAAATCCCATCAGAGAAAAAAAAATGTGATCAAACACTATTATTATTACTATTCCCCCCCCCTTCTCATCGCTTTTCTGTTTCCTCCCCCAGGAAAGTTGCTTTGCTTCGAAACCTCAGCCAAGATCTCTTACTCTTACAAAACATCTGAAACCCTCCCATGTACATGCTGTTGTTCTGGGAATTTTCAAACCTACACATTCACAAAAATAACGTAAGTGAGCTCTTTTTATTTTTCTGGTCTCTCCGCACTTACCGCTGTCAAGTCTCGGCAGTTCTCTTGTGCAGAGCTGAAGGGAAGGAGAAAATCATATGAAACGCTTCTCTAATTTTACCAGAAAGAAAGGAGTTTGGATGCTTGTCCTTTAAGTGTCTCTAAACATGGTTTGCATAGCTGGATAGCAGCTTATCTCTGCTTTTCTGCTTTTGCTTCCATACATGGATCTGTTCCCAACAGTAACTCCAAGCTGTCGAAAAGAAGCTATCTGGCAGCTTTCAGCTTCATCCAACACATAACTGATAAAAAAAGCACTACCCTTTCTCTCTGGCACCTTTTTACAACCTTTAGTCCACACCACAAAAGCTTCTTCACTTTCTTTCTTTCTCCCCCACCTTTCAAATCAACGGGAAGGCAACATATTCCTTTTCATGGCTTGCTGGAACAAATCATTTGAGACTAGTATATGCAACCATGAAAAATTGATGCTTAGGTTTACAGTGTACTTAAAATGGCTTCAGTCTCTAGTATATCTCTCTGCTGGTTGGCTGCTACTTCTCAAAATGTTTGTACAATAATCATCAAGGCCCACTAAATATACAAGGAAAATGCTTTTTAAAAAGACAAAACAAAACACCCTCTCTCTTCACAAAGTTCCCAGCAGTTTATTTCTAAGAATACCTTTTAAAAAATTCTTAGAGGTCAAGGGTTTGTTTGTTAAGTCCCTTGGACTCCTTTCAAGACAATATACATCATGTCTGTCATGATAGAAGTTTAAGAGTCACATATTTGTGGAGAGGGAAAGACACACCAAAGAGAAGTGTGGCCATGCCGTCCCCAGATTAGTAACAATAGTGGTTTAATAAGTAAGGGCTGCCACTGCTATCATTACTCGAGGATTTCTATTTCGATGAATGAAACATATGTGCCAATTTCTCTCCCTTCCCTAGGGGTTCCCCAAAACACTGACACCAGGAGACAGAGGAAAGCTTCCAAATGTTGATGTGTAAAAAGCCTTGGCAATAATATAGAGGCAAATGGAGTTGCTGCTGCCAACAGGAAGATGACATTGTCAAGAGAGACAATAAGGCATGGCTCCTGCTCAACTTCTGACTGGATGGGTTGACCTCAGTTGTATTCCATAGCCTGCCAAATATTTAATAATCCCCAAACTCCACCCACCCCATATTGCTGAAATTCTCTCTTCCACATAACTATTAAAGGTATACAAGCTTTGTCCTCTTTTTCATGCAGCC
>CM034701.1:375301924-375329626 GCA_020142125.1 Phrynosoma platyrhinos | reverse complement strand
AAAAAAATTGCTGGTCTTTCTACCTATCTAAGCTATCAGATAGCTTAAGGAGCACTGTTCTATATAGCACTTCTCTAAGAGAACATGCAAATTGCTCAGTGTATATTTATCCACTAATGAGCATTTGTTCGAGTATCTAGTTGCAAAGGAAGCATACAAAGGGTCTCTTCTTCCTGATACTTGATGTGCGTCAGAGCATCAAGTTAATGGCTGCTATGCAAAGATCCTGCTATCAAAAAGATTGACAAATGACATTACAAATCTATGTGGTATAAATCATGGATTGGCAAATGACATTACAAATCTATGTGGTATAAACCATAGATTGTTTCGCTAGGAAGGTTACAGAATCCCAATTAGGTTGGACTTCCTAAATGCCACTTACATTTCATCTCCATTCCACTCCAAATAAAGTACAAGAACATTTTCCTTTTCCAGGCCAGTCTATGAAATATTGTTTTCTATCCCAGTCAGTAAGATGCACAGCCAGACTGTTAGAAAGTCCAGAAAGTCCCAGATTTTGTTCTTGTTCTTTCCGATTTTATTTTGGAGATCTGTACATGTTTGTTTATCCCAAAATACTTTCTGTCAGCTCTGGGTATGATCAGAAACTTTTAATACCAGCTTCCCAGGTCAGTTTATTTCAACTGAATAAGAATAAGAAAGAATAAGAATAAGAAAGAAACAAGGACAGGAACAAAATCTGGACTTTTCAATTATTCTGGATGCACTCTCAGGTGAGGCAGATAAGCAAACTGTTTGATGTTATGAATTTAACACTAATACTTGTTGATTTTCATAGGGTAAATGTGGCAATGATATTTTTCAGGTGATGATTCACAAAAGGAGCATCAAACAAATAAACCCATTACAGTTTTTCTACATGAAAAAATCAGGGATTTATTGGACTCAGAAGTGTTTGAGTTCATTAGGTCCTTCCATTTTAGGAAGGATGGGATAAATGGGGACAATGAATGCAAATGGCAGGAGTAGTCCAAAATTCTTTATGATATACTAATTTCCTATGGGGAATAATCTTATAATCTAATTTCCCATGTGGAACATCTTATGGAATCATAAGGTTTGTAGTTCAGAGAGGCACCAAAGCTCTCTGGCTGAGAATTTGAAACACTCTTCTGTAAAGTACAAACACCAGAATCCTATGGGATGGAATCAGGCTAGGTAACCCTGTCACCTTTTATCCCACATCTGTGCATTTTCCCCAGGATCCATTCCTCAACAAAATAAGTTTTTTGGCACTTGTAGAAATGGGAACTGAATAGAATGGCACAGCATGGCATGGGACGAGAACATAAGTTACCACACATGAGAATGCCACCGATGCCACTGGGAGTCCCCAAGCCATTCCCCATCTGTGCTATGGCAGCAGATTTTGAAGAACGATTTTAAACCGTTCTTCAAAATGAGCTGCCAGGAATGGCTGGGGAACAGCTTGGGGGCTCCGGGTGGCTTCGGTGGCATTTTCCTGTGCAGTAACATGCATTCTTGCCCCATTCTGTGCCGTGCCATTAAAAGTGTAATGACAGTGTTATAATTGTGTAAAGGGAAAGATCTGCTGCTTATCTAAAGTACCACCTTGTCTAAATGCTAAGATCTTCAGGAGAGAAGTCAGCTCTATGGAGGCCTAGTTAATAGGCATGTAGGGGAAACCTTTGTCCTGTGTCACTCTAGGATTTTGAAGTGCACTCCTTTCAGAAGTGTGATCAGTTCTCATTCTTCTTTCATTCAGAAACCATGTGAAGAGTTCTTCAAACTGGCCTTTGATGTAGTTTGATATTAGTTGAATATAATTTTGATTATTGCAATTATTTTAACCATTTTACTGTTTAATTTGCATGATGCAATGTTTGTAAGTGGAAAGGTGGGATAAAAGTGTAATAACTAACATTAGATAAAAATGAAGAAGGGAGTGGGGTTAAAAAAAAGGAAGGCACCACCTTTAAGACTAATTGGTTTTTATTTTAGCATGGGCTTTCATGGACATAAGAACCAGAATGTCATAGTGGTCTGAGTGCTGTGCTGCAACTCTGGAGACCGGAGTTCGATTGCCAGTTTGGCCATGAAACCCACTGGGTGATCTTGGACAAGTCACACTCTCTCACCTCAGAAGAAGGCAATGGCAACCTCCTCTGAACAAATCTTGCCAACAAATTCCTACAACAGGTTCTCCTTAGGCTCGCCATAAGTCGGAAATGATTTGAAGGCACACAACAACAACAATTTCTTGGATAGAAAACCACTTTTTCACTTCCCCAGAGTCGTCTGTGTCCCACAGAAAATTCTAGTGGAACATGTTTCCATCATTTCACACTGGACTCTGGGGAAGGCCAGAAATGGTTTGTGTACTTTCCTAGATTCTCTGAATGTAGTGAAAATGGTAGTAGTCTTGGGCCTTGGCTCAGTGATCTACCTCTTTGCTATTCTTTCAGTCATAGCAAGGAGCCAACCATTACAGGAGTTGGCCTGTGTTCTAAAATAAAACATGTCAAGAAAGGGACATAGATTATTCTTAGTTCCTCTGATTCCTAGTGAAGCTCAAAACTTTGTCTCCCCACAGAGAGAGAACCACAAAGCTATGTGACCTAATATGCCTTTGCTATAAAAATAAAATAAAATCAAGGATTATCCTGTTCTCAGCAGTGTGTGTAGCCTTGACGTGACTGAAGACGTTCTAAATCCCTTTCCTGCCTGCAAATATTTGCCTATAATATAGCAGATCTAGGTGCATGCATCTTGCATGGAGATGGATTTTAAAAATCTAATAAGGCAATGCAATTAAATAAAGTGACCTCTCTTGCTCAGCTCTCTTACCTGATGACAGCAAAAAATATAACCAGTGGGCATGCTTTGAGATGTAACTTCCATGCCTGGTTAGTGAAGCTGATATGCAAAAACAAGTTATGATGTTACTCCTTAAAGAAAAAAAAAAACAGAAAAATTTAGCACTGTTCTGGGTTATGTCCTAAGGCTGCATCTGCACTGCAGAAATAATCCAGTTTGACACCACTTTAACTATCATAGCTTAGTGCTATGAAATTCTTGGAATTGTAGTTTAGCCTTCCCTGTCAGAGAAGGTTGTCACAACAAACTACAATTCCCAGAATTCCATTGTGTTGAGCCATAGCAATTGAAGTGGTGTCAGCCTGGATGATTTCTGCAGTGTGGATGCAAAAGATATTTTCAGAAACAAGCCACTGCAAACACAGTCTAACAATGTTAGGCTAGGATTGGTTCATTCCTAAACAGAACCTGGAAAAATTTGTTTTTTTGGTCCAAAACTTTGAAAATCCAACCCCTATTGACCATGTTGGCTGGAGGATTTTGGGAGCTGCAGTCCAAAAAGTAACTTTCCATGCTGTATTTCAGAAGCAATATAGCAGGGAATGCCAATGGGCTGGGGAGCAACAGAGAAGGAGGGCTGATGTGTTTATGTTCAATTTATGGCGTTTCTAGGATCATTGGATTGGGAGCAAGTTGGTAGGAGAAGAGGAACTGTTAATTTGATTCACAGGGATTTTCTTGTGGTATTTGGGGTCCTTTGAACAGTTTGATAAAATGGTGTATAAATCAAGCAATCAACATTACACTCCAAAAAGTAATTTTGTAACTGAGGGTCTTATTGATTGATTGATTGATTGATTGATTGGATTTACATCCTGCCATTTTCCCAAATGGGGCTTAAAGCAGCTAACAATAAATTTAAAAAGATCTGGCTAAAATCTTCATTGGCAAAAGTTAAAAAGAATTAAATATCAACGTTATTAAAAACATAACCAAGACAGCAAAAAACCCTTAAAACGTATTTAAACTACAACTGCAGTTTCCCAGCCATTCTTGTCGATTAGAGGACAGAGCTGTATCCTCTTCCCATGATCTCTCTTGCACTTTCTAAACTATTCTGCAATGTTCGGATAAGACGGAGAACACTGGCCTATCCCCAGGCTTGAAGTAAAATCCAGCTACCTGTTCAGGTCCCTTCTCTATGTGGAATGGGAGGGGTACCATCTTGTCTTTACCCAAGGAGGAAAATAACTTGGGCTTGCTCTGCCTCTAACTCTCATAATCCTCACATTATGGGAATTATAGTCCAACACATCGAGAAAGCAGCAGGAGGGGGATATAAAGTGCATTGCATCTACTCTTTTCAGTCATTGCTTGGAAAACCTACTGTATATACTCATGTATAAGTCTTGACCCCCAAAACCTGAGTAGACTTATCCATGGGTCAATATTTTACACTGTACTCTTCCACTTCTTTGAGTAGAGTGGCAAAAGCTAAGAGCTTAGTTCCATCCTGGGAGCACCCAAAAGAAGCACCAACCCAATCTACTCTTTCCACCATGATGCTGCTTCTGGCCTTTTTGAATGCTTGGGTGGGAAAATGGCAGTCATGCCACCTCTATGGTGCTTCCCCTCAAAGGAGTGCCAAGAGGAATTGGGCTTGGAAGGATCTGAATAAAACATTTCTGTATGAACACAGTAAACTTTGTCATTTACATCCTTTGTTATATGCCCCTAAGTTTTATCCTTGACTTTTCCATGAGTCCTTTCAAAATCCATAATTTTGGCTCAAAACTTGCCCTCGACTTATACATGCGGTTGACAATAGTTGAGTGTATACAGTACTTTTTTGTTATTGTGTGCCTTCAAGTCGTTTCCAATTCCAACTTATGGCAATCCAAAGATGGCCCTCTCACATGGTTTTCTTGGCAAGATTTGTTCAGGAGGAGTTTACCATTGCTTTTCTCTGAGGATGAGACAGTGTGACGTGCCCAAGGGGATCTGAACTCCTAGTCCAACACAAAAACCACTATAGAACTATAGAAAACCCTACAATTATTGGGCTAGAAACTCCATAGCCGTCCAGCGTTTTGGAGCTACAATTCTTTTTTTGGACTCCCCTGCCTCCAATATGCTAGCCATTAGATGGTGGGAATTTTAGCCCAAAGACGTAATGCTCCCAAACTTTGCAACACCAGACCTTAATAACTCATGCTTGTTTGCACTTGTGGGCTGTTTTTTCAGCACCGTCTGATCCCTGGGCTTGGTGTAGCATCTCGGAGCTCCTTGGAAGGCTGTGGCAATTGAGGCCAGGAATTTGCTGGGACATGAATATTTGATGCCTTTCAATATTTAAACAGCTTGATAAGATAATTTAAGAAACTCTGTCACTTTTTAAATTATTTGTAGACAATTTATAATGTAGCAAAATCCACTCAGTGTGAATAATACGGCGGCAGGAAAGAGCAGGGTTGCAGTGTTTCCCTTAATTGGTTTAAAAACATCAAAGCTCCAATAAAATCACTGGAAATTCTCCATAGGCCCAGAGTTTGAGCTGGTGAAAGAGGTACATCATTACAGCCCATATTATTTTTCATTTTCGCCTGAAAACCTGGCTATCCAGCTCAGGAAGATGCCCTCCATTATTAACCCAGCACTCCATTAATTTTCTTAATGGGATTTTTTTTTAAAAAAAAATTAGTTAATTGGGTTTGATCACAGTATTATCAAATATTTTGTGTACCCACTCGGTATAATTATTAGTTTGATACCATGTTAACTGCCAGGTCTCTATCCTGCAGAATGATGAGAGCTGTAGTTTGGAGAGAATTTTGAGTACCTTGTAAAATAACGAATCCCAGGATTCCACCTAGCAATTAATGTGGCATCAAAATACTACAGTTTTGTAGTGTGGATACATCCCGGGCTCTGATATTTAAGTAGAAAAGTAGGCATTTAGGTGTGGGGTATTGTTTTTGGACAGCATTTGCCTGAAAAAAGTTTTCCTTTCCATTTAAGCCTGGCAAAAATTGAAAGTATGACTTTTTTGCCATTAGAACTATTCATAGTAATGTTACGTAAAAAGGGATAGTGGGATTAGAATATGAAGAATTAACTATACACTTAGTGACAGCTGTATGTGTATGGTGTATGCGTTCAAGTCATTCCTGACTTATGGTGACCCTAAGGCGAACCTATCATGGGGCTTTCTTGGCAAGTTTCTTCAGAGGGGATTTGCCATTGCATTCCCCTGAGGTTGAGAGAGTATGCTTGCCCAATGTCACCCAGTGGGTTCCATGGCCAAGCTGGGAATTGAACCCTTATCTCTAGAATCATAGTCCAGCACTCAAACCACTATACCACACTGGCTCTGTGACAGCTGTACAAATGTGCATTTGTAATAGCTGGATAAAATTTCCAACAAAGACAGTATGAATAAGGTATGGCTTTGTTGCAAAGGTCATACCCTCCATGGCAGGGGGTACATCCAACCCTGCAGCTTGCATGCCTCTCATGTAGGGAGAAGAGTCTTTATTCTAAATTTAAAGAGTCTTCAGAAACTGGACATTGCACCAGAGTAGCTGCAGGATGACCTTCTGTAGTACACAAGGAATTGGCTTCAAAATAGGGACCTTGGCATGAGCCTGGTAAGTTAGTAGTTGCAGGATGAGGAACCCAGGGAAGGATACTTTGGGAGGGTTACAGCCCCAAGGAACAAGCAAAATGCAAAATACCTGCAAAGAGAAGAAAGGGTACTTTGCATCAGCCACCTCTAGATCTCTCTTTACCCTGCCAACATGCCTGGCTTTCCCTTTCATAGAGGGACTCATCTCTTTGCTTTTTCTAAGTCCTTCTTGACTTACAGACCTCTTGAGTACAGTGGGTCCTTGCTATCTGCTTGGGTTTGGTTCCTGGACCCCCTGTGGATTCCAAAATGCTGAAGTCCCATTAAATACAATGGCATAGTGAAATGGTGTTCCTTACATAAAATGGGCAAAATCAAGGTTTGCTATTTGGACTTTCTACTTTTTTTTTTTTTTTTAAAAAAAACCTTTTCAACCCGTGGATGCTTGAATTCATAGTTAAAGAATCTGTGGATATGGAGGATCAACTGTATATTCTGCCAACTCAGGCAGCCAAGAAAGGCCTCAGACAAAGGCCCAAGTTTTTGGTCAAGTCTTTCATTCCCTTGCAACTTTGGCCCAAAGGAAAAGCATGCAGCGTCTGCCTCCCTGCTCTACCTTTCTAGGGTTGGTCACTGGTCTTTTCTCGGCCTCTTTGCTTCACATCACTGAAGCGGCTTTAACTGAGGTCAGCAGCTGATTGTCCATTTCCACAGACTTATACAGGTTGAGTTTCCCTGATCTGAAATGCTTGGGACCAGAAATGTTTGGAATTTTGGAATATTTGCAATATTTGCCCTTGCTATCTGCTGGGGGTTTGTTTCCTGGACCCCCTGTAAATATTAACACCCATGGATGCTCAAGTCCTATTAAACACTATAGCATAGTATAATGGTGTCTTTATATAAAATAGCAAAATCAAGGTTTCCTTTTTGGAATAAAAAAAAATTAAACCCTGGACAGTAGAATCCGTGGATAAAGAATCCATGGATACAGAAGGCCAACTACATAAATGTACAGACTGAAGAGAAGGTAGGATGGATGGATGGATGGATAGATAGATAGATAGATAGATAGATAGATAGATAGATAGAGTGGGCCCTTGGTATCTGCTGGAGTTTGGTTCCAGGACTCCCTGTGGATATCAAAATCCATGGATACTCAAGTCCCATTGAATACAATGACATAGTATAATGGTGTCTTATATGAAATGACAAAATCAAAGTTTGCTTTTTACAATTCATATATTTTTGGAATATTTTCAAACCATGGATGCTTGAATCCATGGATAAAAAAAATCCATGGATATGGAGGGCTGATTATAGATAGATAGATTGCATGTACTCCCTCACTGAGTTTGCAGGGCAAATGTATTCTGCATCCCACCTAGAAAGAATCACCCCTGGACAGGAACAGTTGATTCATACTCTTTGCTGACATTAGTTAGTGTAGGATCCGTGCCATGAAAGAATTGCACCCTTGGCACTCATCCCCTAAAAGATGTCCAGTTTTCTGAGGATGTGAGAGGCACTGAGATTTTAACAAAGCCAGTCTTCTGGCCTTCTTTCATGCTGATTTGGGTTCTTTCAGTTTGCAGATGGGAAGGCAAGCAGAACCAGCCTGAGTTAAAGACAGTTCTGATGTTTTGTCTGGCTGGCTGCAAAACACTTCAGTTCTTGGCCAGACTGAAGCTGGAGTGTAGCAGCTCATTGTTGAAATCATTATTAGTATTATCATAAGAGGATCCTCTGCTACTTATACAAATATTTTAAACGAGGCCCGTGACATCATAATTTGGGTCAGCTGAGAGGTCACTCTCACCTGCTCTTTCTCTAAGTGGTGCTTAATGGGGAGCGACCAGACTGTGATCGCTGTGTTATCTTGTGGCAAGCCTCAGCCACAGCCATTGTTTTCTCCATATGTGTCCCCCTTGCAAAGGACAGAGCTCAGAAAAGTTACTTTTGTGACTGCAACTCCCAGAATCCCCCAGGCAGCATGGCAGTGGTGTCACTGGGATGGTGAATCGGCTCCAGGTTTTATCTGAACTTGGAAGGAGCTATAAAAGATGCTGAAATCTTCCCACAAAATAATTTCAACACCTTGGATAGTGCCTTGAAAATTTGTTCTGAAATCAGGAGAAGATTCACCGCTCTGCTGACATAGATTTGGAAGCAGGGTGACCAGATGTCATAGCTGCAAAGGAGGACAAGGCACCGCAAAATGTAGGACATTCAAGAAAAATGTATGACATTACCAAATAAAAGCTAAAAACACTCATATTAATTCATGCTGCTTAGTCATGCTCAAAATGGAGGAAATCTTGGAATTTCTCCTGGACAGGAGGTCTCAGGAGCATATTCTCCACTGTTGTCCTAGGTCTCTTTCATATTGCACAATAATACCATTTTGATCTCACGGGGGACAACTGAAAGTATAAACAGTGATTAACCCATGCTAATCCCACAATTGCGCTAATGGTTTTCACACAATGTCATGTTCAAAGTGATATTATCCCATGAATAACCCGTTATTATTGCACAATTGCACTAATGGTTTTCACACAATGTCAAGGTGAAACATGATTAAAGTGACATTAACCCATGAATAACCATGCAAGAAACAGCAGCAAATCATTCACAGCATTTTCCCATGAATCACTTTTTGCTGTTTATTGCCTGGTTATTCCCTGGTTATTCACAGGATAATGGCTTTTGTGTTAATTGCATTTTAATCATGTTTTAATGTCAAGTTGTGTGATTTTCTTGGGTTAATCACTGTTTAAAGTCCTAATTTCCCCCGTATGATAAACTAGTATGTTAACTGCTTCAGCTGCATCCTAAAGAATCCTGGGATTTGTAGTTTGGTGAGGAGAGCCAGTGTGGTGTAGTGGTTTGAGCATTGGACTGCAACTCTGAAGAGCATGGTTCAATTTCCCTCTTTATGGAAGCTCACTGGGTGATCTTGAGTGAGTCACACACTCTCAGCCCCAGAAAACCATGTGATAACAGTCACTTTAGGGTCATCATTAGTCAGAAATGGCTTGAAGGCACACATTACCAACAATGAGGTATTTAGCATTCTTTGCCTGGAAGCTCTAGTCTTTCACCAAACTACAAATCCCACAACCTTGTGGTCTCTCCCAAATCTACGATTCTGTGATTCTGTGACTCCATAGAAGTTAGCTATGGCAATTACACTGATATATAACTATACTTGTGAATTGTGAAAGGCATCCAAGTGACAGAGGTACAGTTTGCAATAAGGATGTCTTGGTTCCCAACTCATTCTTTTAGTCAAGCCTTTGATTTTTTTCCCCCAGTTTATAATTTTTATTGGTTTTTGTTTCAACCGAGACAAATTTCTTGCCAGTTCCTGTCCACCCATAACTCCAAATTATTGCTGTCCCTGACCTTTCCTGATGATCCCCCATATGAAATGGTAACCTGGTTATTTCCTTTGCCTGATGAAGAAGCCAGTGGAGCTTCGAAAGCTTGCACCATATATTTTGTACATTTTGGTTGGTCCAATAAAGGTATCACTGTTTTGTGGATTTTGGATGTCATTGTACTTTGCTGTATGACCAACACAGCTACCCTTGGATATGTTTTCGGGTTATTTCTATTACACATAATTCATTCATGTTTGTTTACCTGTGCAAAGACAACACACAGGCATGCATACACACACACACATATACCCAAGCCAGATAGTCACAATGGTTGGGGGACACATTAGGGATGGAATAGGGAAGGTGATCTACCTGGTACAAATTATGCAGCTATGTGACACAATAGGATGCACTAGGAAAATGACAAGAATTTGAGGGTTAATCAAATTTGTTTGACTTTTTTAATTCCAGCCCTTTCTGAGAAGGTCTACTTTCTCCTTTGTGTATTATTTGTACCAATTAGTGTACCATTCCTTTGATTATTGGCATACGAATTAAGCGTCTAGTTCTAATATGTCAATGACAACAACAATAATGCATTCCAGCTACATTAATCTAGCTCTGAGGTGGCTATAATTGGAAAATCATCAGCCATGATTTTTTTTTTTTGTATTAAATGCTTGCCATCTATACACACTTTCCTTGGCAGGATCTGATCAAGTACATTTTCCCTGTAATCACTCTTATCACTATTGCATGGGCTAAAACAGAGGGGAATTTTCACTTCAGTGTTCTTTTGGATTTGGGTATTGTTTGGGTTGTGTTCCAGGAAGAAAGGGAACCTTTTTGAAAATTTGTAATGGATGTGCACAAAGAGAGAGACAGAGGGACACAAGACCCTAACACAGGGGTAGGCAACATTTTGGAGAGCTGGGCCGGTCACCTGAAATCCAGGTCTCCGCTGGGCTGAGGGGGGGAATGGCTGCGCGTGTGCGCAACCCCCTACGCGCGCCGCCGCTGCTGCTGCTCCTGCCGCAGCATGCATGGGCGCAGCCGCCGCAGCACATGTCGTGCCCGACATTTTGGAGAACAAAATGGCAGGCACAGCGCGTGCGGCCACACCAACGGCAAAACGCGCAGCGGCGGCGGTGCGCGGCGGCAGCGGCAGGAGTCTGCCTGGGCCAGTAAGTACGGCGACCTGGGCCGGAACCGGCCCAGGGGCCGTAGGTTGCCGGTCCCTGCCCTAACATAAGAAAATATTTCTATTATATTTTCTCTTTGATGAAGGATGTTCATAGAATCATAGAATCATAGAATCATAGAGTTGGAAGAGACCACAAGGGCCATCCAGTCCAACCCCCTGCCATGCAGGAACTCCCAATCAAAGTATCCCTGACAGATGGCCATCCAGCCTCTGCTTAAAGACCTCCAAGGAAGGAGACTCCACTACTCTCCGAGGGAGTGTGTTCCACTCTCGAACCGCCCTTACTGTCAGGATGTTCATGGTATGTTTGTTGGGAGGGGGCTACATACAACATTCTGCAAGATAATTTTTTGAATTTTCTTCCTATATTGCCTGGAGCTCTCCATTTCATCTTAAAACTGGCTCTGTGTCCCTCACCTACTTTACAGCACACCCTCCAAACATTTCACAGATGAAAACTATTTCATCTGTGAAGTGTTGGAGGGTGTGCTGTAAAGTAGGCTGAGGGCTCATCCAGATTGGTAAAATATGTTTAACCCACACATGTTGTGTGTAAGTTCTTGATACTTCTTCCTTTTGCCCTGTCAGAATCATAGAGCTGGAAGACACCACAAGGATCATCCAGTCCAGCCCCCTGCCATACAGGAATACACAGTCAAAGCACTCCTGACAGGTGGACATCTAGCTTCTGCTTAAAAACCTCCAAAGAAGGAGACTCCACCACACTCTGAGACAGCATATTCTACTGTCAAACAGCTTTTACTATCAGGAAGTTCTTCCTGTTGTTTACATTGAATCTGTTTTCCTGTAATTTGCATCCATTGCTCCCTGTACTAGTTTCTGGAGAAGCAAAGAACAAGCAAAGAACAAGCTCCATTCTCAATATGGCATCCCTTCAAACATTTAACCATGACTATCATGGCACCTCTTAACCTTCTCTTCCCCAGGCTAAATATCCTCAAAAAAATTCTCACTATCACGGGTGGGATACACATTCTCGAGCCTTGGGAATATCATATCTGTTATCTAATGACCAAAACCAGATGTTGTATGAAGTTAAATAAAGCTCATTATATTTTCTTAGAAACTTTATTTTGACTACAATTAGCAGAATCTCCCTGGCAGCTTGGCCCAGACTGCCATAGGCAGCTGCTGGTTCCCATAAAAAAAGGTAAAGGTAAAGGTTTCTCCTTTGTCAAGGTTGTCAAGTCGTGTCTGACTATAGGAGGCAGTGCTCATCTCCAGTACTAAGTCGAAGAGGCAGCATTGTCAAAGACAACTCTGTGATCATGTGGCCTGCATGACTGCACAGAATGCTGTTACCTTCCCATCAAAGTGATACCCATTTATCCACTTGCACTTTTACATGCTTTCAAACTGCCAGGTTGTCAGAATCTGGGACTAGTGATGGGAGTACACTCTGTCATGCTGCGCTTGGGTCTTGAACTGCCAACCTGGTGATCTTGCAATTGTGAGAGTCAAGTCATAACCAGTGAGCCACTGCATCCTGTGGTGGCTGAGATGCAGCACCTTAAAAAGCCAAAATGATCCTAAGCTGTATCAATAGGAGTATAGTGTATAGATTGTAGGGAGTAATAGTGCCTTCTGAATGGTTCAATGCAATCATGAACATCTAAATGGATACTGAAATGGACATGAGACTGATACAGATCCTAGTAAACATGCAGGGCTAGCTGTGTTGGCCATTTAGCAAATTCAAACAAAAATCCAAACAGAGATACCTTTACTGGCCAATTGAAATGCACAATATAGTTGTTGCAAACTTTCAAAGGCATCTTACTAACATCTCCAATTGTTTTTCTCCTGTTTGGTTTGTAACATCTTGCCTGATGAAGAAGCCAGTGGAGCTTTGAAAGCTTGCAACAAGTATATTGTGCATTTCGGTTGGCCAATAAAAGTATCACAGATCCTAGTGATATAGATAGTAACGTGAACATTCCTAAAATGGATATAGTGTGGTCAGTGGTGTTATTAGGGTTGGTGTCACTTGGTGTGGTAACTCATGGTACCACCCCTCCATTGACCTCCAGCCAACTGAGCCAACAGCTGCAGGCTGCAGCTCATGAAAGCTTGCATCATCTAAAGTACACTAGCCTTTAAAAGTGCCATTAGACCCTGGTGAGAATGGTACCAGTGTCTGAGATTTCACTCTCTTTGTACTTGAACAATTCTTGGATCAGGTGTAAGAAGATTTTCAGTGGCAGTGATGATTATATATCTATTGGAAAGGGAGCAGAATTTATTACTTGTAAATAAAATTAAGTGATACTCTTAAATTATTTAAAAATGGAATGAAGGAATCCATTTCAAGGAAGAGCAGCACAGCAATGTTAAACAAATGATTAAAATGAAATGGCTTTTTAAATATGCAGAGGATAATCCAGATCAGAAAACCTGGAGGGAGCTGACATTTCTGACAAGTGAAATATAAAGGTGTAATGCAGCAGGCCAAGGAAGAATTTGGAAGCAGACAGAGACATTCAAAAACAAACAAACATCAGATAGCAAGGTTTCAGAAATACATTTCAAACAAGATGCTTGCCAAAGGACTGTTGGACTACAAAGAGGAGAGGTAATATTAATCTCTTCTCCAGCCTGGTTTTAACTAGGTTTTCAATTAAAAAAATACAGTCAGCCCATCATATCCACAAATTCTTTATCCATGGATTTAACCATTGATGGCTTGAAAATGTTCAAAAAAGATATTAATTCCAGAAAGCAAACCTTGATAAACAGAGGCTGGATGGCCATCTGTCGGGGATGGTTTGATTGTGAGTTCCTGCATGGCAGGGGGTTGGAATGGATGGCCCTTGTGGTCTCTTTATGATTCTATGATTTTTCTATTTTATATAAGGGACACAACTTCAATATGCCATTGTACATAAGAGAACTTGAGAATCCATAGATTTTGGTATCCAAGGTGGGGCGAGGACCCTGGAACCAAACCCCACTGGTATTAAGGGCCCAA
This sequence comes from Phrynosoma platyrhinos, assembly GCA_020142125.1. NCBI lineage: Eukaryota > Metazoa > Chordata > Lepidosauria > Squamata > Phrynosomatidae > Phrynosoma > Phrynosoma platyrhinos. The sequence goes on along the minus strand of CM034701.1, from coordinate 375,315,620 downwards.
TGTATAATAAGACATTAATATTGTATTGTTTTTCCTTGTCATGGTAGCAATCCCCAATTCTCAATCCATTCTCCTAAAAGAAATAAGAACTGAGTGTGGCAGTGGTAGATCTGTGATTCTTTTAATGTCAGATGGATGGACGTATGGATGGATGGAGTATTAGATGGACAGACAGATAATCTTTCTATGTACCTTCTCCAGACTGCTACCTCACCTTCTAACTATTGCAGAATGCCTTGTCATTTCGGTTCAGAGATTGGGCAAGTTCCTTTTGGGGCTTCAGCTTCCAGAATCCTTTAGCCAACTGGCCACCAGAACTTTCCTAAGCTTTGCCTGCTTCTGTTGCATTGAGCAGGGTTGGGTCAGTCTAATTTTGGAAGCCTTCAGCCTAAATTCAAAAGGCTGGTTCCTGCAGATTTGAGGCGATTCCTTCTCTATTGTGGCTGATGGCTTCCATGTGGAGCAGTGAATCTGTTCTGTGTTTCAATCAGAACCCAATAGGCTCAGTACTTTGGAATAAAAGTTGGAGTGGACTGACTGCCTCACTGGTATGGGGAAGGCCACCTGATGGATCATCTTGCCCTACCAAGCATGATACACTCCCTGTACAGCACATCTAGATACTGTGTCGAGGGGACCTTTTTGATGTCCTCCATTAGGAGACCAGAGGGCTTTGCACATGGTGCTTTTTACCAAGCCCCAGTTATGATCAAGCTGCCTCTTTCTCCTGGGACCTTGTGGGGTGGGGGGACCCCTCTAGGTTTGTCTTTTAGTAGTTGCAACCAATGGTTTTTTTATTGTCCCCAGGGAGGCTGAAGAGGTGGCCACAGGCTGATACTTGGGCCTCAGCTGGACCCACATCAGGCTGCTCTCCCAACTTGGTTCATCCACAGGTTCCTTTCTATTAAGTAAGCTATGAATCACTAAAATGACATGATTGAACATGGTTGTTTATTATATGGTTGGTCATCATTCAAGCTTAACCCTCTGTGTAGCACTTTCAAGGCGTTAAAGGGTGTGTCCACTGTGGTGCAGTGGTTTGAGCATTGGACTTGGGACTTTGGAGATCAGAGTTTGAATCCTTGCTTGGTCACGGAAACCCACTGGGTGACCTTGGGCAAGTCATACCTTTTCATCCTCAGAGGATGGCAATGGCAAACCCCTTCTGAAGAAACTTGCCAAGAAAACACCCGTGATAGATTTGCCTTAGGGTCACTATACGTTGGCAAAGAATTGATGGCACACAACAACAAAGAACAGCAAAAGGAGTGCCATGGAACAGGAGAGCAAAGATGTTACAGTCACCCCTCCTTTCTTGCGGACTTAAAGTCCGCGGTTTTGCATATTCATGGAGGGGTGACCTCCATGAAAATCAGTGGGACATCCCCCATGGGCGTGCTCCATTCAAGCCTATGGGGCTTGAATATTGCCGAATCTCCATTTTCATGGGGGGAGGGGTTTGGAATGGAGGGCTGACTGTATTTATAAAAGCCCAGTTGAAGTTGCCTAAGTCTAGATCCAACCCATAAAGACTAGCCCACCATAATTACAACAACAACAAAGGGGAGAAAGGCAGATATCTTTGACATTTTCTTCTTTCAGGCATATTGGCTCTGTACAGCTCCCTTGAATTTCTTACAACTCTCAGCATAGTAGAACTGGGAATTTACTGTAAGGATGAGCTGCTAAACATAAATTATGAGAAAACAAAAGCAGTTGCATTTGCTCATAAACCCATGCTGCACATATGGCAGTTGGATTCTCAGAGGACTGAACAAGTCAAATCTTATCATTATTTGGGGGGTTTATTTCCTTGTGCTGGTATCAGGGAGGGGAAGGAAGATGCAAATGCAAGAGTAAATTAGACCTATATTGGAAATGAAATTAGGCTCACAAAATCCCTTCTTTCCTTCCTTCCTTGCATTCATGTAATCACCTCACAGCCTATCAGCACCTGTATGGTGATGTACCATGGATAAAAACATTTAACACATTAAATATATGGACTTAAAAACTTTTTAACACACTAAACACCCCTTAAAATAATCTGACAGTTCAAATAGCTAGCCTTGCGATGTGTTTTGGCATGTTACAGGGCCTCAAATTACAGGCAGGCTCATATGGGAAGAGGGAGTCTTTCACATATTTTAGCCCAAAACTGTTTAGGACTTTGTAGGTCAAAAGCAGCACCTTGAATTGAGACTGAAAGCAAATGAGAAGACAGTGCAGATTTTGTAAAACTGGTGTCATGTGATCTCTGATATGCATACCTGACAACTGGCTGCTGCATTTTGCACTAAACTGCATCTTTTAAATACTTTTTTGATGGAAAGCCTCACATAGAATACCTTGACATTGTCTAATTGGAAAGTATCTAAGGCATGAACTATTGTTTCCTGATCTGACTTTCATAGTTGCTGCATCAACCAAAGCTGGGCAAAGGCACTTCTGGCCACTGCAGTCACCTGATCTTTCAGGAAAGAGCTCTGGGTTCAAGAGCATCCACAAGCTATGAACCTCATCTTTCAGAGGGAGTGCAATCCCATCCAATACAGATTATGAGCTTAACCCAAGCTTAGGCTTCTGATGCACTTTCTCTTGTCTGGGTTGAGCCTCCTTTTATTCACCCACATCCAATCCTTCACTGCGTTGAGACAATTCAAAAATTACACAACCCTCACACATCGTTTGTAAAAGAAATATAGAGCTGGGTTTGGCTTCGTGTAGATGTTAAAAGAGAAAGCCAGACTGGTGTAGTAGTCTGAGCATTGGACTATGACTCTGGAGGCCAGGGTTCAAATCCTAGCTCAGTCATGGAAACCCAGGGTGACCTTGGGCAAGTCACACTCTCTCAGCCTCAGGAGATGGCAATGGTAAACTCCCTCTGAAGAAACTTGCCAAGAAAACCCCATGATAGGTTCACCTTGGGGTTGCCATAAGTCAGAAATGACTTGAAGGCACACAGCAACAACAACAGATGTTGAACAACATAGGGGACAGTATTTGGTCCCAGGTGACCCCATAGAGGCTGAATAACAGTCCCCCAGCACCACCTTCTGGGAAAGTCTAGACTATCTGAAAGACCATCACTCCCTATATGAGCCTACCTGAGTTTTAATATCTTCAGGGAAAGGCTTTCTTTCAGCCTCACCACCTTCACAGGTACGGTGAGGACCTGAGAGAGAGCCTTCTCAGTGAAAGCTCCCAGGCTATGGAACTCTCTGCCAATGAAGGCTCAGTTGTCCTCCTTCCTGCTCTTCTTTTGGTCAAAAGGCTAAGATCTTCTATTTAAACAAATCTTCAGTTTTTATTGGGATGGGATAGAGCAATAGGTAGATTTTAATGTACTTTTAATTTTTGTTGTTGTTTTTAAAAAATGTATTTCAGAATGTTTGAACTCTATTGTTTTAATGTAGGCTGTAAACTGCTTTGGGTAAATAAATAAATAAATAAATAAGGTTGATTCTGTCATATAATCAGGTCTGAACCCAGAATGGATCCAGACCATCTATTTTATCCAAAAAACGCTGGATTTGTGTAGCCACCACTCATTCTAAGACTTTACTTAAGGAGGAGATATTGCTCACCTCATAAGAATTGCCCTCCCAAATGAATTTTTTCTTCAATCCCCAAATTTATAGCACTGCAGTCTGCAGAGAGTGAAACACTGAAAACTATCCGCACCTATAACTTTTATTTGTTCTGTCTTTACATTTCTTTGGAAACTTTGCCTGCCCCTTTTCTTTGGCTCCCTCAATCCAGTTTCTAAGTCCTCAACTAGAGTTTTAGGTTATTGAAATTCTAGAAATGTGAGGACTGAAGGAAAATTTCATTTTGGAGGAAGAATTCTTATGGGGGGGGGGTAAAACATCTTTATTTTGCCTCTCTGTAGCTACACCTCTCTGGATCTTCAGCGGTGGCCTTACAATTGCTTCTTTTAGAGAGGTTGGAACATATTCCTCTTGCAAAGATGCATTTACAACGTCCACCACACAATTGGTCAGGCTTTTTTGGCAGCTGTAATTAGCCAGGAAGGGGTATATACTAGGACTATGTTACAAGTGAGAGACAAGAGAGATTTGGAAACCTGTTTGACTTGGGACTTTATCACACAAGGCTAGAAAATGGGATTTCAGCAGGATAAAAGCATCTTTTGCAGGTACTTTTCACACGGTATCATGTTCCTCCTCCTGCTGCTTTGCATTCAATTAGTTTCTAGAGCACTCATTTTCATTGACAGGTTGTTGTTGCTGTTGTGTGCCTTCAAATTGTTTCTGACACATGATGACCCTAAGGTGAAACTATTGTGGGGTTTTCTTGGCAAGATTTGTTCAGAGAGGGTTTGCCATTGCCATCCTCTGGGGCTGAGAGAATATGCTTTGCATAAGGTCACTCAATGGGTCTCATGGCTGAGCAGGGGAATCGAAACCTGATCTCCAATCGTAGTCCAACACTAAAACCACGCCAGCATGCTGGCTCTCCATTGACAGGTAAAACCCATCAGTGACTCCCAATTATGCTGCTTTTCCACTATAGATTGCCATGCAATAGGTCCCTTCTGCTGCAATTCCACTTCTCTGCCTGTCAGTGGTGTGAGTTGACATGAATCTGTTCCTCTCTCACTCTGCCGCCCTCTCACTAGCAGTCTGTTTTCCTTTTATTTTCTCTTTCTTTTCTTTTTTCTTTCACTGCATTGACAATTGTGGTAAAAATAAAAATGAAAATAATAAAAACTGAAAGGCACACAGGGTAGAGCATAGAGCAGGAAGATGGGCTTATGAAGGCCATGCAGAAGAGAGACCATGCGACCATGGACCAACAAAGCACTATTGGCAAGAAAAGTATGAGAATACATGATGCTTCCATTCTTAAACTAGCAGGATTGTGGCAAGACAGCAAGCTGGTGTGATAAAGTCTCTGGCCTGTTTGTGCTAGTCCCAGAGTTCCTTGTAGGATGATAGAACAAAGCACTATAAGGCAATGGGAACACATGATGCTTCTTCTCCTGGTAGGATTTGCAGACCTCTGAGTGTCTAATTTGCTCACAATCACAATTTTGATGCAACAATGAATAATGTCATCTGTGCCTCAAAGCACACATTCAAAGCAACAAGCCACATTTGTTTTCCATTTTGTTCATACCCAAAATACATGACACTAGAGCCTGGGCAACAGGAAGAAGCTTCTACATGTCAATTTCACAAGTATTCCATAGATATTTCTGAAGGGTTTACTTGTAAAATGTTGCACATGGGGAAAAAACACCCAAAGTCTACTTTTGGAAGAAAATATGAACTTATATTTTAACTGAGATTTACAAGCAACAACTGCAGCTATGTCTTTTAGTGAATTGTGCATAGCCCTATAGATTTTTTTTTTGAACCGTGCCAGTGCCATTGAAAGAACATTCAGTAAGTTAGTACTCATTGAAAACTGCCTGTATTGAGGCAAGAACAGTTAAGCCACTTAACCATCTTGTGTATCAAGTGTGAACCTGCAAGACAAATGGACTTTTCAGGCACTCATCCATGATTTTGCAAAGAAAATGGTCAGAAAAATAATAGTTTTAAGTTAATTAGGTTAATCATATTTGTTTATTAGAATAAAAGAATTAAACCTGACAAGATAATTCCTTGGCCTAATGACCAAAAGTTTACAAAATAGATATCAGATTTCTAAGACTCTTAGGCTGGGTGTTATTAATTAAAATTAGCAAAGACACAGTTTTTTTCCACAGAAATGTAGAATCTGTTACAGTAACTTAAGTTGAAGGGGAATGTGTGTTACAATTTTGTACAAGAGTTAACTCTACATTTAATTATTATTTATTAAATCTATCTGTTCACGTTTCTTTTCATTTTAAATATTTATAACCGGTGGACCAATCAAATAAATTAAAACCAAAGAGCAAAACCACTCGAAGGAGGTAAAGGCTGAAAAGGGCTAACAACTTTCTGAAATGGGAAGTCATGCTTTGTACAAAAATCTATTCAAGTTTGAAATGGAGAATGGTATTTGGGGATTACGTTTATCTCCCCAGTTCTGCCCTTGGTTGTGCTAGAATGGTAAAGAAGTGGGTTTACACAGCAGCAGAAGGTTTTTCTAGGAGGGTTCTACAGAGTTCATCACACCGTGGCAACTTTGAACTAATTTCAGTTCATTTTGTGGGCAGATGCTGCAACAGTAAATCCTGCTAGAGCTCTCAATCTGCCTGGAACTGATCCAGACGGTGCTGTGAGCAGGATCAGCTAGAGCAGTGAAGGTATCAGCTGGAGCATCCTTAGTCCAAACATCTCTACTTAAATTTTCTACTGCTTCATTAACCTTTTGAAAGTGAGGCTTCATGCTCCAATTTGGGGAGAAGGTTTTCTTTTATTTGTCCTTTAAAGCCCTTTGTGACTTTGAAATATCAAATGCTATTGTTGTCACAGTAAGCCATCCTACGCTCTAGCAGCCAACTTGACTCTCTGAGCACCTATCAGTTCTGAAACAAAGTGAGGCCACCCAAGAAACAAGACAACAGTTTCTTCCTATTTGCTGGGCTCCCTTGGGTTCCAAAGTACAGCTATACCTTGGTTAATCAAGTAGATGTGTTCTTCTCCATTACTTTTTAAAGCAGAAAAATGGGTACCAAAAGCAGAAATACTCTGGAAATAACAGGGATAGGTTTCTACATCACATAAAGAAGAGCAGTTCAACATGTTTTAGCAAACTTTATGTCCAAAATTAACAATATGCACATATGAAGTGAAACAACCAGGTCAGGTAAGCCTTGCATAAGTAAACAAACAAACATTTTGAATCTTCTAGGACCACTTTAAATGATTTAAATGATTTTTAAAAAACTTCAGCATGACAAGAACTTGGAAGCTTCCAGGCAGTAGAGACCTCCGTTGACAGAGATGGGTCAACTACCAAGGGATCTCACAGTAAAAATATATTGCTGAGATCTGTTGCTCTGTTGAAACACTGGATGTATCTGCATTATACAGATATATATGTTTCATACCACTTTAATTGTTATGGTTCCAAGCAACAAAATGCTGGTATTTGTAATTTGGTGGCATGCAGACAGATAATAGAACTCATAGAGAATTTTATCTTACTGAACTACAAATGCCAGGATTCAAGAGGAGGTAGCCATCACAGTTAAAGTGGTGTGAAACTGATATAATGGTGAAGTGTGTATACACCTGTACAGTGTTAGATATTCCTTGGGGGAGGAAAATGAAGGGGAGGGGTGAATATGACTTGATCATAAATAACAAAGCCATCCTTGACTTGGTGTTATCCAGGCATGATGGACTCCAACTCCTATTATCTTTTCCAGAATGGTCAAGGAAGGTGGATTTAGCTCTCCTCCCAATTTTGGCATCTTCTGGAATTGATAACACATTGTACCTGTTCCTCCCAACAGTGACTGTTTTTGAAAACATTAACACTCCAGCTGACATTGCTCCATTCTGCTGACTCCAGACGTTTATTTTGCCCTCAGTTCAGTTTCTTCAATGAGGGGTGAATTGTTTCTAATGCAGAGTGTTCTCTTGCCTGAAATGAATTAAATTCTTTGATTGCCTTTAGAATGGTTGCACATGTGAAACAAAACCTGCTGAACTTTTGCTTTTTAGAGATAGGTCTCAATGCTGCATGAGTGTGTTTTTGTGGATGGTTTTTTATCTCCTTATATTGGATAATTTTGCCAGAGTTGCTTTTTTATTAGTAAGGACAGGTGGTGATATTTTTTTATTTTTATTTTATTTTTTGCTGTTCCTTTCCCTATTTTTATTTCTTAGCATGAAGCTAAGCTTGTCTGCCAGCATGAGGGAGGTCACTAAAAGTGATATAATAAATTGTACGGTGAGACCCCTGGGTCCACTCTTCCAGAGAATGGGAAAATTATGATCGATATAAATGTGTTGCCACGATAATCTAAAGGCACTAGATTCTGTCTGATCTTAGAAGTAAAGCAGGGTCATCCCTGGTTAGTACTTGAATGGGATACCATCAATGAATACCAGGTGGTGTAGGCTATATTTCAAAGGAAAGCAGTGCAAACCATCTTTGAGTACACCTTGCCTAAGAAAACCCTATGAAATTGATGGGGTTGCCACAAGTCCACAGGTGATTTGAAAGCACATACATATAATTGATTGAGAATGGAGAGAGAAGTTGCAGACGAAAGGGGTTTGATGGAGATCCCACTGATATATGTGTGCAGTCCTTTCCTTTTGTATTTCAAGCCACATATCATAAAGTGTTCAGTCAATCAGTCATGTTAACTGATTAGAGCTGCAGTTCTTTACTTGTTCTCCTAGGAGTATGTCCCACTGAATCCCTATGGGATTTGTTCTGATCAGACTAGAGGTGGCCAATTCTGCTGGGGGCAGTGGCCATTTTTCCACCTTATGTTAGCCAGCAGGCTGCACTGATGCATTTAAGCATGTCTAAAGTTGTGCAGTCTCACTTTCAGGCACCATTTTGGCAGACTTTCTGCCATCCCCCCCTTTTTTTTCCTATGTTTTTGAGAAGTTTGGGGGAGGCTTTGTAGAGTTATGGGAAACATAACCCTGCAAGGTGCCCCCAAATCAACCTGATAAAATTAAAATTTTGAGGGGTGGGGTGGGGGGGGGTGTTAAAGGGCTTCTGGGGAACTTCAGTGGATTACTTCAAGGCCTCAAGCCGAATACTTTGTCCATCGTAGGATTAGGCACTTAAAATGCAAAGTCTCTAATGAAATCAAAAATTGTAAACCTGATTAACTGACTAGCAGATTTAAAAGAAGAAGAAAAAATACTTTCAAAGCAAGAACAGACCCAAAAAGTAACCACATGGGTAAATTTAGTTTTGGAAAGTTCCTTGATATTTAGGGACATGCATGTTCTTTTGACCTATGTACCTGTTTATTGGAAATTAATAAATGGCTAACAGAAGTGGATTTTGTGTGTGCTGTTTTAACTGTTGAAAGATTGATACTTTGTAACTGGAAAGACAATTTTTCTACACCTGTGAGCCATTGGATAGAAGATTTAACAATGCTTGGAACATTTGAGAGAATGATGCATAGATGAAATTTACAAGTGGACTTATATTTGGACATTTGGTCAGCTTTTATAGAAACATATGACTAATGTGGTTATTGTCCTTCCTTTTGTATTTTATTTTCTTCTTTTTTATATTGCATTGTTGTATGTAACAGAGATTCCATGTATGTATACACACACAACCAAATACACATTTATTTATTTATTTAGAATATTTGTACCCTGCTCTTCAGCCACAAGAGCTATCAGAGCAGTTTATAGATTGCAAATTTGACTACCCCCAGGTTTACAAGCTAAAAAGACATGACACAAAATGATAAGGGAATGGCAGTGGGGAAGGGACCAAATCCAGCAGATAGTGCTGGTTCTTTTCTGTCTCCAAGGCCAGGATGATGGCAGTTAAGATGGAGCGAGGGCCTTCATCTGCCTCGGGTCTAAGCATGGTAGAGCTGTGCCTGCCTCTTCTTCTCTCCCTTCTGGTTTTGTTTTTCCATTTTTGTGGTGGTTCAATGGGGCTCTAGGAGGGTCTCAAGGATGGAAAATTGGCTGGCAGGTCTGACAAAGGACGTTATCACACAGGGTCTAAAGCAGCCCCATCCCTGCACCATCGCTGCATCATTCCAGATCCTTTGCCAAAGTTATCAGACGACTTCGCAGAAAACCCCGCCCATCCCTGCATCATTGCTGCATCATCGCTGCATCATTCCAGATCCTTTGCCAAAGTTATCAGACGACGTTGCAGAAAACCACGCCCATCCCTGCATCATCCCTGCACCATCACTGCATCATTCCGGATCCTTTGCCCCTGTGATCAGACGACGTTGCAGCAAACCCCGCCCATCCCTGCATCATCCCTCCACCATCGCTGCATCATCCCAGATCTTTGTAATTCCTCTTTCAAAAAGGAATTACAGCTGCCGCGACTGGAACCATGCCGGAATGATGCTGCTGCCGCTTTCTTGCTGCGCGTGTGATAATGTCCATAGTTGCCCATCCCTGAACTAGATCCTCTTCTCCTGAAAGATCATTGCTATAAGGCCTCTTTATTTTCTCAGGCAAGGTGCATGGCAAATATTTATTTATCTGCTTTCATGTGTTCCCTCCCCCCCAAAGTCATCAGAGCTTCATGATGAAATGAACCTGTTGAGAAGTTATTATCACCTCTGTATACATCCATTTATCATAGTACCTTTGCTATGTATTGACTGGAGTACACAAACAGTGCAAATTATTGCTAAATGGAAAGACCATTGGAAAAGATGCAACAATTGTTGAACCAACAAACCATTGACCTTTGAAGTACAATGAAAAAAGGAAAGGTGGATGGCTCCCTTTGAACAAGGAATTCAATGTTGCTATTTGGTTTGGTGGGTTTTAATGTGCCAGTGTAGAGAGAACTTGGAAAGGTACTTTCAAAAAGCAATTTGGCATATAGCTTGCAACAAAGCCTTTTGAATACTGTTTCAATTTTGTTGTGTTGTTTAATGTGGTTTTATTGTGTTTGAATTATTCACTTATTTTAATCCAGAACTGATTAAACTGTTTATGCCATTTTATCTGTTTACTGCTCTGAGATCTCATAATAAAAGAGTGGCATAAACATATTTCAGCATATAAATAAATACAGCCACCTGAGAAACTCATTTCTGTTAACACTACAACTTTACATTGACTGTTATCTTTGCTCATTAATATTTTGGTTACTTTTAGGGATGGTTTTAACAAAAACAATCCAGTTAGAAACCTAAGAAAACTTCTAACAATGCTTTCAAGAAAGCATTATTAGTAGTAATGAAAAAAGTAATAAGCCAATTTACATTTATGAACAGCATTTCCAGTCATTGCATGATTTGCAAAATGACCATTGTTTTATCCTCATGGCTCCCCATGGTAATGTACTGTAGTTACTTGCAGTACCTATTTCTGAACTCAGTGTATGTGTAGAAGGAAGATCTCAAACACAGACACACACACACACACACTGCATAGCTACATTCAAAGTTAGCTCCAAGGTATGGATGGCTTTTTTTTGGCTTACCAAGCTAGCATGGTGTAGTGGTTTGAGTGTTGGAGTTTGGGAAACAAGGGTTTGAATCCCACTCAGTCATGGAAAACTGTTGGGTGACCTTGGGCAAGCCACACTCTTTCAGCTTCTGAGGAAAGCAATGCAAAATCTCCTCTGAATAAATCTTACCAAGAAAACTCTGTAATAAGATTGCCAAAAGTTGGAATCAACTTGAAGGCAATGAAGAACAACAAACTCTTAGCAAACCTCCTCATGACTGAAAATCTGGAACCACTGGTCATTCACTTCCTTACCCTAATCCACTCCAATGCCTAATCCATAGTAATGTCCAAGGAGAAGGCAAGACAAGTGGAAGCTGATGCTCCTTCTCTTGCAACTGTTGTATCTCTTGACACCACCTGTATATCTGGAGATGACAGATATGCAGGCATCAAGAGCAAGATTCTGGGGTTAGTGTGGAGGTCAGCAGTGGGGCTTTGCTAGGTTGTGGGGCAAAGCAGAGGTTCACAGATATAACCATATCTATGGCATATGTATGAATCATATCAGTGTCTATGGCATGTCCTTGATGATTGTCACATTATGTTCTAGAGTTGTGCAATCTTTCTTTCAGAGCTTCCTCATAATTATTCTTTTCTTTTCTAGAATGGTTGTGTTCAGCACAGAGCAAGATACATGAAAAATGCAAGTCCCCTTTGGATGGCTATAATGTACTTTACATGAGACTGCTTTTAAAAAGTATTTGAAAGCCTTTCCTGGTCTAAAAAGCTGCAGGCAGATTAACAGAGAACATGTAACTCAGGGGTGTCACCAGGGGATGCAGGGTTTGTGTGTGGGTCACACCAAGTGACACCCTGGGGGGGCCGGCAACGCCACTGTTCCCCAAACATCTGCCTTTGGACAGAAATGGGCTGATGAAGAGATGGTGTGAATGGGGCATGGCTCAGTGGAAAGAGAAAGGAGACACCCAATTTTTTAAAAAATATTTAAAAATATTTAATTTTTAAAAAAATTTTTTTTTAAATTGTTAAATTTTTCTTTAAAAATATCACATCTTGCCAAATCTTCATTAACCACGTGCAACTATGTACATGCATAGACTGTGTCTATGATATTGTCGTTTAAGGGTATAATTTTACCTTGTATATAAAGGTATGCCTTTATCTTATACTTTTGCTAGTTATTTATGTCACAACTATTACCATTACATTCAGTGATATAGGGGAATAATGATTTATGAGTAACTAGTACAACCCCCCCCCCCCCATTACTAAGGATTCTCATTCACAACTGGCTTGTTTCTCGGTATAGTTCAAAGTCTGGTATGAAGTTGTGTTAATGCTTGGGTCTAACAATAACAACTGCTGTTATCTGGAGTGGCTTGGGTTCTGCCATAGCTTTTATGGAGTAGCCTCAGGCTGCATCCACACTGCAGAAATAATTCAGTTTGACACATCATTTTAACTGCCATGGATCAATGGTATAGAATCCTGGGAACTGTAGTTTGTTGTGGCACCAGAGTTCTCGGACAGAGAAGGCTGAATTTCACAAAGCTACAGTTCCCAGAATTCCATGGAATTGAGCCATGGCAGTGGTGTCAAAATGGATTATTTCTGCAGTGTGGATGCAGCCTCAGTGAGGTTTTACTGTTATCCTCTATTGTTATCCAGAGAAACAGTAGGAATAGAATGCCTCCCTATTATAGAAGATTTAAGGTGAGCATGACAGGACCCTCATTTATGTGGATTAAAATGGGCAAACACTACTTATAGGTTTTATCATTTGGGGACTCACTTTTCAGTAAATGTTCTTTTTTACTCCTTTAAAACAATGAACACAAAAACCTACCTTAAATGAAGTTATACTATTGGTCCATTTGGCCCAATAGCATCATAATTTCACAGTCTTTGCTTCCCCAGTGATGTTATCATATCTGACTGGACTGTCGCTCTTGTGAGATCATCCAGTGGTGCCTTTATCTATAGACAGCCTTCACCTCTTGCCCATGATGGCTGCCTATATAGGGCCATTCTCTCCTCTTTAGCTGCTACTCAGCCATATTTTGAGCATTTGTCATATCACAGTATGATCTTGACTTGGTAGAATTTGAAGCAGCAGCCAAGGGAAACAGGGACTGAAAGGTGAAAGGATTGAATGTAGAGGAATGTGTGTGCCTGCTGTATGCCCTTTTCACCAAGAATATCTCACCCACTAAATCAAATAGGTAATAGCTGGGGCAGCTCTCAGAATTGGACGTATAATGAAAATGTCCAGACAACTTGACTGAGTAGCAGCTAAAAAGGAAAGGATGGCCCTATATCTATAGATAGCCGTCATGGACAAGAGATAAAGGCTTTATCTGCACTGGCCAGGATTCTCCAGGGGCAGCCCAGAATATCCTGGCCCCACAGCTGCCCTGATCTCCACCCATTACTTGCCCCTCTATTCTGCACCAATATCCTGCCAAGCTGCCTGGTGCATTTGCTGCCACTACAGGTCACTTCTGAGATCAGAGCATGGTGGGTTGGGCACCTCATTCTGACTTCAGAACAGGTGACCAGGGATGTGGTGGTGTTAGGATATGGATGGGATACACAGTCAAAGGTGAAATGTAGAGATGTGTGTGTGT
>CM034701.1:375266506-375301824 GCA_020142125.1 Phrynosoma platyrhinos | reverse complement strand
GTGCCAAAGAGCATCACTGCAACACCCATCATCCACACACTGACAGGTGGATGTGCTGGGCAGTTCAGTGGGTCACCCATGCAGACGGTACAAGGTGGGAACAGAGGGCTCCAGATCTTCCTAGAACAAAAGGCCTGGTAATGAGGGGAGGGCAAGGCAGCTGTGGGGCCAGGAAACTCCGGGCTGCCTCTGAAGAATCCTAGTCAGTGCAGATAAAGCCTTCACCTCTTGCCCATGATGCTGCCTATAGATATAGGGCCATTTTCACCTCTTGAGCTGCTATTCAGTCGTATTACCTGGGCATTTTCAGGATATAACATTATTCAACTGTGAGATAAATTATTTGAATTAAGGCTGTTTTACTTGATTCTGGTGTGGAACATGTCAGATGTATGTCTTGCACCAGAAAAGGGGTTGGGAATGTGGATCGTCCAACAGGATGATGCCAGAATGACAGGGAGGGTAATGAGCCTTTTGGTCCATGCAGGTAAAGTCCAAGGTGAGAAGAAGTTGATGCACAATACAGTTTGATGACCCACCATTAAACAGTATGGCAGTGGAAGGGTGTGGGGTGTGTGGACTGCACCAAGTGACACCCCAGAGGAGCGGTGACATCTGGTTAGACTCCCCTCCATTGCTAGGCTTTTTCCCTGGGGAGGATGGGCAGTGATGGAGGAAGAGGAGGAGGAGCAAACTCTCACCTTTCCTGGCTCCCCCATCACCAAGCTTTCTTGCTGGGGAGGAAGCTTGACAATGAAGGGGCAGGAGGGGTGAACATGCCCTTTCTGTCCCCTGCTGCTGCAGGGGCAGGTGGACAAGTTAGTGGGATGCCTCCTCACCTGGTAGCAAAGGAACCAGGATCTATTCAGTGGCTGCTTGGTAGTGACAGCACATGGAGTCCTGGATCTGAACTTTATCTCATCTTTCATCAGTCATTGTTCAGTAGCTCTGGGAGGGTTTCTTTTTTCCACTAAGCTGTTCAATACACCCACATATCCAGAGCTTGGAAATAACTTGTTGAAAGTGGTGTTGGTGTCATGTTCCTTTTTATTGGAGGAATGACTGTGAATCTTGTTACTGAACTGTTGTAATACGTTTTATTTTATTTTTTTTAATTTGTAGCATATATATTTTTATTTGTAGAGATAGCATGTTTAATATTTTGAGCAACAAGTACCATTACTTGATAATTTAATATGTTACAAGGGTAATCTGAAGTTTTTAATGGCAACTTGGGTCATTTTTGGAATTTTAAATAGATTTAAAAATACAGTATTGCTTCCACATTAAGAGTGAATAAAATAGCACATTATTGATGAGTGACATTACCCAAGGAAAGGGCAGCTGTAGAAGTGAGTAACAAAAATTACCCTTTCTTCAAAGTAAATAAAATGTTTAATGTTAAAAGTAACATTTTCAAGCATTAAACTCTGTAGGTTTGAGAATTCAAGGTGTTATGAATGGAAGTCTATTTTAATATCACCCTTGTTGGGTGTCTAGTTATTTCTTTGGAGATTTTAATGCCCATTAGGTTTCTCTGAAAGGATGTACTTCCCTACATGTTTTATTTTAGTCAGTCATAATTAAAGCCACTTATGAAACTCCATCCTTTGTTATACAAAAAGAGACCTAAAATATGAATCTTGCTCTGCAGAAATGAAGCTTCCATGTTTTGACATCTTTCTGAGAGAGAATAGTTGAAATTCAACACTTCTGCCCTATTATCTATCTACAGTTTTAAAACATGTGCTCTAGACTTTTTCAAGGAGAAAAGAAAATGGTTAAATAAAAGAAAGGAAAAAAAAAACAACCCCAGAAATATTGAGGGCTATGCCTGTTTGGCTATGGAAGTTTCATTTATCTGCACACAGTGTTAATGTCCAGACAGTACAGCAGTTGCAAAGTGCTGAAACACTAGAAATGCATAATTTCATCAAATCTCTAATTAATATTTGTTGATGAAATGCAGCCATGGAAATCTGCCAATTTGATTGGAGCAGCAAAGGTATGGGTGTGCTTACCTCTGCCTCCCATACCATTCTCCTAGTCAAAATCATCGAAAAGTTGTTTGACCAAAGGTTAGGCTGTACCTAAGACAGTACACAGCTCATACCTGAAGCCCACACCCTCCCCTCTCCAGTCATTTTTGCAGCTCCCATTGAGTTGTATTGCTGCTCTCCAATTTGCTGCTACCATTACATCTACTCCTATCAAGAGTAAACCATCTGTTCCTCTCTGCTTTAAAAAAGCAGCAACCTTTCTGTTATTTTTCCCTCTCTCCCTACACAATCTCACATCTGCTTCTACTGTGGGCTTTATGCATCCTCAATAGCAAGCAAGTACATTTTTATATCGCTTATCAGTGCACTTAATTCCTAAGCGGTTTACAATGTGTAAGCTAATTGCCCCCAACAAGCTGGGTACTCATTTTCATGACCTATGGAAGGATCCAAGCCTGAGTTGAGTCTGAGCCCTGGCTGGTATTGAACTCACAACTGTATGGCTTGTGAGTCAGTGGCTGCAGTACAGGCATTTAACCACTGTGCCACAAGGGCGCTTGTCCTCTATACTTATTGTTCCTGTTTTCCATTCTTCCTCTATGACATGGGTAAATGTACTCAGGCATCTTACAGTAACCATAGAGAGCTGCCACATTGCTGCTGTATTATTATTATTATTATTATTATTATTATTATTATTATTATATACATATTAAAAATACACAATTTTTGAGTAGGCCAATGTAGAGCTATAAATTAATGGTCTTTTTTGCCAGCATGCAAAACAGAGTATGTTCATCAATTTTCTTGCCCCTGTCTGATGTGAGATCTAGCCCTACTCATACTGCTGGGCTCTTTCTTGATTTGTGGTGGAGGGGATGGTGGTGGTCTGGGAATAGAGGAACTTTCTATAGCTCTGTTGTCATGGAGGGATTATTACCTAGTGAGATTTAGACTTCCTGGGACGTGGAGCCTCTCCAGGGCTGGGGGAACTGATTAAGATGGGCTGCTCCAGGAAGCTGATTGGTAGATGGATACTTCATGGCTCTTGGGGAGTTTTCAGTTGTCAGGACAGGTCATAGAATCACAGAATGGGTAAAGGAAGGAACCAATATATATATATTTAACAGCAAGGAGGGTTCCCAGTATGCCTGAAGAGCTCTGGCGGGGGGCAGGCAGGGAACCTCCCTTGGATCCTCCTATATTAGATAATTATTGGCCAATCTCCAATATTTTTGTGGAAAATGGAAAAAAAAACCCGATTTTTGTGCAAGATATTACAACATGGTATGATGTCCCAGCTCCAGCAGCTACTAAAACCCTGGTGGTTTTGCTGGACTTCTTGGCAGCTTTTAATATGATTAGCCATGGTATTCTTTTGGGCTGACTTGCTGGAATGGGACTTTGGGGAACTGTATTGCAGTGGCTCTGTTCTTTTCTGGAAGAAAAGGTGGTACTTGGTCATTCCTCTTTGATTGTTTGGCCATTGGCCTGTGGAGTCCCCTAGAGTTCTGTTTCCCCCTTCCCCTGATACTTAACATATACATAAAACCAGTGGGTGAGGACTGTCTAGGGTTTTATGGTAAGGTGTCACCAAAATGCTAATGAAACCCAGCTCTATTGTTCATTTCCATCCAATTCCAAGGAAACTGGCAACTATAATGGCCTAGAAGGGAACACTGAAGCTTAATCCAGACAAGATAGGGGTGCTCTTGTTCAGCTAAAATTCAGATAACAGAATATGGATTCATCACGTGCTGGATGGAGTTACACTCCTCCTGATGATACAAGTTCACAGTTTGCATATAATTCTGGATTCAGCCCTGAGTCTGAAAGCCTAAGTTTTTGCGATGGCCAGATGTGAATTTGCACAGCTCAAGCTAGTGTGCCACCTATGAGTGTGCCATGGCTAGTGGCCTGTGTCCATCCCTAGCGATGTCTTATCTGGCCCATGGTGATACGTGGCTTGGTTACTTCCTATTTGGATTACAGACAGGGTGTTGTCTTTGACAAGTGTCCAGAAACTTCAGCTGTCTAAGGAACAGCAGCCCGATTGTTAACTAGGGCTGGGTACATGGGACAAATAACAAAGTTGCTTGGTAAAACTTTGCTTTGTTTCAACTGATACTGGGATAGTGTTTCAACATTCTACATATTCCTGTGCAGAATGAAAGGAAGCATCAAGTTGTTTGTATGTGTGCAGTGTGAGAACCATTGTGGTGTAGTGGTTTGAGTGATGGACACCAAGGTTTGAATCCCTGCTCAACCATGGACCTTGACCAAACAGCATTCAGAGGAAGGCAATGGCAAATCTCCTCTGAATAAATCTTGTATGAAAATCCTATCATATAGTTGTGATAAGTTGGTGTCAATTTGAAGGTACATAATAAAGCAAAAACATTTATGTGTTTGATAGACTTAGAGCACAATGGATTTAGGCACGATTTCAAGTTTAGAAATGGGCCAAGTAAATACAGACACTTGCAACTGATCTGTGGCATTTGAAACTTGATGTCACGTTGCCTTCAGCAACTCTGTGGCAAACTGCCTGCTATGTTTTTCTTCAAGTTTGGCTAAAGTTGGGACACTGGCTGCCAAGGCAAGAAGAGAGAAGTTTTTGGCTATTAACCAGATGTTTTGGGAAAGCTGTATAATGAGTTGAACTTTGTTGTCTACTACATCTTTTAAAATCATTTTTAATTAATTCAGTTTTGAATGGGATAGTTTATTTAGAGGCTTTTAAAATGGCTTTTTACTATTATGATTTTTTTTAGCTAGCGATGTACTTTATCACTATTTTTTCTATGAAAAGAAGGAATGACTAATTTTAGCAATTGTTTCCCTACATTGCAAGAAAGATTTTGAAAACCATGCTGGTTTAAAGCCTATTCACAATTTGGGATTTATTCTATGCAAAAATCCACACATGCTTGTTTTGCACAGAAAACAGCATTTCCTGCACAGAAAAGGCTGTTTTCAGTTCAAATCAACCATATGAGGATTTTGCATGGAATACACTAAATGAGTAATTTTCCAAAGACAACATCTGGAAAATCAGTATGCAAAGAGATCTTTTAGCATCTTCAAGATGAATTGATAGAAAGAAATTGGTAGCATGAATTTTCATAGACTTGAGCCTACTTCTTCAGATTCATAAAGACTTTTCTGTGCAGCAAACTGCAGAGAAAATGCTGTTGCCTGTGGAGAAAATGCTGTTTTCTCTGCAAAAAATAAAATAAAATCATATTTATTTTTTTCACAGAATAAGTCCTGAACTGTGAAGATTTTAATCAGTCTACGACTCTTATTTTCAGAATTTCTTGATATTTTAAAAATATGTTTTTTGATCATTTTCCAAATATTTTTGAATATTCTTTCCATTTTGCTTTAATCTATACTATGCATCACCTTGTATCCGATATTGGGAAAAAGGTTGGATATGAAACAAACAAACAAACAAACAAACAATTATGATGATAAGACTGAGCTGAGATTTGGCTCACTTTATATTTTGGAAACTAAGCATTGATCTTGGGTAGGGTTGTAAATCATGGCTGATCTCATCCATGTATTTAAGAATGAAAAATAAAATAAAACAAAAACTTATCATCCAGCAAGATAGCAACAATTTTTATTTCTACAACTGAGAGACTGGTTCAAACAAAAATCCATCAGTGATACCTTTATTGGCCAACCAAAATGCACAAAATACTTGCATTCGAAGCTCCGTGGGCTTCTTCACCAGGCAAGATGTTATAAACCAAACAGGAGAAAAACAATTGGAGATTGCCTACATGTTGTTTCATTCTTTAGTTAAGATGGTTGTATATGGTGGGGAGGATATTTTTTGCAGGCAGGATCCTGCTCCTTCTGGCCCTGTGGCTATAGGGAGAGTTGCAAAGACCAGGAAATTTATCTCAACAGGGATTTTTTTTAAAATACATGATTTTTATGCAAACTGCAGTTTGCTGGTACCTTGTTGCATGGGCTTTTGAAAATTAAAAGCATTAAATGGGTTGTTTGCAACTTTTAAAATAACCTGCCATTGAAATAGGTAAAGATGTCATATACCTTGGCTCAGATTCTTGGTTGTTTGTAGTTTGGTGAAGCCCAGGAGCACTCATGCTGAAAATTCTGAATGCCCCTTCCTAAACTGCAGATTCCAGGATTCCATAGGGCAGAACCATGGCAGCTAAAGTGGGAATAAGAACACTATAAGTCTGTAGTGTGAGTTTCCCCCTCTTCAGAAGGGGAAAACTGTACCCCTTGGAAGCTCCTGCTACTACTACTACTCTGGAGTGCCTTGCTGATTTGTTGTGAGAAGCCTTGGAGATTGTCTAAACTGACAATATGCTTTTATCAGCCTAGCTACTTGCATGTAGAGTTGTGCCTTATCCATCTTTTCTGATAAGATCAAGCAGATGGGGGCTGACTGGGTGCATCAAGGGAGTGGCAAATGCCTGTTTCTATTAGAAGGAGAGATATGCTGTCTGGAAAGAGTTACCTGGAAAAACAACACCTTCCATTCCCAGCCATGCATAGGCCAGATGTTCCACATGGAGAACATTGCATACACACTTGTCTAAGATGCCGCTGCCCTATTTGTAACCTCAAGAGAAAGTCCTGGCCAAGTGCACTTGTAATGTATAGTGTCACATTTGTTTTATTTACTGATAATACTTTTCACATTTTTCTGATACATGGGTGGGAGTCCTGTAGTAACTAGAGGACTAGTTGTCCTAGAACAGTGTTTCTTAAGCTATCTGATGTGTGGGACTGGCAGGGTTTTTTCCCCAATGTACCAGGGAGTGGCACCATATTTGTGCCCATTGGCAAATAACTAAATAAATAAAAATTAAAATGTTCTTCTATCCTAGAAACTCTCCAGGGACCAGAAGGTGATAGCCTACAGCAGGGGTAGGCAACCTTTCCCCTTTAAGGGCTGAGGGACTTCAACTCCCAGAATCCCAGGAGCTATTGGCCAACATGGGACTATTGGCCAACATGGCTGAGGCTTCTGGAAGCTGAAGTCCCTCGGCCCTTAAAGGGGAAAGGTTGCCTACCCCTGGCCTACAGACTGACGCTGGTCCATGGATTACCACTTTGAGTTGCATTATTCTAAACTACAACTCCCATAATCCCTTACAATTCTGCATGCTAGATGGGATATCTGGGACTTTGTCCAAAACATTCAGATGGTTCCATCTTGTCTTATAAATAGTCCACAGGGTAGTGTTTGTTTTGTTTTGTTTTACTTTAAGAACAACCATAACAACAATAAAAAGACAAATGTCTTGGAAGAATCTTCGTTACTGTCATTGACTTCACAGGAAGATCCAAAGTGCCTGCGTCTATGACTAGCCAAAGAAGTTGAAAAGGAAGGAATAGATCCCGTCCCCAACACCTTCCTATTTGATGACGGGGAACACCCTGAGAGATCGGGTGAGTCTGACAGCAGTTTTTAATTACAGTAAGCCATGTGGAGGATAAGACTATCAATGGCTACTAGTAGGAATAGCTATAAATTACCTCCCACGTCAGAGGCAGTATGTTTTTCAGCATCAGCTGCTGGGACAATGTGGTTTGCTCATGTCCTGTTTGTGGCTTTTCCTAGTTGGCAACTGCATGGACCAAATGTTGTACTAGATAGGTTTCTGTGTGATCCAGCATAGTTCTCCTTATCTCATATTCTTATACAATTGACCCTCCGTATCCATGGATTCTTTATCATCAGACCAAACATCCACAGCTTGAAAATATTAAAACAAATATACATTCCAAAATGCAAATCTTGATTTTGCCATTTTGTATAAAGGACACAATTTTACTACACCACTGAATTTAATGGAACTTGAGCATCCATGGATTTTGGTATCCATTGGTGGTTCTGGAACCAAACCACTGCAGATACCAAGGGCCTACTGTAATTAGTCTTATTGAGGATTATAGACTGATTACTTTCCTTGATCTAAAAAAAAAAAAAAAGTCACCTGATTAAGGACCTCTTGGTTGGTTATCATACAGGTTTTAATCAGTTTATCAATTGGTTTATCAATCAAATCTTCATACATATATGTAGGAGGAAAACAGCTGAAGAGTTGTGAAATAAACAATGCTTTCTTTTGAAATTATGTGTGAATGTGTAGAGCAGGGATCATCTGAGAAGAGGAATTGCACAGTCTTTCTCACATGTGCCCAAGCAAAGTTTGGAAAAGTTACTTCTTTTGGACTACAGCTCTCAGAACCCTCTCCCTAGCATGATCTCTGGCCATACTGGTGGAGAATTTATGGAGTTATAGCAAAAAGGTAAGTTATCTAAGGCTTGGGACAAAATGCACTTCTATGATCATATGCACTACCTGCATTTTCCCCAAGGGCCTTTATCTAGAGCTTAGCCAAACTTTCTAAGAAGACATGTTTCTTTGACTTCTCATTATCTCACCGCTTGAAAATGAAAGCCATTTATACACATTTTACTGAATATTCTTCATTATTTTTGATAGTAGCAATAATTCCCCTCTTCCCCCAAAGCTTTGGAATAATGGGATATTTTAGGGATTTTTGCATCATCTGTACTTTCTAGTCTGTAACTAGAGAATTTGTGACCCTCCAAGTGCTGAATACTTAGGATGCCCTAGCTAGTGTAACCAATGGAGAAGCATAATAGGAGTTGCAGTCTGGCAACATCTGGATGAACACATGTTCCTCAGCCCTGGCCAAGGGAATTATTGATGGTTAGGATTGGGCAGTCAGAACTCTTCCAAGCTCTGAGATTTTAGAACCAAAACCTGAGACCTAGGCATATTCCTTTTTGATATCACAGGAGGTGATGTTGCAAGGAGTGACCCCCAGTGATGTGTGGAGTATATCATTCAAAGACAAGCCACTGTCTAGCAAACGAGAAATATACAGTATACACACACGTTTTAAGGCAGCATTCTCAGGGCCTGGTCTGAGATCTAGGAACCTTATGGCTTTTGCAAAATAGTGGACAGGCTGTCCAAATAGTTGGCTGAGACACTGTATCATTAACATAACTAGGGCAATGGTGGTCTGTTGTCATAGTTATGCCTGACAATGTCACACCCCAAAAGCTTGCCGTTGCAGCCTGACAGCACCCCAGCTTAAACATTTCAGAGGCAGTACAGATTTGAAGAGACTAGGACCTGGAACAATGGGCGCAAGCTCCAGGAAAAGAGATTCCACCTCAACATTAGGAGGAACTTCCTGACAGTAAGGGCTGTTCGACAGTGGAACACACTCCCTCAAAGTGTGGTGGAGTCTCCTTCCTTGGAGGTCTTTAAGCAGAGGCTGGATGGCCATCTGTCAGGGATGCTTTGATTGGGAGTTCCTGCATGGCAGGGGGATTAGACTGGATGGCCCTTGTGGTCTCTTCCAACTCTAAGATTCTATGATTCTATGAAGTGCTGGGGAATGATGTCTGCAGCACCCTTAGGTTGTGGAGCACGTTTAGAACAGGCAGCTGGAAAGACCCCTTGAGGTCCTGCCATGTACAACTGCTTGTCTCAATGTGCTGCATGACTGGGAGAGTGCTGCAGACATCATTCTCCAGTGCCTCATCTTCAGTACCTTGAAAATGCTTCTGTCGGTGTGCTGCCAGGCTGCAAAGTTTGTTTTTGGGGTCACACTCAGTCATTAATGGCCATAAATGTTGAGCAGTCATGAGCAGTCATGAGATCACAAGTCCATTTGGGGGCTGATATTTTTCCTAACAATGGGGGGAAACCTGTTGGCCACAAAGAGGGTTTTGATAGCTCATGGGCCAGACAGTTCCTACATCTGAGGAAATAGACTAAGCTTATGAAATATTATGCTACTCTGTCCTTCACTCAGTATGGACTTTATCATGTGAGAAAAGAAAGGTGAAACACATAGGGACAGTAGTGATTTTCTCCATGCCACTCCACATGATATTGTAACACTTCTGTTCTCTTCCCAAGGGGAGACATTCATCAAGGCATGGTGTTTGGCAAAAGGCATGCTTTGACAACCATCATCCCTCAGGAAGAGAATGGAAATGCTATGATGTCATACAGAGTGGCATGGAGAAAATCACTATAGTCTTGATCTGTTTCACCTTTCTTTTCATATAAAGTCCTTAGTCTCAAAGTTGATACAAGATCACTTTGCATACTGATATTTCAGACTGATACGACTGTCTCTGAACAATTTCTTCCCATTATCTAACTGATGAATTGTTGCAGCCATAGGAAAGTAGGTGTATGTATTTTGCATTCCTATCACAAAACAATAAACTGAACCCATCCTTCATAGCATTTACATTTTCTCACACATTTACTGAGGAAGAGAGAAAGACAGTGTTGTGTTTAACTTTTGTGTGTATGCCTCTAACAAAGTATTAGTGAGAAGAGAATGAATTATTGAATTTATTTTCTTGAAGTGTTACTCAAGGCTTATGTCAGCTCTTATTGAATAAGACCTTTCTAAGGGCTAAGTGCCTACTGTTTCAAGATAATCTACTGCTAAGGCTTAAAATAATGTATTTAAAGGAAAAAAAATCATAGGTTCTCAATATGAACACAACCCCTGAGGTCCTCCCAGAGAAAAGAAATCTCTGTTTTTTGAAATGGTAGTATGGATGACCTCTGCCCAGTTTTGTCATTTTCTTTTCCCAGAAACCCTCCCCCCAAAGAATGCTAAGCCATCCCTATGGAAATCTCAAAATGGGGTGTGGGACATTGATTTATTTTCTTGTATTTGAACCCACCAAAGCACTACTTTCCTATGGTGGTGGTATTTTGTGCTCCTGTGAGGCAAGAGGCTATGTTGATGGCAACAGTGCTATTGGTAGGGCCTCCCATGTCAGACAGGCTTTTACTGATGAGCCAGACTAAATGTGCCAAACAGCTACTGGGCAGCAGCAGTAGTGAGGGGTGAAATTGGTAGAACATCTCTCAGAGACAATGGCAGTGGCACCATAGCTAACACTTGTTAGTATTGTACAGAAAGAGGCAAGATATTTTTGAATGTCACTTACTATGAAAATCCTGTGATGAGACAATCTGAAACAACAGATAGTACCAGAGGATGACACTCCTAGGTCAGATGTCACTCAGTGAACTACTGGGGTACAGCAGAGGATGACTACAAGTAATGCTGTGGCCAGTTAAGAAGCTGGTCCCAAGCTGAAAGTATATTCAGCTGTTGACATGCTCAGAAGCAAAAGGAAAACTTTCTGAAGCTGCACAATATACACTATAGGAACACTGAATGCAAAAAGCATGTATCAGGGGAAGCTAGACATAGTAAAGCAAGAAATGGAATGTATAAACATTGCAATACTTGGTGTGAGTGAGTTAAAGTTAACAGGAATGGGACATTTTGAGTCAGGTAATTGCACAATGTTCTATTAAAGAAATGAACAGGAATGGGACATATTGAGTCAGATAATTGCACAATGTTCTATTAAAGAAAATCTAAGAAAAAATGAGGTGGCATTAATAGTGTGGAGAGATGTAGCAAAAGCAGCCAAAGGATATAATGAAAAATCTGGCCAAATCATATAAATGACTTCAGGGAAAACCCATAGTATAATCATAATCCAAGTTTATGCTCCAATTTCAGAGGCAGAAGAAGAAGAAATTTAAAGATTCTATGTTAGAGTCGAGGAGGCAATTGACCATACTCTAAAACAAGACTTCTTTTTAATCATAGGCAATTGGAATGTAAAAGTAGGAAACAGAACAGAATAAAAGATGTAGGGAAATTTGATCTAGGATCAAGAAATGAAGCAGGAGAGGGACTGATTGAATTTTGCAAGGTCACAAGCATTCCAGTAGAATTTAAAAATAATGAAAAAACAATTTGCACTATTAAGCCTATTTGATTGGGAGCACTCTGGACTGAAGCCAGGGACATTGTTGAGGACAGATGCAAACAGATACTATCTAAAGCCAAAAAGGAAGAGCCATGGCTTCAGTGGATGAGAGATGGAACTCTTCAAGCAGTTAAGGACAGATGATAAGCAAAAGTGAAAAGTGACAGAAATAGAATTTGAACCCTGAGTAAAAAAAAAAAAAAAAAAAGGAAGAACAAGAGACCACTTCCACAATATCTTTATTATGGAGGTCTTTAAACAGAGGCTGGATGGTCATCTGTCAGGGGTGCTTTGATTGTGAGTTCCTGCATGGCAGGGAGTTGGACTAGATGGCCCTTGAGGTCTCTTCTAACTCTATGATTCTATGATATCCATGAAATCCAAGGAAGATTTAAGCCAAGAATAGGGATGCTCTATGTCTAGCAGAGAGGCACATTACATGACCAAGCAGAAAAACAATACACTGAAGAACTATATAAAAGAGGTGAAAGGATGATAGATTCCTTCAAGGAAGAATGATTTGAAGATCAACCTACAGTTTTAGAATGTGAAGTAGAAGCTACATGCAGAGTGCTTGGGAGACATAAATCACTAGGTATAGATAGCAGAACAATAGAATTGCTTCAAGCTGCAGAGACAGAATCTACTCTACAATCATAGAATCACAGAGTTCGACCACAAGGGCCATCTAGTTCAACTCCCTGCCATGCAGGAATAGATGAGCAAAGTACTCTCAACAGATGGCCATCCAACCTCTGTTTAAAAACCTTCAAAGAATGAGATCACCACATTTAGAGGCAGCGTATCCCATTGTTTATCAGATCTTACTGTGAGAAAGTTCTTTTGAATGTTTAGGTTGAATCTCTTTTCCTATAGTTTTAATCTATTGCTCCATGTCCTTGTCTCTGGAGCAGCAGAAAACAAGCTTCCTCCATCTTCAACAACAACAACAATAATAATAATAATAATAATAATAATAATAATAATAATAATAATAATAATAATATTTATTTGTATACCACCCTAGTGGAAAACCAATCTAGGCGGTGGACAATAAAATTTTCAATTACAACAAATTCAATATGACTTCCCTTCAATTATTTAAACATGGTATCATGTCACCTCTTAACCTTCTCCAGGCTAAACCCAACACTTTAAGCCACCCCTCACAGGGCATGGTTTCCAGTCTTTTAGTTCTTACTAAAATCTGTCAGCATATATGGAAAACAAAACTATGGCCCACAGATTGTAAATGTTCAATATACATTCCATTCCCCAAGAAAGGGGACACCAGGGATTGCAGTAACCAAAGGTCATTAATTTTGCATGCAAGAAAAGTTATAAAATTCTACAACAAAGACTTTTACCATATATGGATTGAGAAATGCTAGATGTTCAAGTTGGATTCAGGAAAGGAAGGGGTACTTGGGATCATATTGTAAGTGCATTGCTGGATAACAGAGTGCACCCAATAATTTCAGCAGAAATTCAGCCTATGCTTTTTAGATTACAGCAAAGGCTCTGATTGTATAGATCATGAAAAACTATGGGTTGTTTTTAAAGAAATGAATGTGCCACAACATTTTATTGTCCTGATGCACAATGTACACAGGAGAAGAGGCTACTGTAAGACTGAATATGGAGAAATTGAATGGTTTCTAGTTAGCAAAGGGGTCAGGCAAGGTTGCATTTTATCAGCAAGTTTAATTTGTACACTGAGCAGGATTAGACTTGGAGGAAGGAGGTGTGAAAACTGGAGGAAGGAAAATTAACAATTTATAATATGCAGATGACACTGTACTACTAGCAGAAAATAGCAAAGTCTTGGAATGATTACTGAAGAAACTCAAGGCAGAAAGTGCAAGGGCAGGTTTACACTTGAGCATTAAGAAAACAAAAATAATGACCACAAATGATTTATGTAACTTTAAAATAGATGATGAAGATATTGAAATAATAGCTATTAATCAGAATGGATGATGATGATGATGATGATGATGATGATGTAGTATTTATACCCCACTCTTCAGCCAAAAGGTTATCAGAGCAGCTTACAAATGGTTAATTAGACATTTCCCTGCCCTCAGGCTTACAGTCTAAAAAGACAAGAGACAAAAGGAGAAGGGAATGGTGGTGAGGAAGGGGAATAAGTCCAGCAGATCTTCTCTCCCTCTAAAGCTTGGACCAAGGCAGATGGACTGGAGGGAGGGCCCTTTTTCTTACTGTGGCTA
Organism: Phrynosoma platyrhinos; assembly: GCA_020142125.1. Taxonomy (NCBI): domain Eukaryota; kingdom Metazoa; phylum Chordata; class Lepidosauria; order Squamata; family Phrynosomatidae; genus Phrynosoma; species Phrynosoma platyrhinos. Next base: position 375,287,734 of record CM034701.1, on the reverse strand, counting down.
GGCCCGATGGAGCTGGCCTGCCATCTCTCCCTTGATGATGGTGGATGGAGAGAGGGCCCTTCTTGTTCAGGGCCCGATATGCAGTCAAGAAATCAGAAGAAGACCTGGACCTGGAAGAGCAGCTACGAAAGAACTAGACAATAGCCTGAAGTGCCAAGATATAACATTGAATACTAAAGTTAGGATTGTCCATACCATTGTATTTTCCATTTCTATGCATGATTGTGAAAGCTGGATAGTGAAGAAAGGAAGAAAGAAAATAAACTCATTTGAAATGTGGTGCTGGAAAAGAGTTCTTTGGAGTGCTAATAATGACAAATCAAAGGGTCCCAGAGCAAATCAAGCCCAAACTCTCCCTAGAAGCCAAGATTACTAAATTGAGACTGTTGTACTTTGGATCATGAAAAGGCAGGAGTCACTAGAAAAAGACAATATTGCTTGATAAAGTAGACGTAGGTAGGAAAGGAGGAAGACTACATTCCAGGTATATAGAGAGATCTTATAGCACCTTTGAGACAGGAAGCCATGGCCCTGAGTCTGCAAGATTTGAGCAGGGCTATTGAAGATATGATGACCTGGACCTCTGTCACTCATAGGGTTGCCATCAGTCAACTTTGACTTATGGCAACCTTATGAATGACAGAGGTCCAGGTCATCATAACAACAAGCAAGAAATGACTGAAACATGTGGAGACAGAAGGAAATAAACTTACCTCACTTTAAATAGTGTTTACATATATGTAACTCTATGCTAGAGTGAAGTCAATTAAGGTAAATTGATGATCATAATGTTCTTATCTTCTCTCTGTGAAACCTGTTCCTGTACTTCCAGCAAAGTACTGTTCAGCATCATCTGTTGAAGGGCAGGGAAAGGTGTTCTCTGCTTTTGTGAGACTGGTGATATTTATGCCTCCAAGCCCCTGAAGGGGAATATAAATCAACAAAGAATGCAAGCCATGTCATCCCAATTCATCAAGAGAAAGGACTAAACTACAGGACAGCTAATAAATATTTTTTAAAATAAATAGAATAATAAATTTAGACATGTACAATCTAATCTGTTGTTCTATGTTTAAATATATATTCTGCTGCCTCTCTTATTTTTGCTATGGTCTGTCAGGCTTTCCAAAATAAATTGTTTAAAAATAGCTATTTGGCTTGATATATGGGCTGAATCTACATTGTGAGCAGGATGAATTAATTGGAAATATTTTGGGTTTTTTATATTTTATATTTGAACTGGGAAATAAAAAATCTTGCACCAAATGGTTATTAACAAAACACAATGGCTATTTGTAATTCCTGGTGGGGACACTTCAAATGAGCTTGATACTGAAGCTGAGAATAAACAATCTGTAGCTATTTATGAATGTCAATTGACACAATCCTTCAAAATAAATCAGATGCACTAAAATCCCATTAAAACCAGATTGCAAGCATATGGCAAGGCTCAGAAACCTTTTGATGTCAATGGGACTCAGGCATTGCTGACTGCTCCAAGTTCTTTTTTAGTACTCACTGTGGGGCTGCCAGCTGTCAAATCCAGAAGCCATAAAATTATGTTCACTGTGATCTCAAAACCTGAACTTCAGGAGATCTAGATCTGTGGTCTGGCACATATGCTCATGGTTGGCCCTATCAATTGATTGAGGCATCTGTGTGAGGCAGCAGATTTAGGGTGTCACAAAAGGGCAGCAAATTATTAGTTAATTTGTTATTAATGTATATATACTGCTAGTGGTAGAGAGACATACTTGAGGGTTTTTCTCTCTCTTATAACAGATGATGATACATGGCTTGGGCATGATGCATTTTGCTCAGGGTGGGTGAAGAGGACCATTTGCAATTTTGCCTCAGGCAGCAAAATATTTTGGGTCAGCCCTGCATATATCAGTTCAGAACATGACAGCTAGGGACCTGTTTGTGGATAACTGGAGCCTCCTAAACTGGAATTCCATCAAGTTGGAACATCCTGAGCTAGAAACCCACGTACCTGAACACCCTTGAGGAGATAACATTTTCTTCACTGGAAGTCTATTATGCAGTGCCTCTGAGTACAGACAGCAATTAACTTATTTGAATGTAGAAACACAACTGGACTGCAAAGACCGAAATCATCTTCATGATCTCCAGTCTTAGGAGAGAATGAAGTTTGGGATATTGAACTGTAGTTGTCAAGATACAAATCAAAGTCCCATCAGGCTCTGCAGCTAGCCTGGGTACCTCTTCTGCTTTGCACATAGGATAATTCTGTGGGAGTTTTAGGTCCTGAATATGATCTAATACTTGTTCTGTGATTTCTAGGAGCCCTGGTGGTGCAGTGGTTAAATGCCTGTACTGCAGCCACTCATTCACAACCACAAGGTTGTGAGTTCAATACTAGCCAGGGACTCAGGCTTGCATCCTTCTGAGATTGCTAAAATGAGTACCCAGCTTGTTGGGGGCAATTAGCTTACACATTTTAAACTGCTTAGGGAGTGCTTAAGTGCACTGATAAGCGGTATAGAAATGTACTTGCTATTGCTATTGCTAATTGTTTGTCCTGCATACCATACGGAGTGCCTATGCCTGCAGCCTCCTGATCCTTGTCGAGTGAATCCTACTTGACTTCCCTTGATGGGTTCTGGTCCATTATGCAGGACAAAAACATAGGCTAAATTCAGAGACATCCCTGACAAGTAGCACCACAAAAACAAATTCTCTGGGACATTATACAAGTCTAGAAAACAAGCCCAATCCTGCTCTGTTCTAAAATGGAACTCATTGTCTTGGTGCTGTTAGTTCCTGGACTGTGCTGTATAGATGGCCTTAATTCAGAGAAGGCACAAATTGCAAGAAATTTTTGCAATCAAAATTGTGACACCATAATCACTGCTACTTGCTTTACAACATGACAGTACAATATTTTATTACCTTGAACACTGAGAAAAGTCTTCAAATACCAGCCTTGAGAGAAGAAATAAATTCCATTCCTTGCGCACACTTCAGACACATTTAAAATGGGATGTTCTGTTCCATTTGGTCCTAATGAAAGCATTACATTAATCTACCAGACCAGTGTTCTCAGACTAGAGACGCTGTCTTGGCAAAGAAGGCATTTTCCCAAGCAAAACTACTAGTACTTTGGAGTTTAGAAGCAGAGCTTGGAAAAGTTGCTTCTTTGGACTGCAGCTTCCAAAATCCTCCATCAGTTGGCCTTGCTGTTTGGGGGATTCTGGGACCAGTAGTCCAAAAAGTAACTTTTCTAAGCTCTGTCTAGAATTGATGACTTGGGACTATGGCTAATGAAGTTTAGAAAGAAGGGACTTGTATGTGTGTGTGTTTAATAACTGTGGTCTGAATCCTATTGCTTAGTCCCAGCTAAGTGAATCAAGTGGAACTTAAATGGTCATCAGACTTCTCTTGGTGCTTCAGAGCTCAGCTGTGTCTTTCTTCTTTTTAGAGCAAAAACAATGTTCTCTGGGAGCTATCCTAAGTCCTGCAGGCCCTATCTTAGTTCTCACCAAGGTAGCATTTTGTCTGGGCTGCACCACTTTAGACTGAATAGTCCCATATACATAAGGCTTCCTCCACAATGTCTGAGTTCTAGTTTGTAGTTAATATTGCTGTGGGTCACTCTTGGCAAGATTCTTGAGGTTTTCTTGGCAAGATTTGTTCAGAGGCAGTTTTGCCTTTGCTTTTCTCTGAGGCAGACAGAGTGTGAATTGCCTGAACTGCCTCACTGGGATTCTGTGGCTGAATGGGGATTTGAACCGTGGTCTCCAGAGTCCTAGTCCAACACTCAATCAACTATGCTAAACTGGCTTTTGGTCTCTAGTTTGGTCTCTTCTGATATATTCTGTTTGTTCTGTGTTTAACTATTCAGTCATGTAAAAGCTCACCTGAAGTCTAAAGTGATTTAGTCAAGCACAGATTTACTACCCCAGTGAGTGCTATATAAAATATTGGACCAGATCATAGAATCATAGAGTTGGAAGAAACCAAAAGAGCCATCCAGTCCAACCCCTGCCATGCAGCAATAGATTACCAAAGCACCCCTAACATATGGCCATCCAGTCTCTGTTTAAAAACCTCCAAAGAAGGAGATTCCACCACTCTCTGTGGGAGTACATTCCACTGTTGGACAGCTCTTGCCATCAGGAAATTCTTCCTGATGTTGAGATGGAATCTCTTTTCCTGTAGTTTGCATCCATTGCTCTATGCCCTAGTCTCTGGCAGGGCACAAAACAAACTTGCCCCATCCTCAATATGACATCCTTTCAAATTTTTAACAATGGCAATCATGTCACCTCTTAACCTCCTCTTCTCCAGGCTAAACATATCCAGCTCCCTAAGTGACTCTTCATAAGGCATGGTTTCCAGACTTTTCACTATTTTGGTTGTCTTCCTCTGGACACATTCCAGCTTGTCAATATCCATTTTGACTTCTGGTGCCCATAACTGGACACAGTATTCCAGGTGAGGTCTGACCAAAGCAGAATAGAGTGATAATGTTATTTCCCTCAATTGAGACGTTACACTCCTATAGATGCAGCCTAGAATTGCATTGGCTTTTTTTGTGATGCAGCAGCTAAAAAAGCCAAGAAGACATCTGATATCATCCAGCCTCAGAGGGAGAGAAAGTCCTGGCAGCTCCATCAGGCCTGGCCTAAAGTAAGAAGATGAGCCCTCCCTCCAGTCCATCTGCTATAGTTCAGTCCTTGGAGGGAGAGAAGAACCACTGGACTTATTCCCCTTTCCCACTGCTATTCCCTTCTCCTTTTGTGTCATGTCTTTTTAGATTGTAAACTTGAGGGCAGGGAAATGTCTATCTGTAAGCCTCTCTGAGAGACTTTCTGGCTGAAGAGTGGGGTATAAATATAGCAAAGAATGAAAGAAAGAAAAAGAAAGAAAGAAAGAAAGAAGAGCTGTTCTGGACCAACCAAAGGACTATTTAGTTGAGGATTCTGTTCCCCCCATGGCAAACCAGTTGCTCAATGGGAAGTCGGCAAACAATTTCTCAGTGTGCCAATGTCCTTTAAAAAATGTTAACCAAGAATATTTCCTTTCATACTTTCATTATAACTGCTCACCATGAAACTAAACTCATGAAACTCAAACCATGAAACTCACCATGAAACTCAAACTCATGAAACTGCTCTCCATGAAACTCAAAGCTGCCTCCTAAAGGTTGTAGCCAAAGAAGCTGAGAGCAGGGAGAATCTCTGCTTTCTGGTATCTGTTACTAATACTTAAAAAACCCCACAACCTTCACCTTATCCCTAATTTGTTAGCTTTTTCATTGCATCCAGCACCCAGGTCACATTTAATCCTACTAGTACAGGATCATTATTTCAGTTTATACATTTTGGTCTTGACCCTGACCATTGAAGTCTGGCTTACCAAAATCAACAGGTAGTTTGAAAGCACACAGACACATACACACACAAGGCATTCAGAGGAATTATTTTTCCAGATGGAAAGCCAGAGTGATATAGTGGTTTGAGTGTTGGACTAGGATATTGGGAGACCAGGGTTCAAATTTCCATTTGGTCATGGAAACCCAATGGGTGACCTTGGACAGATGACACTCTCTCAGCCTCAGAGGAAGGCAATGGCCAACCCCCCTCTGATCAATTCTTGCCGAGAAGACCTCATGATGGTTTTGTCTTAGAGTTGCTGCAAGTCAGAAAAGACTTGAAGGCACAAATCAACAACAGCATTTCCCCAATATTATGTTAGTCAATACTTTGCCCCAGCCAGTGTTTTGAAAATCAGCCTTGCCAAAGACCTGGAAGCCAATTGTTTTATTTAGCCCAATAAAATATAAAATTATTGGTACCTCAAATGTCTGACAGATAAATCCTACCAATAATTCTTAAAAGACTCTTAGCAATATCAAAGTCATCACCTTAGAAGCTAAAGCTTAGTTGATTCATATTACCAACCTTTTCCACACAAATTTTGATAGAAATTTTTAAACTGGTTTTGTAGTGGTTCTTAGCCATGTTCATGTTTAGCTATCAATTTGAATTATCCTTGACTAATATCCCAATCCCTCAGGGTCATTGTTATTGTTAATATGTCTGTGTTTTAAAAGAAATCAATTCCAGCTCTCAATTGATAACTTGAGCATTCTTTTCTCTGTTTTTTAAAATAACATCTCACATTGAGATCTAGCCTTCAATGACCATCAATATACTGCAATACACAGCTCTTCACCAGAAAAAAAACCTCTTGAAATATCATAGGCACTGACTGTCCTTCCATTAACAGCTTGCTCAAATGATAAATCTGGCTTTCTCCTTCAGTCTTTCTTATTAACTCCTGCATCGCATTTTTATTGAGGCATGAAAATTCAACACCTCAAATTCATATGAAATGTGTAACCTTTCAAACGTCTGTGCCTCTACATGTACACACCCCTATAAAAGCATGGACTGCTGGCAGCCTTAGTTAATCTTTGAGCAATAACTTGGATTTTAAAAATTCTTTCCTCAGAAAAATAAAGGGCTTCACTTCTTGGCAATGTGATGTCAACACACTGTCAGTTACCTCCTCCAGGATGTAATTACACTGAGTACTAAATGATTTTGAACTTCTGGCAATGGACTGCCTGATGAGAAAGAGATGCCAAGGTTGCTTTTTTTTTTTTTTAAATATAAAAGCAATCATACTATTCTGGATTTATTAGCATTGCCTTGCTAGTGAATTCTTAAACCAGGAGTGTGCAAATGTATTAGCACTCCAGTCTAGGAAACTGGGAGAAAATGATAAAAAAAAAATGCCCACCATTTTTAACTTCACTGCATCTCAGGAGGCCATCTGGAGCATTTTAGGTCCAGAAGAGGCCCTTTTAAAAAATAATAATAGAAACTGAGCTTGAAATAGTAGTAGTAGTAGTAGAGCTTGAAATAGTAGTAGTAGTAGTAGTTGCTGTTGTTGTGTGCCTTCAAATCATTTCTGACTTATGGTGACCCCACCACAGGGGTTCCTTGGCAAAATTTATTTTTACTTTGTCCTTGTGCTCAGATCCAGCAGCTCCTGCCCCATGCATTGATCTAAAGCACTCTTCCCTGTTTCTCTCTAGAAATTGATGGTATCCTAGATACTACACAAGGTATATCAGGTTGGCCTTTAGCTCAGGGGGAAGGGTGATAATGCCTTCCTTTTCAAGCTGTGATTTTTAATGCCTCTGTGCTTGTCTTCCTGCTTCAAAAACAATAAAATAAAAGAGCATTGTTTATTACAGAAGTGATATTATTTGCCTAGATCTCTGGTTCATACACATAAAGTAAATCTGTTTCTGACACCTGATAGATTTCTGCCTGTGGCTCACTTCTGGAAAACGACGAAGATCAGAGAACTAGTGTGATAGTGGTTAGGATGTTGAACCAGGACTTGGGAAATACAGGTTTTATATATTATATTATATTATATTAATTTGTATCCTGCTTTTCTCCCAAAACTGAGACCCAAAGGTACTAGTCTCCACTGCACCATGAAACTCAGTGGGAAACTTTGGACCACTCACTCACTCCAGACTAACAGTGTTGTTAGAGAGTAAGTGGGGAGGAGGAAAGCATCATATGTTGCTTTAAGTTCAGTTGAGGAAAAGTGGAATATAAAAGTGGTAAATAAATGAACGTCCTAGAGACAGCTTAGTCAATCCTCTCAAGCCAGAATGCACCCCAAGTTTCATTTTAGTCCATCTAAAAATTCTGACCTCTCTCCTCCTGTTTTAGCTGCAAACTGTGAAACTTGTTTGTCAGACACAATCTGCCAAGCACAATCTGCCAGAAGGTTAATTACATCTTTAAGATGTCAGGGTGTACCTACAGCCTTTAAAGAATCAGTTATATTCTTTGGTCAAAAGTCCTGACATTGGTCAGGTGTCATTTTAGATGAAATTTTTGGGATAACAGCCCAGAGTAATCAGATGGCAGGTTCACATCTCCCTTTTTTCCCTACCTCTCTGTCCATTTTTCTGTATATTTCCAATAGTTTAAAAACAAATAAGAGAACTGAAGAAGGATTGCAAAGTCCTTAACACAAATGCCTGTGAAATGTACATCTCCACATTAACATCCGGTCTTTCTGTCTGAGAAAACAATTATTGCAGAATAACATAAAATGGTACAGTTTATTAAACAAGCCAATTCATTTGCCTAAATCAGTGGTTCTCACTCTTAGAATCATTGGCTGAATTCACATATCATCAGACTTAATTATGATGGTGGAACTCCATTGTTGTAGTTAAGTCTGAGAATGCCACTCCCCAAAAAATATTTTCAGCCTGGCAATACCCAAACAGAAGGGCTTCCAAAACAATGCTGATCAGGACCCTGGGAAATAATATCTACAGTGTGAAGTTGTAGGCTTTCATGGCTGGCATCCATAGTTTTTTGTAGGTTTTTTGGGCTGTGTGGCCATGTTCTAGAAGAGTTTCTTTCTGACATTTCGCCAGCATCTGTGGCTGGTCAGCCACAAATGCTGGCGAAACATCAGAAAGAAACTCTTCTAGAACATGGCCACACAGCCCAAAAACCCCACAAAAATATTTGCAGTGCTCTTCCATTTTCAGAACATGTCAAGAGCTCGCAGCTAGAGAGATCTCTTGGGATCCTGCCCAACTGCTTCTCTGAACACTAATTTGGTGTCATCTGGAAATTTTATAAGCATGCCTTCTACTCCATCATCTAAATCATTTATAAAGATGTTGAACAACAATAGACCCAGGACAGAACCCTGAGGCATCCTACTAGTCACTTTTCTCCAGGATGAAGAGCAACCATTGGCAAATTTGATCTCTGGATTTGAACTGTCAACAATTTACAAATTCATCTAACTCTATTTTTTTTTTAGCCCACTAGAATATCATGTGAGAACTTGTCAAGTGCCTAAGTGAAATTAAGATATACTGTTTTCATAGCACTCCCATGATTTACCAAGCTTGTAACTGTCAAAAAAGGAGATAAGATTAGTTTGGCATGGCTTGTTTTTGAGAACCCATTCTGGATCTTGGTAATCACAGCATTCCTTTCTAAGTGTGCACAGTCTGATTGTTTAATTATCTGTTCTAGAATCTTTTCCTTGTATTGAGATCAAGCTAACTGATTGCTCAGGTCCTCTTTTTTTGTACTTTTTGAAGATGGAGACATTTGCCCTCTGCTGGGAGTACTCCTATTCTCTAAGAACTTTCAAAGATTATGGATCGTGGCTTGGATATTAAATATGCAAATTGGTTTAGTACTCTTGAATGTAGTTCATCTGGCCCTGGAGATTTGAATTCATTTAGAGTAGCTAAGTATAGTCCAACCCCCATATCCATAGAGGAATATGTTCCCAGGCTTTGTGCAGATATGCAAAACTATGGATAGTAATGAACCTCAGGCCCTGTGAGATGTCAAGTGATGGAGAGAGGCCACACTACCACCTGACCCTCCCCATCCCTCCCAGCAGGCTTGGTTAACTCCTCATGCACCCCTCTCCATCATTGTCAGTAGTGGGATGAGAAAGATGGGGGGCTGTTACCTTACTGCTACCACTGGGCCCTACTTTGTGCAGCAACATCTGCCTCAGCCACATCTGGCTTGCCTCCTCCTTCTCCACTCCTTCTGGTTAGTGCTTCTCAGCTGAGAGAGGCAAGGGGGAGATGGTTGGCTGCATGAAGTTGGGCACCTCTTTTGGTGGCAGTTGCTACACTATTGCATCCAAGAACAAAAGGAAGGAAGGCCAACTGGTCAGCCACTTGGTTGCTACTCCTTTTGAGGTTACCTTGGGAGAGTGCAGGACTCATCACCAAGAGAGGCAGCCATCTCCACAACCTCTCTCACCTGAACAGGACAAATCAGGGGAGGAGGAGGTTTGGTGGGCACAGTTGAAATAGATGCTGCTGGCAGGCTACCTGCTAAGCAAAACAGGGAAGGTAGTGGTGGCATCCTCCTCATCCTGTGATGGGCAAGGATGGAGAAGGTTACATGAGGAAGTAGGCAAGTACTGCCAGGAGGGAGGAAGGGAAGGAAGGCAGACAGGCCGGCTGCTCAGTTGCTGCTCCCCTTGCATTTGGTCACCTTGGGAACAGCAACCAAATGACTGAGTGGTCAACCTTCCTTCCTTTTGTTCTTGCATGCAAGAGTGTAATGTCCACCAGCAAGAAAGGCACACAGCTTTGTACAATCAGCCCCCCACCGTGCCTCTCTCAGCTGAGAAGCACAAACCAAAAGTGGCAGCAGAAGAGGAGGCAAGCTGGGCATGGGCAAAGCATATGCTTGGCAGGTATAGCTAGTAGAAGATAGCTCATTGCACTTGCAGAAGGAAACAGGAAAGAGTGAGTGTGACCCCCCCTTTTAATAACTCTTATGAAAACTCAGTATCCCACTTCAATTACTTCTATGCCTTCAGGTTGAAAACAATTGGTCTTGACTGTTCCTACTACACACTATGTTTCTTAGCCTGTCTGTATGAGTTATTTCTAAAACCTTAATTAGCCATTTGCTTACAGAAGAAACTGTTGCATTTCTCCAATATTCGGCCAGTGGTAGCTGGTTATTTCCATGTCAGCGAAGTGATGAATGACTCCACATTTTGCTCTAAATGTTAAAGGAGTTACCTAAGGAGCTATCCAAGGTTCTGAACCTACTGATTTCCTCATTGCTAGTTACATTAAATAGTTGTATCACCAGAAAAAAAATTTTGGTATTTATTTTGAGATGGAATGTGGCTCAACAGTATCCCAAGGTACTAAAGCCATACTGTGGCCTCTAAAGCCTCTTGCCACCTTTCACCTTAGAACTGACCTTCTAAGATGGCAGTCCTGGGGGGGGTTGTTATCAAGGTTAGTAGTGTGGTTTGGTTTGAAAACGTAGGCCAAGTGATGTTTAAATGAGCATAAAAGTTTATTTTAAAACAGAATGGAATAGATATAACTTATATCAAAGCTTGTTAATATAGTTTCTCTTGGTTACATGTAAGCAAGTTACATGATTGGCCAGCTGGACATTCTATTCATCACAATACAAGATATTTGATGTACCATCTGAGAAAGTAACATCTAAAAATCTTGTATTTTATGGTAGCTTTGTATGGTATGATATCATTGAAATCAGTATCAAGTCCATCACATTGCCAACATACAAGTACATCTTTCTTTTTCTTCCAAGAATGCTTATTAGTGCTCCTTGGCAAGAAGCTTTCTTATTATCATTGGTTTCACAGGAAGATCATTGGGTTCGTGCCATCTCAGAACAAATAAGGGACACCAGGAATTATCCTCCTACTGTGACTACTGTGTGTAGGAAGTGGGTGATTTCTCTCTCTTAATGCCAGGTCTTCATGCTGGTCTTTATGCCAGGGGCTGCCAGCAAAGTTCTGGAAAAAGCTTGGAAGAAACAAGTTACAAGTAGTATAATGATATGTATGTAACCAGTTACTTATTGGGGTAACCAGCGTACAACAAAGTTACATTTTAAAACTAACATGGCAAGCCAGAGTGGTATTACTCTCTCAACTAAGGGGGTTCACAAGGGTTTACATAAGGTGATTAGGGGGCCTTTCATTCAACACAGTTAAAGCACTGTGATTAACTGCCATGATAACATGGAATCCTGGGATCTGTAGTTTGGGAGGGGAGTTTAGAATTCTTAGCCAGAGAGCTCTAGTGCCTCACAAAGCTGTCAGCTGAGGGATTCCATAATATGCAGCCATAGCAATTAATGTGGAATTGTAGTGCTATAATTGTGTAGGGTGTGAAAGTGTCCCAGATTTTATCATCACCAGAGCCTTTTAGGCTGGCAGCTTCTTGACATGTGGACTATATCTCCCATAATCTTCAGCCAGCATGGTAGTAGGGATGTTGGTAGTTACTGTACAACATATCTGGAAGGCATTGAGTTGGAGAAGACTGACTTGAGATTTTGAAACCAAATTCTGTACTGGATTTGACCTCATGCCTCATGTTTCTTCTACCCCATATCCAGGTTTTGTGATGTCCTTGGTCAAACTCTCTTGAGTGGGGAAACTTGTTGCCCATTTCCTTGCCCTCTGGGCCAGCCAGAGAGAAGACAAGGCAAGTGAAAGAAATCATCTCCACAATCTTCTCACATGCATGCTCAGGCAGTGACAGAAATGAGGGATAATATTAAGTCCAGGAAGCTTTCAGTGTTGAGGGTGGACACCCTCCTGAGGCATGGATCTTGGAATGTGCCTAGCAATGGCTCTTCTCTCCAACCCAACACCCTCATCGGTACATCTATTTAAAGACCTCCATCTTTGGAGGTGTTTAAACAAGGGTTGGATAGGTATCTTTCAGGGGTGCTATAGTTGTGTATTCCTGCATAGCAGGGGTTGGACTGGATGACTCTTGCAATACTTTCCAACTCTAAGATTCTACGATTCTATGTCCTGGTGGGAGCACAGGACAGGACCTTCTTGGTAGCTGCCCTCAGGCTCTGGCATTCCTCTTCTAGAGAGGCTAGACTTTTCCCCTCCATGGAGTCCTTCCAGTGTCTGGTAAAGACCTTTTTGTTTCCATAGGCCCTTGGGAATGGATTGCTTAGTTGACATTGCCATTTGGTTACATACTACTATGTTCATATTTCTTGCTTTTTAATGGGTATGCTTTTACATTGCTTTGAATTCTGTTGATAGTTTAATTATGTATTACCTTTTGTACATTTATGGTGATAAAAACCTTTACTTGTGTCTGCTTTAATGATTGTAATCCATCTTGAGTCTCAGGGTTGGTGTTATTATTATTTTATTATTTGTTTATTCAATTTCTATGCCGTCTTTCTCCCAAGAAGGGACCCAAGGTGGCTTACACGATAAAAACATCTAAAAAAAGCTCTCAATAAAAATGTAAAAACAATTAAAACCATCTATTTAAAACAATATAAAGTCAACATAAAAGCATACAAAGTTAAAAACATCACTAAAACACATACCCCATATAAAAGCACCAATCTTGATTAAATGTTAAAAAGCTTGCTTAAATAAAAATGTTTTTGTTTGCTGGCAAAATGCAAGGAGGGAGGGGGTCAGCCTAGACTCCTGTGGAAGGGTGTTCCAAAGGGTGGGACCACAAAATGTTAACAAAATGTGTTAAATAAATAAATAAATAAATAAACAAGACAACAAAAACAAAAACAACAGCAACAATGCCTAGTCCCACCCAAATCCAGTTCTCTGTCTTTTCACCACATTGATCTTTTTGATAAATTTATGTGCAGTTCCTCTTTCCCCATCTTTCTTTTTTCATCTCTCCAACCGTTTTTGCCCCAATCTCTTCCAACTCAAGAATATATATGAATACTCCTCCTCCCACAGCCAATTATTTTCTTTAATCTTATGATCTTTATGGGTCTGACTCACAATTCCCCCCACCCTCAATATTTAGAGCCAGGAAAATGGCATGGTGCTAGCTTGGTTGTGGGGTGCCGGTGTTCAAAACAAAATATTATTTAATTAAGTTCCTATGCTAGCAAGCAGTTAGTCTTCTTAAAATAGACTGCAACTAAGCAGAAACCCTATCACACAATTAAAGAAATGCCACAACTCATAGCTTACTTCTGTCCTCCTCAAAATAGAGGAGATAAGAGGGGGGAGGTCTTTTCAGCATACTCGCAATTAATTTGCATTTAACAAAATAAAAGTGTTGTTTCTGGACCTTGATCTGATAAAACCCCCCAGGTCTTTTCTCATTCCTTGAGCAAATAATCTTTCCCCCTTGCCGTGTTTGAGACTGGAAGATTGTCCAGATAAGGCTGAGGTTAAGGTAAGATTGTTTCCACCCCTAAAGCAACAGGACAGTAAAGCTGTAGCCCTACCTTGTTAGAATTCATTTCTCTTCCAGTAGTTTTAGTGAAGAAAGCAAAAATAATTGTGAAAAAATACTAAGCTTCAGCCTAGCTGAATAGCTGGATAATCTCTGTGGTGTGAGCTATCTCTATTTCGAGTTGCCTCTGGATTTAACTTGAGAAAAGGAAATACAAGTGTCATGTGGTCCCCGGCCTAACTTTTAAGTGGCCTTCAGCCCAGTTCTAACAACCCTCTGGAAGTCATCAGTTTAGACCTCCAGCAAGAGGGATCTGTGTCTCTCCTGGCAGCCTACTGGGCACTGAAGAAGACAGTGTCAGAAGAAAATGTGTTTGTATGTGCTGGGAAGAGTGAGGTTGCCAGAAAAGACAGTGAATGAGGAAATGGAGGATCAGGAGAGCAGGAGAAAGGATGAGCTTCACATTGCTAGCTTTGGTGCTGCCTAATACCAGCATGGGGCAGTTATGATTGTGTATCCTACAGGTGACTCATAGCCCATATATGGACTCTCAGAGCTGTTTTGTGGCCATCAGGAGCATTCCAGAGAAGGGTGACTAAAATGGTGAAGGATCTTAAAACCATGTCCTATGATGAACGACTTAGGGCAGGGGTAGGCAACCTGTCCCCTTTAAGAGCCGAGGGACTTCAGCTCCCAGAATCCCAGGAGCTATTGGCCAACATGGGACTATTGGCCAACATGGCTGAGGCTTCTGGGAGCTGAAGTCCCTCGGCCCTTAAAGGGGACAGGTTGCTTATCCCTGATTTAGGGAGCTGGGTATGTTTAGTCTGGAGAAATGAAGATTAAGGGCCATGTTTAAATATTTGAAGGGATGCCATATTGAGGATGGAGCATGATTGTTTTCTGCTGCTCCAGAGACTAGGACAGTGATGCACAAACTTTTGCCCTCCAGATGTTTTGGACTTCAGCTCCCAGAATTCCTGACTGTACACCATGCTGTCTGGAGCTTCTAGGAGTTGAACTCCAAAACACTTGGAGGACCAAAGTTTGGGAATCACCAGACTAGGACATGGAGCCATGGAGTCAAACTACAGGAAAAGAGATTCCACCTCAACATTAGGAAGAACCTCCTGATGGCAAGAGGTGTCCAACAGAGGAGCACACTCCCTCAGAGTGTAGTGGAGTCTCCTTCTTTGGAGACTGTTTTTAAACAGAGGTTGGATGGTCAACTGTTGGGGGTGTTTTGATTGTGTCTTCCTGCAAGGCAGAAGGTTGGACTTATAATGAAAACCTTGAACTTGGGGAATTACTAAAGTCCATGTCTTCTATGGAATCTTTTTATCCTTTGTTTACGGAGTTGGCTAGAGAAGAGACTTATATAGAGACAAAGCTTTCCAATGAGCTGTAATTTATCTGGGGATTCAAGCATACAAAGGCACTCTAACATACATGCACACACACACAAGAACTCAGAAGTAAAGGAGTTAGCTTGGATAGGAAACACAAGGCTTTCTAATGGTGATAATTACCTGAAAGGAGGCTGCTCCAATGATGAATGAAGAAGGATAGATTCAACCATTATGAATGGGAAAAGACAATGGATAGAGCCGGGGACTCTATTCAGAGATCACAGTGGCACAGTGGCACCATGAAATCTACCCAGACCACCCCCCCCGTACCTGAGATTTTGGGGGGCATTTATACCCTTAATCCTAACCTGAGGCAAAGAGTTGCTATTGTATATGAAAGGATTCTAATTGCTATGCTTTGGAGTAGACAATTTCCAAAAGAGGGGAGATAGGATGTTGATGTTATCTCAACTTCAGCCAGACACATCCTGTCTGGCATTCATAAATCTTCTAAGTGTCAATGTCCTGCTTTGCAGCTCCTAAGCATGACCTTTTTGATCTGCAAATGGTTGTAAATGCAGCTATGACTCTGTTTGGAGTGCCTACGTGAGGCTCCTTCCAGCCTAGGGCTCTGACAGAGACCCAAAGGGGTCTTTATATCAAACCAATTATCATAACAGACTGGACGGCCCTTTAGTCTCTTCTAACTCTGTGATTCTATGAAATTTCTTTTGTTCCCAAATGCCCTCTGGAGGGAGTGGGGCATTTTTGCCATGTTTGGGTGGCCTCAGGCCAGACCCAGGAAAGGCCTTTTTTAAAACAGAAGTGATGTCTGCTCACTTCCTGCTATTAAAAAGGACCTTTCCTGGTCCTAAAATGGCCTGCCCCCCCCAAAAAAAAGCATAGTGAAAATGTTCCCCACACTTCCTAGAATGTATTTGGGGGCAAAAGGTGTTTTTCCCCCCCAAGCATGCAGGGTATGTGTGTGCCACAGCTGCTTACCTCTGTTTTATCCACAAGGAACTTGAGAGAAGAAAAAGTCTCCTACTCTTGGTTTAACTGATTGCAGTTCTCCATAAATCCACTCCAAGCTTTAGTGAGGAATCTAAACTAGCTATCCAAGGTGTCAAATCCTATTCCCTAAATAGGTTGAGCATCTTTAAGTGTGAACCTAGAGTGAGTTACTGTCCTACCTACATGGGAGACACCAGCCATGATTTATTGTGATGCTGAGGATTGTTTGACACTTGTTTGCCCAGCTTCAAACCCAACATAGCCTAAGACTGTCCATCAAAGCCCTTTTCCGACACACTTACTATGAAGGTTCAGAGTTCAAGGATGTGGTGAATTGGGATAGCATGGATGGTGAAAGGCCTATGTACCATTATTTCTACATCTAGAACATCATTTTGTGTCCAGAGTGGGACTAAACATATGATAGATCTAGGTTCTAGACCCACTAAGCCATGAAATTACTTAGGCTTTCACATGAGGTTTTTTTTGGTTTTTTTGTGGGAATAAGCAGAGAAGAGGAGAATCATGTGTGGGATTCAGCCCTGCATATGCCACCGTACATACTCAAATATTTGTAGTAGCTGGTAGCTTCATGTCTAGAGTGGAGTGAATCCATTTTGGCTTTAATTGCACACTTTAAAAGAGCTATCCAGGGTGCTGAACCACATTTCCCTAATATGTTCAGCACATTAGACAGTGCCTTTAAAATCCGAAATAAAACTAAAAGGAATTCATCATACCACTGATGTGATTTGCAGTGCTGTGTCAAACTCCTTAACCTGGGTGAAATGAGTAACTTGCCTACAGTAGATACAAAGCATCCAGCTGCCCTCGACCTCTATGGTCTCTCTTTTACTGCCTTGATTGTGTGCTTGTGTTCAAGTATGCTTAGGGTTAGCTAATCCATAATCATAATCTTGAGATACGTAGTCAATTCCTCTTCTTGGCAAGGAAATGTGAGTAATTTTTTTTCTTTTTCTTTCTTTGCTTTGGAAGAAGATGAAGTCAGCTCTTCCCACTTCTTTTGGAAGGCAGAGGATAGTCAGCCAGCTGTCTCCTTGGCAAGTACTGCATTGGAGGGGGAGTGGAGGCAAGAAAAGGAAAAGGAAAGCAACCAGCTCTCTCTTTCTGGAGTGGGGAGGAAAGGGAAACTATAATATATTCATGTCACATGATCAGATAGAAGTCATAAACATACAGAGCAGTTGGGATGAAGAGATTATTCAAAAATATAAAAGGTCAAAATTGTTTTTCCCTAGGTGCCAGAAAACCCTGACAAGAAAAACCCTTGACTGATAAGAAACTTTGCAGTTCAGGGCTTATTCTACACAAAATTCATATGTGGGTATTTTTTGCACAGAAAAGAGGAAATGCTTTTTTAAAAATTAGCAAAAGGGTGCAAATTTTGCACAGAGCAAGCCCTAACTACAGTATTTTCTATGTGGAAAACAGCATTTTCTCCATAGTAAATAACATGGCAAAAAAGGGAATAACTGCTTCTTCTTAAACCCCCCAAACAGTAGCATCATTGGGGTGTGTGGGGAGTGTGGACCGCACTGGGTGACACCCCAGAAGGGAGGGGTGACACCACAAATGGGGGGTGACACCCAGTCAGTCTCCCACCCCTACAGGGCCTTCCAAGGGCCTTGGGCCCACTCTCTGGGCCTTCCTGAGACATAGGCCTGCTCCCTGGGGCCACACACATGATTTTCTCGTGCACGTATGCTCCCATATGGTGCGTGTGCTGGAAGTCCTGCTCCCAGAAGTCCCACCCGCACACACACTGGGTTTCACCAAATCGGGGGGCACCACTGCCTCTAAGAAATGCAAATTACTATATAAATAGGTTGCAGGGTTGCCTCTGCATTGTTTAACACAATACTGAGTCAAAACAAAAATAATTATTTTTTAAAGCTGCTTCCAGTTTTATTCAGTTTATCTATCATTGTTTTTTAATATTCCTGGGGTGGAAAACTGGCCCCTAGATCTACTAAAGATACTCTCCATTAATCTAAGAGGAAACAATTTCTGACTTCCTATGTTTATTGTTCTGGTTCACTTTCTCAGATTAAAGATGTATCTTAGCTGCAGAACATTCTTTCTTTTTTCTTTTTTAACCAGCTTTCAGATTTAGCCTTGAGAAAATCATTATTTCTCAAACCAAGTCTAGGATATTACTTTTAAAACTAAATTCATTTCATTGCTTGTTGCATGCCCCAAAGACTTAAAGTCCAACAAGTGCATCTGGAAAGCTGTACATTCCTTATTTCTATCCTGTAGGAAGAGTTTTAGTTCAGTGGTAGAGAACATGCCTTGCTTTCAAAACCTCCGCAATTCAATGTTTGGCTTCTCTATGTAGCCCTAGGAAGGACCTTTTTCCTGAAACCTAGGTGAGAGGCTGCTTGTCACTAGGGAACATATAGTCCTCCAGACATTGCTAGACTGCAACTCCTGTCAGTCCTAACCACTGTCCATTCGAGCTAGGATTAATAGGAGTTGCAGTCTAGCAAGATCTGGATAGGATCATTTATTCCCATGCTGTGGAAGAAAATATATGAAGCAGTTCTCTGACTATGGAACCATTGGAACTTGCTAATGTCTTATCTTTACTCTAGCTTTTTTGAATCATGGAAGTACAACCATACTCTGGATTTCAGTGCTTGTTCATACATATAAGTTCCAAAAGAGAGATATCTTCAAAATTGCTATGACAGGGTCAAAACCAGGCATTGGCTGAGAATTCAGAGCTTACTCTAGAATGAGAGTGTATCCAGTGGTGGCTAGTAGGAGCCCTGGTGGTGCAGTGGTTAAATGCCTGTACTGCAGCGACTCACTCATAGACCACAAGGTTGTGAGTTCAATACTAACCAGGGTTCAAGCTAGACTCAGCCTGCATCCTTCCGAGGTTGCTAAAATGAGTACCCAGCTGTTGGGGGGCAATGAGCTTACAGCTGTAAACTGCTTAGACACTCCATAGCATGGTATGAAGTGGTATATAAATGAAGCTGCTTTGCTTTGCTTTGCTTTGCTTTGCTTTGCTTTGCTAGTAGCTTTTATATTAGTGAGGTAGTGAATCCATGCTTTGTATTATCCTAAACCAGGGGTAGGCAACCTAAGGCCCGGGGGCCGGATGCGGCCGCCACCCCCCACCTCCACTGCCTGCCATGATTATATTGATTATTGTTGTTATTACTTGTTCTTGGGGTTTTCTTGGCAAAATCTCCACAGGGGTTTTGTCATGGCTTTTCTAGGGCTGAGAGAGCGTGCATGCATATTTTTTAATTTTTTTAAAAAAATAATATTTATTTATTTATTTATTTATTTATGGTGCTTCGGCCCCCCCAATTGTCTGAGGTACAGCAACCCAGCCCCTGGCTCAAAAAGGTTGCCTACCCCTGTCCTAAACCTTGCAGGTGGTATCCATGGTGCTGACTTCCCCAAATAGGTTCAGCACAGTGGATAGCTCATTAAAGCCTGGAGTAGACTCATCACTCCATTGACATAGAAACCACCAGCTGTCACTGAATCTATCACATGTGTTGATCCCTGCATCTTCATATTGTTGGTTGTTGTAAATTAAAGTGTGAATCTGTTCAACTGCAGCTGAAAGCTGTGTGTGAGTACTTCTTGTACATTGTTCCCTAACTACCATGTTCTCTTTCTTTGAGGGTTGATACACCAAAGTATTTAAAGGTATGAACATTGAATCTGGAGAGCCCTAATTAAAAGCCCACTTTGGCCATAAACGTGCTAAAGACAATCCAATATTGGCCAGTAAGAATCCCTTTATAGCCCAGGTTAGTCTCAGCCTGGTGCCCTGTAAACCTTCTATCTATATATCATTCACTCACAAGGCCAGCTCTACCATTAAGCAGAGAGAGATGACTGAGGCAACTGACTGTCATGAAAGGAAGCAAATTGTTAAATAAATTTATCATTGTTGTATTTTTACTGCTGGCAGAAGGTAGAAGTGCTTGTAAGAGTTTTAGCCCCTAGTGCAAAAATCACTTGATCAGTTTTGATTGGGTATACACTTTGTCTTGGGAGATGGTGCCATTTGATGCTTTCCCTCAGTTAGCAAATCATCCTGGGATAGTGCTGCTATTATTATTTCCCCAGGTTTGAGTCTGGGATAAGAATGCAGAAAGCAGGTGAGTTAGTGAGTAGCTAGTGGTAGTACTGGTTCAGAAAAGAAGGCAGCCAACTTTGGTGGCTGTAGTAAATTCTCTTGTGCTATTGGATCTGCTAGAAACCTGACAGGCAGCAGGAATCTGTTGGAATGTTAATATGGTGCATTCCTTCTGTTGAGCCTGCTGTGCATCTCTCTCTCTCTCTCTCTCTCTCTCTCTCTCTAAGCTTTTACTGAAATATTTATATTCATGTTGTTGTTGTTGTTGTCTGCTTTCAAGTCATTTCTGATTTATCATGAGGTTTTCTGGGGCTGAGAGTGTGTAACTTGCCCAAGGTTACCTAACGGGTTTCCATGGCCAAGTGAGGAATCAAACCCTGATCTCCAGAGTCACAATCCAACGCTCCCAGTCCAACATTCACTTGGCTCTTTATTTATATTCATACTCATATGTAAAAATCTCAGAGCATTTTACATGAAAACTGGAGCAGCATATATTCCATCCACACATAAAATATACATCTGTCTCTTCCTGCATGAGTAGATAAATATGATCCTGTTACCAATGCCAGAGTAGGCAGCACCAGCAGAATGTGTGGTAGAAATGTGTGTGGTGGAGTGTGTGTGTATCAGCAGAAGTTAAATTGCCACAGACTGTATAAGCAAAGAAAGCTCCCCTGCTGGCTTTGGTAGAAGTATGGCCATTTTCTTTGGTGATGGAGGTAGCTTTCTCTGCTACCTCCTGGAATGCACACCTCTCTAAAAAGTGCCTGATGCTGGCATAATTGATCAGTAAAAGACAGGATTCCAGGAAATTTTTTGAAGTGTAGTATTGCCAGAATCCTCTTCCAGGATGGTTGAGAAATTTACTTCATCAAGTGCCCTCTGTGTGTGCACGTGCCTTCAGGTTGTATGTTGACTTACGGTGAACCCATGAATTTCATAATAATAATAATAATAATAATAATAATAATAATAATAAT
>CM034701.1:375228229-375250917 GCA_020142125.1 Phrynosoma platyrhinos | reverse complement strand
AAAAAATGAAATGCATAGATATAAGATGGAGGACTCCTGGCTTAATAAGACTATTTGTGAAAGAGATCTAGGAGTCCTAGTAGACCACAAGTTGAACGTGAGTCAACAGTGGGATGCTGCAGTCGGAAGGATGTCATCGGAGCGGCCGTCGTGTGCAACGATGGGTGCTCCAATGACGTCCTCAGGAAGGGGTTGGGGCACCCCTCCCCTTCCTTGCCTCCAAGACGGCACAAAGCGCCATCTATAAAGGGGGTTAAGTTACATCTACATAACTAAGTAACATCTCCTGGGACAATCCCCTCCCCACAGCCCACCTTAAGAGCCAGCAGCCAGACAGGCGAAGGAGATCCATTCCACTTCCATTTGGGGCACAAGAAGGAGGATGCTTCTACACACCCTCCCGGCAGCGAGACTATAACAATCAGAAGCAGGAGCCCTGTTGCAAACCTTTCTCACAGCCTTACTTGGTGCAGAAACATCATCTTCCTTGCATCCCAGTTGGAAGCTAAACAGATCTCCTTTGTCCAATCTGGCTGCTGGTTCTTTTATATATTATTTTTATCAAGTATACATATCTACAGCCATCCCTCCCCATTCATAGATTTTGGTTCCGAAAATGGAGGGGCGACTGTATATGTATGTATGTATGTATGTGTATATGTGTATGTATGTAAGAAAAAAATAAATGCATATACAAAAAGTTCAACAGAATACATAAAATACATAAGGTAGACAACAAACATCCATAAGTAGAAATACAACACTTGTATTATATGTCTTTCCATTTCTTTGTTGTATTCTTTTCCAGTTATTAAATGTCTGGGGACTTCCTTCCATCTCAATGTTGGTTATTTCTACAAATTTATAATTCCCCTTCACATATCCACATCATTCTGTATATTCCTATCTCCAGATCATCTGCTACCATTTCTAACATAGTATTTTCTATATTTATTCCATTTTGTATTGAGTTTTTGTAATAAGAATCCAATTAAGCCTATATACATAAGCATGTGTATTATTCTGTCCTACTGATGGAATAATTCTGTCTATCTTTCTGTCCATCTCTCTCCCTCTCTCTGTGTATATGTTTGGATATCACCTAATCTTTTTGTATATATTGTATATATTTATATTGTACATATAAATAAGTCTAACACAATGTTTCAATTCAATCATACATTGTCCAAAAATAGTCCTTCTAAAGACGAGAGAGTCTAAATAACCAATACCAATAATAATAACAACTTTTTTATATATCTATACACACTTTTAGTTTGTTTACTGGCTGCTAACTCTTAAGGTAGGCTGGGGGTGAAGATTAGTCCAGGAGACGATATTTGGTTATGCAGGCACAACTACCGGTAAGTGTTATAGAATATTTATGAATATCAATATAATTCAAATCCTATACACCCTGTGACTGTATCATAAGATTTCATGGATCTCCTTCTCCATCTATACAGAGGAAGTTGAGAAGAAGGGCCACTTCTGAAGACCTCCTCCATATGCCAGCCTGTTCTTGCAAGAGTTGAACTTGTCTAAGTATTTCAGGGGAGTAGTTAAGTGATTTAATGACTCATTATGAGGAGATTGATAGGGATGATTCACTCATCAGTCAGTGTGGATAGGGGACAGGCAGTCGCCAAAAGAAACAGTATGTTACACAGAGACAGTATTCGTGATTAAGACATCCTGATTCTATTAAATCTGTAAATCCATGCGACATTTCAGCTATGTTAACTTCATTCTCCATGCTGTGAATTAGCTGAGAGGCTGAGAAAAAAAAGAGATGGATGATTTAAACAGTAGAGACAAATCTGGGCATTTTATTACCACCTTGTACAGCAACATTTCCCTAACCTAGTGTCCTTCAGAGCCAAAGATTGAGGGAAAATATTTTTTGATTGACATTTTCCTGAATTCCCCTGACAGCATGGCCAGTGGCCTACCTAGTATGGTCATGATGCCTAGGAGATTCTGGGCATTGTTATCTCAACAAGTTACTTTTCCAAACTCTTTGTTGGACTATCTTCACCCCCAGGTTTAGTATGGCTAATAGCTATTCAACAATAAAATGTCTGATTTTGGGCAGTGCTGTTGACCAATATCAGTATGAATATGCCAGTGAAGGTCCTCTATTGTAAAAACTGGTATCAGTCTGATGGGCCATTTCAGGTACGTTCAAATAAGGTGACTGTGATTTGGTTCACATCAAAAGGAATATCAGTATCAAACCCCTGCATAAGCATAGCTGTACATAGTTTTTTACCTGGCGTGGGGTGGGATGGGAGAGAGAAAGCTCTTCTACACAAACCACTAATAGTACAAAAGTGACCTGGTGAGGGCAACACTCAGGCTCAAAGTACACATGTTGACAACACATGGTTCTCTGAGTTATGCTGGTAAAAACTGGTATTAGTCTGATAGACTGGTTCAGGTCTATGTGCAGGTCTGCTTCGGTCATGTTTCCACCAAGTAAACATCCAGTAGTGTGGTGTAGTGGTTTGAGCTTTGGTCTAGGAGCTAGCATGGGGTCATTCGCACTGTGAAAATAATCCAGGATGAATCCTGATTAAATTTCTGTTGTTCACATGCATCACAATAGCACCCAATTAAATGGGGGGGGGCTACCAAAACCCCATTTAACCTGGGATATTCAATATTGGGGGTTTTCCTGAGTTTTTTTTTAAAGATCTGCACCATTGGTAGTATGAATAACCAATGAGAATAGACCCGAAAAGACTTGCTGCATGCCTTGAACATGTTCCAAATGCATCATCAACTCCTTCTTTATTCAAGTATATTTATTTATTTATTTACTCTTTCTTCTATATTCAAATGCTTGCACATGTGAGCAACTGAACTCACAGATATGTGCATTAATGTGGCTCCCTAGTGTGAATAACAAACCCAGAATGCATGAGTGAAATTATTCAGATCATCGCACTAAAAAAACCCAGTGTGCAAATGATTCTCACAACTTGAGAGACCAGGGTTCAAATCCCCACTTGGCCATGGAAACCCAGCTGTGTGACCTGAAGCACACACACTCTCAGTCTCAGAGGAAGGCAAGGCAAACCACCTCTAAACAAATCTTTCCAAGAAAATCCCATGATAGGTTCATCTTAGAGTCACCATACGTTGGTAATAACTTAAAGGCACACAGGAATAACTAGAGAGCAAGAGTAAGGAAAGTGTGGGCCAGTGTAAGCAAACAAGAAGAACATGCTGAATTGCTGAAATGCACACTTTTCAGAATTTGGAGCTCTAGCCCACAGTTCAAAGAATCCACACACAAAAAGTATATATGAAGAGAAGGTGCCCACAGACAGTCATATACCGGGGGGAAATAGACACTTGCTAGAATCAAAGCAAGTAATGTTACTGTATCTTTATAGTGTTCTGCTGTTAAGACCACAATGTGTCTGACTACTGGCCTTTTTCCTACTCCTACTCCTACTCCTACTCTCATTTCCAACCACTGTAAAGACCATTCCCAACCCTGTCTTAGGTAGGTATGCCTAGGAATGGAACTATACACATAAAGGCTGACATCTTGTAAATGAATTACCATGCTGTGAGACCAATGTGGAGAGCCAGCATGGTGTAGTGGTTTGAGTGTTGAACTATGATTCTGGAGACCAGGGTTCAATTCCTTGCTCAGCCATGGAAACCCACTAGTGACTCTGGATGTAACACACTCTCAACCCCAGAAAACCCAGGTTCAGCTTAGGATCACCATGGGGTGAAACAGATGGGCAAAATAAAATGGCTTTCAGCCGCTTTGAAGGTGGGTTGTTTATATGATGCACACCTCCAAAGTGGGTGGAAATGAAATGAAGCTATGCTCTGGGGCTAAAAACAGGAGCAAAAAGAAGCTGAGATACTCCAGCTCAGCCCAGAAAATGCACATCTTTGCACCTGCATATAAACAGCCCGGTGCCAGTGCAGGGCTGTGGCAAAGCAAAGAACTGAAAGTGCCACAACTCCAATGTATGTAATTACAATGTACACAAACCAGACAATCCAATGAGGGGATGTGAAGAGGGCATGTATGAGGGGCTGCCATGATTGTACTTTGCCAGTGTATCACTCGCACACCGATGCACTGATGCCATGTACTGGTGGAGCATCGCACATGCAACTGTGTGGCCGATCAAAGGGGCGACCATGCAATGGGATGAAATCTGGGCAGACATGGGGGGTACTTGGACATAGCAGGTGGTATGTTTGTTTGTGTGACAGTGTGCAGGCATGACGGGGAAGCAACAACAACAAAATTACCCAGAGGCACGGTTTGACACCATGCTGAGTGGTCTGCCCATGGGTATTCAGCCCACTTTGGGAGCAGGCTTGCATGAAGCAGGGTTTCAACCCACTTTTGGGAAAAGCAGGATTGAGTGCTTTTTCCTGCCTGCCTGCTCCACCCCCGTGTCGGAAATATTCATTGTCAGAACTAAATAACAAGTATTAAAATTGCCTAATTAAAATACACACAATTTCAAAATATTGGTGGTCTGGTTTTTCATTCTTTACAGTCAAAACAACTCTAGTTCTCTTCTGTCCCCTTCTTTGTTCTTCCTAGCTGAATGATCTTGGGTGTTTCAGTCTGTGCCTGCCTCCTCTTTTTGTTATCATACCACCTGTGTGATAACCATTCATTTACATTAATTGTTACACTGCAAATGCCATCACCATAACTCAGCCTGTTCCTAAATTCATGGTAGGTAAAATGCAAAAGCAGCACCTATTCCTCTATAAAGCTCTGGATCTTGAAAGCTGTTAGGCTCAGATCCAGTGAGGTATTTAATATGGATGTGAAGTCGAGAGAGATTCTTTTCGTAATAAATGTAAAAAGAAATCAAAAGCAGAAATCTATGAAAAGGCATAGGCTGTGCATTGGCAGCAACAAAAAACCTAAAGCCCAGGGACTTCCTCCCACATACTGGCAAATGTGGCTATTTTTCATTGGCAGTGGAGGCGTATTTTTCTGAATTCTTCCCCTTTCATCTTTAGAAATGATGGCTGGTCCTTGGTTTTCTTTTGCTAGTAGGAGTCAAGTGACAAATGAAGCTTTCCCTGACAATTCTATTCCACTGTGTTCTACCTAAATCAGAGCACCTCTGCTTCTCATTGGTAGACTAATTAATGAGAATTTTTTTTATTGATGCTCTCTCAAGCAGGAGCCATTGATTTCTGGTTGACAGATCTATATGTCAATTTGTAGAAGAACCACCCATATATAACCAATCAAGGTCAGAAGTAGCAACAGCATGCCACATTTGTAAATTTGGTATCTGCTAATCTATACAAGGCCATTGCCTATTGTTTAGAAAGAGCGACAACACAGGCAAAGTCTCCTTCCTCACAGCACATACTCTATTTATGAAGAAAAATGAACTCTGTACCTGCTCAAGAGAGCTCTACAGGAGGCCTTAATGAAGAGAAATGAGTCTTAAGTTTTAATGGGAGAAGGGTCTGGACACAGGGGCCTATGAAGAATTTTTTTTGGGGGGTGGGTATATTTAGCCTGAAGAAAAGAAAATGGAAAGGTGATATAACAACCATGCTATAGGCTGCCACTTCGGAAACGGAACACACTTGTTTTCTCCCACTCCATAAGACAGGAACCAAACTAATAGATTCAAATTATAAGAAAGAAGATGTCAACTAAACATTAAGCAGAACAAAAATATTTATTTATTTAAATAATAATAATAATAATAATAATAATAATAATAATAATAATAATAATAAATTTTATTTATAGCCCGCCCCTCTGCACCGCAATCGGGGCGGGTTACAGCATTTTAAAACATACAGATTTAAAACATTCCTTATCCCATATCCAACCCTCCCACCCCTTAAAACAGGATTAAACTATTGAAAATTAAAACATAATACAATATAATAAAACACATCAAAACAATGACAAACAACAATGTGGCAAGCCACAGGAAAGGGACAGGTAAAACCATCTCCCCTCAAGCCGGAGGGTTATTCTGGGAAGGCCTGCTGGAAGAGATCCATCTTTACTGCTTTTTAAAAAGCAGCAAGAGTAGTAATAAGATGGATCTCATCCGGCAGGCCATTCCACAGTCTGGGAGCAGTCGCAGAGAAGGCCCTCTGGGAGGTCTGAGACAGCCTAGTTATATCTTGCCCTTTTTCTAAAGATCTCAGAGAACCATCCCTCCTGCACTTAAACTGTAAAAATTAAATGATTTTAAAGGCTAAACACATATTAAACAATCAACAAGTTGAAAAGAAATGTTAAAACTAGTTAAAATAATTTAAAATGATTTGAAACTATGTACATGTGAGGGTTTGTGTAAAACAATTAGGCCTCAAAGGCTTTAGCGAATAGCTATGTTTTTATTTGACATTGGAATGATAACAAGGGAAGATTCTCCAAGGGGAATAATAGAATCATAGAGTTGGAAGGGGTCCTATGGGCCACTGCATCCAATCCCCTGCTTAATGCAGGATCCAAAACTAAGGGGGGAAGCAGACAGGTGGCACGGGGCCGCCCCAGGAAGCTGCGCCGCTGGGCTGAGGTATCCACACATCTTGGCCCTGCGGCGCAGCTTCGCCGCCCCTGGAAGGAGCGCTAAAATAGCACTCCTTCCACAAGTCACTGAAGGTGTGCTGCAAAAGGCTGCCGGTGCACCTTCGGCGACTCTTCCGCTACAGCATGTGTGGACGCTGCGGTGGAGAGGCATTCTTGGAGCACCGGATGTGCGGAGGGTCTGGCGCTCTGATGATGTCTTCGGGAAGGGGTTGGGGCGCCCACTGTGCAGCTGCCCCTCCCCTTCCTTGCCCAGAAAACAGCGCTTTGCGCCATCTGCTTCCCCCCTAAAATCCCCAGCCAGGTAGCTGTCCAGCCTCTTTTTGAAGACCTCCAGAGAAGGAGAACCCATTACCTCTCTAGGCAATTTCCTGCATTTTTGAACCACTCTTACTGTGAAAAAGTTCCTTCTAATGTTCAATTGAAATCTACCACCTGTAACTTCAGAACATTAAGCCTAGACCTACCCTCTGAGAAAGGAGAAAACAAGCCTCTCCCTCCTCTCTGTTTAGTTTATCCGGGTCCTTTTGAATTCTGTTCCTAACTTCCAATGTGTTAGCCAGCCTCCTAGTTTTATACCATCTGCAAACTTGATAAAGATTCCTTCCCTTCTGTCATCTAAGAACTTTTTCACATGAGGTTAAAAAGGCTAGATTTGTACAGGATGAAAACATCTTTAGGCGGTACTTATCACATGACATCACGTTCATCTTGTGCACCTTTTCATTGATGGGAAAATACCCATCAATAGCTTTTCAATCTCACTGCTATTCCATTACTGCCTTCATGAGATGAGTCCCTTCTGCTGCAGTTCTGTTTCTCAACCAGTCACATGGTGTGAGTAGGCATGATTCTGCTCCTCTTTCCCTCTCCCCCTCCCCACCACAGTGATTGTAGCTGCTAACACAATGCCAAAGCCAGCTGCTGTGTACACATTCACAGCAACTGGCATTGGAGCTTTCCCCTCTTTGTCCCAAACTGTGGGACTGGTATGTGATAGTGCACACAGTAGCTTCACACTTTGGGAGGAAGGGGGAGGAACAGCAATTGCAGCTGACTTCCCAAAGTTGGCTGAGGTGTACACATTCACACAATAGCCATCTTTGGAATGTGGTTGGCTGCTTTGATCACTTGTCCTCCTCCCCTTCTTCCCAGAACCATTGATCACCAATGCACTATCATGGGGAAAAGTGTGATAAGAAATTAGGCTAAAATGGTATGCTTCCATTCTTAAACTAGTGAGATTGTGGCAGGACAGCAGGCTGGTGTGATAAAGTCCCAAGTCATTGATAAAAATGTTGAAGAATAGTGATCCTAGGACAGAACTCTGAGGCACTCCACTTGAGAGCTGCTTCCAATTTGAAGTGCAGCCATTGCTTATGACATGATTTTCCAAACAATTATAGATCTATCTGACAGGTTGTTTCCATATAATCCAGACTTAATCAGCTTAATCAAAATATTATGGAGGACCTTACCAAATGCTATATAGAAATCCAGATAAATTACACCTACAGCATTCCCACCATCTATTAAATTAGTGATCTGATCAAAAGAAGATATAAGATTAATTTGGCAGAATTTGTCCTTGACAAACACATGCTGGCTCCTACTCATCACTGCATTGTCACCAAGAAACTTGCAGACAGATTCCTGGATATTCTGTTCTATAGGGTATTCCATAACTTGGGTGTCAGAACAGGGAAGGCCCTTTCCTATGTCCTCCCACAGTATATTGCCCTGACAGGGGAGAGCTCCTCAGCAGATTTCAGTTCCTGAGTAGATTTATATAGAGAGAAGTGCTCCTTCAAGTATCAAGATCTCAAGCAATTTAGAACTTCAAATGTCATTACTAGTATTTTGGATTCAAACCCAAAGCATATTGGCAGCCAGTGTAAATCCTTTAAAACTGGTGTTACCTGGTTGTTGTAGGATGAAAGAAAGCTGCTGTATTTTTCACTAGCTGCTGTTTTCATGCCATCTTCAAGGGCAGATCCATATAGAGTACATTGCAGTAGTCTAATTGGGAAATTGCCAGTACATAGACTACTGTGGCTTAGTTATCTTTGTCTAGGAAATGCCACAACTGTCAGGTTAGATGAAACTGGCCCCAAGCATCCAGAGCCACTGAATTCACATTGGTATCCAGTCTCAAAGATGAATCTTAATAGTACAGTTCGCCCTTGCTATCTGCAGGGGATCCGTTCCAGACAACCCCCCCCCCCACGGATAGCAAAAAAGAGAGACTTTAAGTACAGTTCTTTTCAGTGGGTGCACTGCCCCATTTGTGCCACTATGTGTACATGCCCCCCCCATTGAAAAAGCTTGGGCTTGTTGTCCGTGGAAGCTCAAACTGCAGGTGGCAAGCCCACACTTGGAGTGGGTGCACTGTATTCCCAAGCTACATACCTGCTCCCTGTGGTGGAATACAACCTCATCCAGGGCAAGTTGTTAACTCAATGACGAGACTCAAGAGCTACCAGTTCACAGAACCTCTGTCTTATCAGTATTCAGCTTCAGTTTACAGGTCCTCATCCAGCTCTTTACAGCATCCATGCACTGGTCCAGCACCTGCATGACTCCAGTTGACCTTAATGATAGGGAGAAGTAGAGCTGAGTGTCATCAGCATGCTGAGAGCACTTAATCCCAAAATTCCTTATGATTCCCCCTCCACCCCCAGAAGCTTCATATAGATATTAAACAGCATGGGGGACAAGATGGAACCCTTGTGCACCCTATAGCTTAATGGCCTTGGAGCTGAACAGGAATCTTTCAACATGCAAAGGGATCTTGTAGCACCTTTGAGACTAACTGAAGGAAAGAAAGCTGGTAGAATGAGTTTTTGTATATTTCAATCTGCTTCCTCAGATGCATAGGGGAGTCCTCCAATGTCACTCTTTGGTACCAGCCTTTCAGATAGGAATGGAACCTCCTAACAGATGCATAGGGGAGTCCTCCCATCCGGTATAGTCAGTTCAGCAAGACACTATGATTGATGGTGTCAATAGGAGCTGAGAGTGCCAGGAAGATCAACAGAGTAGCACTGCCCCACATCTTCCAGGAGTAGATTGCCTTTTCAATGTTGTGCCTTGGCCTGAAATCAGACTGAAATGGGCCAGGATAATTCATTTCTTTCAAGAACGTCTTAAGTTACACAACCATTGGACATTCAAGCACCTTGCCCCAATAGAGGATATTAGCAATGGGGCAATAGTTCTCACATACCTCTGGGTCCAGGGAGATCATCTTTAGAAACAGGTGTACTACAGTCTCCTTCAAGGCAGCAGGCATCTCCCCCTAGCATAGTGAGGCATTTATACCTCCATCCAATTAATACAGATCTGCTAAATTTTAACAGTTAAGATGGGCAAGGGTCTGAATTTATTCAAGCATCTTCTCCACATCATTAGGCCTCAGGAACTGGAAATGAACCTCAGATTCTATAAAAAATGGGGTGTCAAGTTCTGAATATGAACAAATTTCCTTAATGAATTTGTCATAGCAGCTGACTAAGAGTTCCACTACTTATTTCTCTGAGTCTGATCGTCCTCATCACTCAGATCAAATCTACTGGCAGCATGTTGAGGATACAACTGTTGAAGCATTGTGATTTATAATTATTATTATTTTGTTGATTTCACTGTGACATAATAGGTATAGCAAAGAGTCTTTGCTAAGTTTTGGTTATAGTCACTCAATGACCTATGCCATCTGCACTGTAGCTTGACAGTAATGTCTTGACAGTAAAAGCTGCTTGGTAACAGAACAGATGATCTCAGATAGTGGGATGGACTTCTATGTTTACCATTCAGTCACCAGTCTCAAAACAAGGCATGCTAACTGTAAGACACTTTAATGAGGAAAATTATGTGCTATGACAAAGATATATCTTTTAACCACTTGAGGAAGTATCTCTTCTAAATACATGTTAAATGTATTGTGTAGCTTAATCTTTTTAGTAGTTGATGTTTTCAACAAGCCACTTGCCATTTCATCTGTGATGATTATGCATTTCTCTAGATTTCATGGCTATGGAAATGTCCCCAAAGAGTAACTTGCCACTCTTGGAACAGTAATGTATATTTTAAACCCTCTATCCCTATATCAATATCAATATCAAGAGGGATATTGATAAGATGGAATATGTCCAGAGGTGGGCAACCAAAATGGTGAAAGGTCTGCCCTATGAAGAGTGGCTTAGGGAGCTGGATATGTTTAACTTGGGGAAGAGATGGTTAAGAGGTGACATGAAGTCCATTTTTCAAAATTTGATGGATTTCATATTGAGGATGGAATAAGCTTGTTTTCTGCTGCTCCAGTGGTTTGAGTGTTGGACTAGGATTCTGGAGACTAGGGTTCAATTCTCTGCTTAGCCATGAAACCCATTGGGCAAGTCACATGTTCTCAGACTTAGAGAAAGGCAATCACAAACCTTCTTTGAATAAATTTTGCCAAGAAAACCTCATGATAGATTCACTTTAGGGTCACTATAAATTGGAAATGACTTGAAGGCACATAACAACAACAAAGACACAAGGACATGGAGCAGTGGTTGAAAACTACAGGAAAAGAGATCCCACCTAAACATTAGGAAGAATTTCATGATGGTGAGAGCTGTTCAACAGTGGAACACACTGCCTCAGAGTGTGATGGAGTTTTCTTCTTTGGAGGTTTTCAAACAGAGGCTGGACAGCCATCTGTCAGGAGTGCTTTGATTAAGTATTCCTGCAGATTCAAAGTACAGGGAAAGAGATTCCACCTGAACATTAGGAAGACCACCCTGACAGTGGAATACTCTGCCTTGGAATGTAGTGAAGTCTTCTTCTTTTAAACAGAGGCTGGATGGCCATCTCATCTGTCAGGAGTGATTTCATTGTGTATTCCCTCATTGCAGGGAATCAGAGTGGATGGCCCTTGTGGTCTCTTCCAATTCTATGATTCTATGGTTCGATCCCCCCTCAGTTTCCTCAATTCAGCCAAATATTGGCCAACACCCCCCAGACGCCATGAGTACATTGCAGAAATAGACTTCCAGTCACTTCCAAGTGGTTCTTTCTGCTTGCTTTTGGCCAAAATTGCAGTGCTAAAACCTGCTACAGTTGTGTTGCCTTCACTCCCAACACTGTTTCCCATCCCTTTAACACAGATTTTAAGAAGGACTGTTAAATCTTAAGGTCAGACAATTTTTTTTTTTTTGTCAGGCAATGGTCCAAAGAAATACCTTTGGCTGAGACTGTGGAGAGCCAGTCAGAATAAACACCATTGTTTTGGGTAGTTAAAAGCTATTACATTCAAGATGTCAGATTGCTGAGGAAAAGCATTTAGAAATACCTTCTGATGAATCTGCTAAATATTTTGAAAACAAATAGCTTGGATCCATTCTGATCTGGTTTCCATACTGGCAAAAGAATTTAGGCATTTAACTGAGTCACAT
Source organism: Phrynosoma platyrhinos (assembly GCA_020142125.1). Taxonomy (NCBI): domain Eukaryota; kingdom Metazoa; phylum Chordata; class Lepidosauria; order Squamata; family Phrynosomatidae; genus Phrynosoma; species Phrynosoma platyrhinos. The sequence goes on along the minus strand of CM034701.1, from coordinate 375,238,914 downwards.
ACTGGCCTGGTTATGATGGATGAGTTTCAGTTTGTTCTGCATGATGGTCTGGACAAGTTGGTTGGAGAAGTGAGTCCAAGCAGCAAGAGCAATCATTTGCCTTTTAGACTCTTGGCTGGTTAGAGTTGCAAGTGGCAGTCCATCCAGTTGGATTGTGGATGTTGTAAATGCTTCTTTGAAAAGAAGCAAACTGGAAGACTTCATTGGACCCCACTATCATATATGCCTTCACTTGAACCTACTATCTTAGATAATTATCAGCAAGTTTCCCATCTCTCCTTTTAAACTATGGTCTTGGAGCTAAAGAATGTATGATAAAATGGGCACAAAGACTGCATCTGCATTGCAGAAATAATCCAGTTTGACACCACTTTAATGGCCATGGCACAAGGTGATGGAATTCTGGGAATTGTAGTTTATTGTGGCACCAGAGCTGAGCTCTTTATCACAACAAATCACAGTTCCCAGAATTCCATCACTTTGAGCCATGGCCATTAAAATGGTGTCAAACCAGATTTCTGCAGTGCAGATGCAGCTGAAATAGTGGTAGTCGTTTATATTTGGATCAATGGGAGAAGGTTTGGAAAACATTTTTTTAAAATTTACTACAGTATAAGCAATGATTTGAAGGAAAATGATGGATGGATGGAATCTAACTCCAGGAAGACTTTCCAAGATGTATACAAATGTTGCAAATAAATATTGGAAATGTGGTCATGGAGTTTGGACATTCTATCACATGTGGTGGTTATGTGATAAAGGTCAGAAATTTTTTACTCAGATTCATATGATGTTGGAAGGTATTTTAAAAATAAAATTCCAGAAGAAATGAGGATGTTATTTACTGGGGATGATAGAAGGATAACTAGAAAGACTATGTGGAAGAATGCTACAGTATATGACTACTGCCATGAGAATTGTCTATGCCAAAGATGGAAGAAAGCTGATATTCCAGCACAAGAAGATTGGTTGGAGCAGATTCATGAAATTGCTGAAATGGATAAACTGACGCTGATTAAGGATAAATCTTTGATAAATTTTAAAATGGTTTGCAATGTGTTAATTGCCTTTTTGAGACAAAGATGGGGAAATGTATCAATTTTAAGTTTCATAAGATAGTAATAATATGCTTAGAGCAGAAATACAACTAGACTATCATAATTAGGAAGTATATTAAAGCAACTGTGTGTTATGATCTTCATTTAAGCCAGGGAAGTCATTCTAGTCTGTAGCTGTAATTGTTTTTTTATTAGGGATTTTTTGTAATGTGTGTATTAGTTGTATAGGTGTTAGATGTTGGAATTAGGCTATTGTTGTGGTTGTATTTTATGGTATTTTGCTTTTCTGTATTGTTATTAGATGTAGTTTTTAAAATGTGTGTGTCTATATGTACGGTATGTGTGTGTGTGTGTGTGTTTGACCTCCTGATTAGACTACACTAATGTGCTCTGTGTGGGGCTGTCCTTGATACATATTCAGAAGCTACAGTTTGTGCAAAATGCACTGACCAGTTGGCAGTCAGGTATGTGTTTGAGAAACAATATAACACCAGACTTAAGCAACTACATTGATTTCCAATTTGCTCAATTTGCGGTGCTGGTTCTGACCTCAAAGCCCTAAATGATTTGGGGCCAGCATGTCTGGAAGACCAGTTTCTCTCATATGAACTTGCCTGAAATTTGAGACTGCCAGCACTGATCCTGTTGTGTGTCCCACCACCCTGCAAAGCCAGCTTGATGAGTACAGGGCTTTCTATGTAGCCACACCTTCACTGTGGAACTCCTTCCTAAAGAAGGTCAGGCTGGCTTCATCTCTTTTGAGTTTCTGGAGGGTAGCCAGGACTGTGTTGCTTCACGTTGTCTTTGGTCCTTGAAATGGCAGTGGCTGTTTTAAATCTCAGGTCTCAAATGATATAAAGGTATTCCTCCCACCCAGGTCTTTACTATTTTAATTGCTTTTTTCAAATGTACTTCACCTTAGCAGTCCTGGTGGATTGAGAGGTGGTATATAAATACTATAAAAAGACAGATAAAAAGGCAGGCAGGCAGACACATGGCCCTATTCATTCTAAAGTAGTTCGGTTTGGTCATGATGTATGTTTAACTAGCCAGCCTTCCACAACATGGTTACCCCCCAGATATGTTTGATTACAGCTACCAAATATCAATGGGATTTGCAGCCCAATACATCATCATCATTATCATTGTCATCCATCGCGAAAGCAACAGATTGGTAAGGCCTACTTAGCCAAAGGATTACCATAAGTATGTGTGAGCATGCACAAAGTAGTGCATGGAATAATAACTTTCGTAAACTTATTTGCAAGCTTCCATTAGACAGGTTCTGATACAGGCAAAATTATAGAATTAGCATTTTTGTTTAAGCCCAGATTGCATTAAGGATGGAATATATATATATATATATATATATATATATTAAAAAATCGAACTGAATACACAGACATATTGTTCAATATATTAATATATGTAAATCTCAAATAGTGAAAATGGAGAATTGGTTTTCCATTGCCATGATTCATAACAATATCATTATTCAATCTTTCAGAAACATTGCACAAATGGGGGGAAATTGAGACCAGGTCCAATATGAAGCTGGGTAGTCATGTAAAGGCTTCATAAACTCAGACGCTCTTAATGAAAAGCTTTTCTCTGAACAGAAATTGGGTCATTAAATGTTAAAGGAAGACAAGCAAAAAAGAGGGGAAATAAAGCTGGCCAGATCAATCTATGTGTGGTTGTCAGTAATTCTCTCATAATTCTTGCAGGAAGATTTCAAAGTGACCTTGAAAAATAGAGAATGAAGGCCACCACTTTTATTGGCATCGAGAATGAATCTCTTGAAAGGGTTTCCAGCCTGACTATATGCAGTGACTTGATTTTGCTCAGTTCTGTTGATTTCCAGCTAAAAAAATAGATGATGTTGTTGTAGCTTAAATGCATAATAATGTTGTAGTTTAGATTGCAGCCTTACACTGTAATCCTGAACACTGCATAGGCCTGTGTATGTTCAGAATTAGCACAGGTGTGGTATCTGATACAGTTGCATGCAGTTTTTATTGTAAAAATAGCAATAACAAGTACATTTTTATACTGCTTATCAATGAACTAAGCAGTCCCTAAGCAATTTACAATGAGTAAACTAACTGCCTCCATTACCTGGATACTCATTTTAGCAAAGGATGCAAGACTGAGTGGACCTTGTAGCCCCTGGGATCAAAGTCACAACCTTGTGGCTTGCAGTTCAGGCATTTAACCACTTCACCACCAGGGCAGTTGTGAAAAGAGGTTGCAGAGCCCCCTGTTTCACTGTTGTGAAAAGAGGTTGCAAAACTCCCTGTACAACAGGCTGTACACAATCTTACACAGTCTCTCACACACCCTCTCAAGTAACTTTGTATGCACGAAGCTACAATTCAGGACTCCTGAATTCAGGGATTTTCATTATACCATCTTTAAATTAGAGCCTGCACAGTATAGTGGTTTGAGTGCTGGATTTGGAACATCAAGGTTGAATCTGCACTGCAGAAATAATGCAGTTTGACACCACTTTAACTGCCATGGCTTAATGCTTTGGAATTCTGGGATTTGTAGTTTGTTGTGGCACCATAGTTCTCTTACAGAGAAATCTAAATATCTCACAAAACTCCAAATCTCAAAATTCCATAGCATTGAGCCACAGCAGTTAAAGGGGTGTCAAACTGCATTATTTCTACTGTGCAGATGCATCCCTCAGGAGACCAGGAATCCAATCCCTCAGCAGCCATCAAAACCCACTGGTGACCTCAGGTGAGTCACATTCTCTCAGCCTTAGACTGAGGAAAAGGCAAACCTCTGAATAAATCTTACCAAGAAAACCATAGGATAGGGACCCCTTTAAATTGGAGTCAATCTCAAGGGACAAAACAAAAACAACAACTCTTTAAATTGAATTTAGATCTAAGAGATCTACAGCACCTTAAAGAATAACACATTTATTTTAGCATGAACTTTCAGATGCATGAAGTAACCAATATTTTAGGTATACATGGAGTGCATGCCATTGGGGTTAATTTGTAGCATACCATCCAAGATTTCACAGATGAAAACTGGGATGTGTGGCCAAGCAATATCAGAGTGTGATCAAGATGGCAAAAGTTATTAGTGAGGAAGAACAGACAAGCTAGGAGGGAGTGCAGAAGCTTACTGAGGAGGGCACAATTCCATCCCCTTGACTCTTCTCCCCTTGCTGAGTTAACTGAGTGCAATCTATTTTTGCACTTTGAACTCAGTTTGCAGCAAGTGAAGTAAGCTGAGAACAAAGGGGGAAGTGGGGGAAGAAGAGAGACACTGCAACATTTCAAAAGCAGCTGAAAAGTGAGAAGGTAGAGGATTAATTGGGGTTCTATCCCTGCCAAACTGGGACCGTTGGAGGATATATTGTATACCAAAGCTCCCTAGTTCGACTTGCTGCATCAACTTTACCATTTTGGAATTTGTTGCTTATATAACAATAGCTCATCAGCACATTTCTCAACTGAGTACAGATTTCTTTTTGAATGATTTCATTTCAGTAGGATTTCTAAAGGACTGTATTTCTCTGAGGATCTGTCTTAACTGTCAACAAGAGTTTATTTTTTATTGAATTCCTCTTTCCAGTTGAGCTGAAAGAGACTTTCTTCTCTTTCTTGTAGACACTTTGGGGAAATCATGGAACTGTGATGGCAAGAAGATCTATACCAGTAAATGTTTAAAAATTATTTCTGTGTTTTGCTTTTGGGGTGGAGGGCAGGACTTTAAAAAACCTTTTCATATTAAATGCCATGAATACTCCAGGTTCCTTATATCAGTCTTTCTTTCTTTCTTTCTTTCTTTCTTTCTTTCTTTCTTTCTTTCTTTCTTTCTTTCTTTCACACTCCACCTATACAAACCTGCTCTGGCAAAGTGCTGCTAGATATTATTACAATTCTTTTATTAGAGGCTTTTAAGAAGTGATTTTCAGAGGCTGCAGTTATCTGGAGTGGCAGTTATGAACTTTTTTTTTTTTTTTTTACAAAATAAAACAAAATAAAATAAAATTTAACACTAGGGATTCTATGAAAGTGTTACAGCAAGCTTTCCCAACCTTGTACCCTACAGATGTTTAGACTACAACTTCCATCAGCCCCAGTAAGCATGACCAAAGGCAAGGAATGATGGGGGCTATGGGTCAAAGCATATGGAGGCTGGAAAAGGTTAGGTTACTAAAGGGGAATAATGCAACCCTCTGGATTTTCTACTCCCAGCATATTCTTACTATTGGCTAGGCTAGGTGTTGTTGATGGGAGTTGTATTCCAACAGCATATGGAGTGTTCCATTCTTTTCACTACTGGGTTATACACAATACTAGAGCAATTTCTGTACCAAGGGAGTCTTGAGTGGTCCCCTTCCTGCTCTTTTTTTTTGCCAGCAGGCAAAGACCTTTGTATTTAAATAAACAAGCCTTCAGTTTGTACCTGTTTCAGAATTTGCCTATGATACCTCAATCTAATATCTTTAAAATATGGCAACAGGATATTGCAAAATTTATTTGGAGTGGGAAGAAACTGAGAATAAAGCATCTGGCACTAATTGAAAGAAGATTGAAAGGAGGCATAGGGCTACCTGATTTATGATTATACCATGAGGTGAATAGTTTGAATTGGATATCGGAATGATTAACCTTAAAAAAGGATAAATTACTGAGACTTGAGGGCTTCAACAATAAATTTGGCTGGCATGCCTATCTCTGGTATGGCAAACTAAAGGAAAATAAAGAATTTGTGGATCACATAATAAGAAAATCCTTACTACAAACCTGGACAAAATACAAAGTAAAAATTTATTTTAAAAAAATCCCACTCTTGATCTCCCCAGAAGAAACCTTTCTGGGCCAATGGAAAGAAGCTAAGGAGAGATGGATTACTTATAAAGAGTTATTGAAAAGAGACTCTCATTTAAATTTTGAAATTAGATCAAAGAAGAAGTAGAGGCAAATGGATTTAGATGTCACCAGTTCACCCATAAACAACTTTATGAAAGATTTCTAATGGATCAAAATCTGTAAGGTTTTGATCCAGATGAAAATAAACTTGGAGATATTCTAGTATCTGACAATAAAAAACTAACTGCAAAAATCTATGATATAATATTGAGATTATATCTAGAAAAAGAAACAGTGACCGACGTAATGAAAAAATGGGCCCAAAACATTGGAAACATACTTACACTGGAACAATAGGAAAGCTCTTGGAAGAAAACAGAAAAAATTACAAGATTGCAGGATCATAAAGAAAATTACTTAAAACCTTTTCATGGATGGTATTTCACTCCAACCAAATTAAATAAAATGTCCAAAGCAATTGACCCTAAGTGCTGGAAATGTAATAAAGTACAAGGAACTTTTTTCCACATGTGGTGGAGCTGTCAAGTAACAAAGAGATATTGGAGAGATATACAAATGGCAATATCGCAAATCATAGGAAAAAACATACTAATGAAACTTGAATTATTCCTCTTCAATATGACATCGATTTTTAGGAAAAAAAGATTAAAATAAAATATTGGAAAGTAATATTATACATGGTCACAGCAGCCCACACACTATTTGCCAAATATTGGAAAGAAAAGAGAATACAAACATTAGAAGAATGGCTAATAAAAGGGGGAAGCACATCAGGGCATCAGGGACGCCCTGGGACGGAGCGCCGCGGGACCTCAGCCTCCGCACTGCAGCGCTCTGGCGGCATCCCTGAAAGGAGTGCAAAAATAGCGCTCCTTTCAGAAGTCAGGGAAAGTGCGCCCTAAACGCGTAGGGTGCACTTTCCCTGACTTTTCCGCCGCAGCGTGTGTGGTCGCTGCGGCAGGAGGTTGCCCCCGGAGCGCCAGCCATGTGGAGGGCCAGCAGCTCCGAGGACAACCTCGGGAGGAGGAAGGCGCGCCGCTCGTGCAGCTGCCCCTCCTCTTCCCTGCCTCGAAGATGACTGTATTAGTTGTCTGCTGAGGCCCAAAGTTAATTGAAATGCTCAAACTCAGTAAACTTACATGCAGCTTAAATGACCTTTTAGATACTGTGGAACAAGAATGGCTACCTGCTGTTGAGCACTGGAAGAAGACTTAGAAAGACATAATCATATAGTGCCCATTATTGATATGGGCAACTGCACAGTATAGACATTAGTTTCAGAAAGGAAGAAATTTTCAGATATTAACAGACTTAGAAAATTATAGACTGATTATTCTTCACCTAATTTGTAATCTTGATAAAGTTAATGACAATGACATTACTGATGCTAATATGCATAAGACAATCAATAATGATTGAAGGAAATGAGCTGTGTAGAATTTCTACTGAAGAAAAGCAAAACCACTGTTTAGGCACCTTAGGGGGTAAAGAATACTTTTGATAGGATGACAGATAACATGGACTTAAGTTAATATTAGCCTGAGCCAAAATCTCAGTGGAAGGACTAAAATAGCAAAGAACAAGAACTAAGAGATGTGTATACTTATATAACAGAATAGTTGTGAATAACAATATATGGTATATTTTATTGTTTTTTATAAAACCATAAATAAAACTAACCCCCACCCCAGGCCTTCAGTTTTTAACTGGTTGGTGTAGTGCAACGGGTGGCTTTTAATGTCATAGAAGCATAAAGTTGGAAGAGACCTCATGGGCCATCCAGTCCAATCCCCGGCCATGCAGAAACTCACAATAAAAGCACCCCTGACAAGCACCACATCCAGCCTCTGTTTAAAGACCTCCAAAGAAGGAGAGTCCGTTACTCTCTGAGGGAGTGTGTCCCACTGTTGAACAGCTCTTACTGTCAAGAAGTTCTTCCTAATGTTTAGGTAGAGTCTCTTTACCTGTAGCTTGAATCCATTGCTCCATGTCCTAGTCTCTGGAGCAGCAAAAAACAAGCTTGCTCCATCCCCAGTATCATGTCACCTCTTAATCTTCTCTTTTCCAGGCTAAACATACCCAGCTCCCTAAGTTGTTCCTCATAGGTGATGGTTTTCACATCCTTCACCATTTTGGTCACTCTTCTCTGGAATGCTCCTGACTGCCACAAAACAGCTCTGAGAGTCCATACATGGCCCATGGGTCAGCCGTAGGGTACACAATCATTCCTCTGGATGTGCTTCAGCTTCTCAACATCCTTTTTGAATTGTGTTGCCTAATGGGCACAGTATTCCAGGTGAGGCCTGACCAAAGTAAAATAGAGTGGCATTATTACTTCCCTTGATCTCTAGACACTATACTTATATTGATGTAGCCTAGAATTGCATTGGCCTTTTTAGCTACCATATCACATTGTTGACTTATTCAACATGTGGTCGACTAGGACTCCTAGATTCCTTTCATGTGCTTTTAAATATTTTAAATTAATGTTTTTAAGTGGATTATGTTTAATGTCCCCCCCCCTTTTTTTTTTTTTTTTTGTATTTCAGACTGATTGAACTATATTGTTGTAAGATGTGGTCTGAACTGTTTGGGCCCCATATGGGAGCCCTGGTGGCACAGTGGTTAAATGCCAGTACTGCAGCCACAATGTTGTAAGTTCAAGCCTAGAGGAGGGCTCCAAGGTTGACTCAGCCTTCCATCCTTTTGTAAGTCGGTAAAATGAGTACCTAGCTTGTTGGGGACAATTGGCTGACACACTGTAAACTACTTAGAGAGTGCTAGTTCACTGATAAGTGATACAGAAATATACTTGCTATTGCTATTACTATTGCTATTGCTATTGCTATTGCTATTGCTATGGGAGAAAAGTGAAGTATTAAATAAATAAAATAAAAGTTTCAGACTCATCTCTCCCTCTCTGCATTAGCCTTAGATTCTTTCTCTGTCTTAGGGAGTTTTGCAGCATTTTATGACCCCAAGGATGATAGGACTGATGATAGCTAAGTAGTCTATTAAACACGAGTATCTGTGTGTTGAAGGTAGTGTCCCATATCAAAAACAACTATTTCTTAATCACAAAGAACATCTTTGCTGGTTTCCTTCCATTAGAAATTGTATGTTCTAAAGTAAAGGGGGCTGCTTACAAAAGAAAAGATGAAGACTAGCTATAAGCTCTATAAAGTCTTGTTTCTTCGAAGTGGAGCAAATTGTTTATTACTACTAATTCATCTCAATGGTTTGTATTTCCCCCTCCTATTAATTATGTATATGTACCACAATATTTATAGGCTGCCCAACAGAAAGTAATTCTTCCAGTGATATATTACCTGCTGAGAACAAATTCTTTTTCTTCTGGAAACCCACCAAGCAGAGAATCTGTGAAATGCTACAAAAAACAACAATGAACTTGGGTATTCTACTTGAAAAGAAAGGCTTTGTAGATTTCATACACTAGATTAGGCCACATAGGTGCCTATTTTAAGTTATCTCAACTGAGTGATAAAAGCATGCAAAAATAAATGATAGGATTTGAGAAGGCACATGGTCCCAAGAGACAGGCCTGATCTGTGGATTATACTAGAGATATGGAAGATAGACAGATGTGGGTAGAAAGATGTACCTTTGTGCCTGCATTTTGAATTTAAAAATAGCCCTGGATTATTGTTGCTGCTGTGCTTAAATTGTTATTATCATTTTAAGTGACTTTTAAAATTAATTTTGACATGAGCAATCTAATTTACAATCAAAGAAATATACATTTAGGAAATAAAAAAGAAGAAAGTGAAGGAAGTCACTGATTTGTTGGGATGTGATATAGTGCTATTGTTAGAATGTGTTATATTGTGTAGTCTTGTGTATATTGTGTAGTCTTAGATGTGTATCTAAATTTATTTTATGTGTAAGGTATGTAGTGTGTAGTGTATAATTTGTTATTATCGACTGTGTTATTCAAATTTTACTTTATGTATGTTTTTATTTAATAAATATGGTAGATAAAAAAGAAAATAAAAAATAAGGGAGAAAAGAAAGAAAAAAGACAGATAACAAATACAAAAAAAAATAAAATAAAAAATAAAAAAATAAAAAATAGGGCTCTGTCCCCTGATCTTAATGAGAAAAAAACTTATTTTCTACCATTACACAGCCAACTAAATAATCCTACTAAAATTATTAAAAACCACAACCACAGATTATTACATCATTAAATTTCTTATTCCTCAAAAATCCATAGACAGTTTCAAATCTTTCAAAAAGTCTTCAACTGGATTATCCTTGAACCCACCTTAATTTGACCATTATATCACATTTGGGCTATTCTGCAATTTTAACAATCCAATTTTCCCTGATCAGTGCTTCAGTTCATTTCTACCATTCAATACACCATATTCTTGCTGCTGTTGTCCCAGAATGAAGTGATTTAAAAACAGACTTCTAGAGTAAATCATTTTTCAAATCGCCTTTAAAATTAGTTAATAAGAGAATTTACCTACATGGCATAATTATTAAAACAATTAGTCTAGATGAACAAACTGAAAAAAACAATTGGAAGATTTTACTTAACATGATAACAGCAGCCAGATTAGTTCTAGCCAAAAATTGGAAATCGAGTTCAAATATTAAGATAGAAGGTTGAATACTAAAACTATTTGAATTATATGAAATGGATATTCTAATGCATCTGGTTAATGGGAAATCAATAACTGAAAGAAAAGAGAATTGGAAAAGGCTAATCCCACTTTAGAAGAATAACTGGGGTAAGGAA
>CM034701.1:375186946-375201452 GCA_020142125.1 Phrynosoma platyrhinos | reverse complement strand
CAAATGTGGTGCTGCAGCACGAGGCTCAGTTTTTAACTGATGGCCTATTTTCTCCTATTCTGCTACAGAGATTTTCCCTTTCTCCGGGTACCAAGGGCATTGGCATGCAATTTCTAACAACAAATTGTCTATGTCTCTTCTGTTCACTATTTTCTCCCCAACCAACTGCTTGAGTAACTGATAAAGTTCCTCACTGTGAGCCCTTTGTTCCGATGACAGACTTCCACCCATACTCACGGGATCCCAAAAGGGATGTGCGCGCATACTTCTCCAGTCGGGTGAGCAGGTTTGCTGTTCTTCAGATTCAGGATCACGTCGTTCAGGATCACGTCGGCTTCAGCATCACGTCGGGGTCACCAGCTGTTGGGATTACTTACAGGAATGACATGAGACAGAATGCAGGTGCAACTGCCTGAGGGGGGTGAATCTTCCCCTCCCTTTTATTGCCAACTTGTTTACAAGAAACTAGATGTTTGTTCATCATTCATTAACTATCAGAAGGTGCTCTTTTTCCTGTTTCAGGCTCAAAGGTCAAGAGAAGTAAACAGGACACAGGAAACCAGGCCAAGTTAATCATTAGGGTGTTTACCTATATAAACATCAGCCAGGCTTACTCATTAGAGTGAAGACTAGCTGGGTTATTGTATGTTAAATCTCAGCCAGGCTTTAGATATTAAACTTATATACATGGTAAATGCAGCCTATTTTTATATAGAGGGAAATATGAGATTATCATGGTGTGCCAGTGAAAAATTCTCCACAGAGAACTGACATAAATTGCTTCAGGACTCCTTGTTTCAAGCACCAGGGAAGAAACAGCAGTAAATAGTCTAGATCTTCCACAAGTTATTTAACATGAAATTACTGCTTGTCAAACATGAATCCTACAGTGGAAGAGGAAAGATATTACAACTATAAACCACAGTAAATTAACTTTGGGGCAAGGCCTAAATACCCTGAAGGCACCAGATTCTGTCTGAGTATGGAAGCTACGCAGGGTCAGCCCTGATTAAAACTTGGATGGGAGACAGCCAGTAAATGCCAGGTGCTGTAGGCTGTATTTCAGAGGAGGAAGTGAGAAAGCTGCTTCTGAGTATTCATTGCCTTAAAAAATCTCTATGACATTCATGGGGTCACCGTATGTTAATAGGCAACTTGAAAACATGTACACACACAGTCTGGGGATAAACATCTGCAGAACTAGCTTCAAGTTCCTGCTCAGCCATGGAAACCCACTGGGTGACTTTGGGCAAATCATATTTTTCTGCCTTAGTGGAGGCCACAAGTTAGGTTTTAGCTTCTGCACTTGGATTGGCTTGCTAAAGTTTTGACTAAAACCCAGTGACCACAAGTCAGTTTCTCTCAGTTGGCACGGTAGTCAAGAACATAGATTCCAGCACAGTCAGCCCTTTCAAAGCTAGTTGTTTTCCAGTGTGTGTGGCTCTAGCTCAACCCATTTTCTGTGCCTCATCTCTTTCTTTTCTGTGAAGAAATGGGAGAGAGCCGTCTTGGTGGCTGCTCCAAATTCTGGAACTCCCTTCCTTGGGAGCTCTTGCTGGCTCCCTCTCTACTTTCTTTCTGCCTCCAAGATCTTTTTTTATTGGGAGGCATTTTGTTTTTAATATATTGTGGCAGACAGAGCTTTTAATGCAGAGTGTTGTGTTTCTATTTTATTGTGTTTTAAATGCATTTTTTAAAAATTGCTGTTAATGTGTGCTTTTAACTTTAAAAAATGATCTGGTTTACTTGTGGTTAAATATTAATATTAACAAATTTTTTAAAATAGTTGTACTGGGTTTTTAAATGTCTGTAGGCTGTGTGCTTTACAGATTGCAGCAAAGCCTTTGCATGCATAGATCCTGAAAAATTACAGATTGATCTTAAAGAAATGGGTATACCATTACATTTGATTGTCCTGATGCATAACCTGTACTCTAGACAGAAGATTATCATCAGAATAAAATATGGAGAAACAGAATGGTTGCCAATTGGAAAGGGGGTTAGACAAGGCTTCATTCTGTCTATTCAAACTCTATATAGACAATTTCATACACAGAGCAGGTCTAGACACAGAAGAAAGAGGAATGAAAATCAGAGGAAGATATATGCAGACCACACCATACCACTGGCAGAAAACATCAAAGACTTGAAACTATTACTAAAGAAAGTCAGAGAGGAAAGGACTAAGGCAGACTTGCTGTTAAACATGAAGAAAACAAAAATAATGAACATGGACGAGCTACAAGGGATTCAATATAGACAGAGAAGAAACTGAAACAGTTAAAGTCTTCTCATAGCTTGATCAGATCAAACATTGATTAGAATGGGGAATACAGTCAAGAAATCAGAAGAAGACTAGGATTGGGAAGAGCAGCTATGAAAGTACTAGACAAGAACGTAAAGTGTAAAGATATAGGGTGCCTGTGCTGTATGTAGACTTGCCATACGCGATTTTAAGCTGGACAGACAAAATAGTGCATGTACTGCAGGTGTGCGTGTGGCGCCGCACGTGGGAGTACACTGCCATTCATTTCTATGGTACTTCAGTTTACACATTTTCCCCATATGCCAGGGGGTCTGGAATGGATCTCCCCCATATGCCAAAGGCCCACTGTATTAAAATGAACACCAAAATTAAGATAGTCCAACCCATCGTATTTCCCATCACCATGAATGGATGTGAGAGTTGGACAGTGAAGAAAGGTAACAGAAAGAAAATCAACTCATTTGAGATGTGATGCTGGAGAAGAGTGCTGAGAATACCATGGACACCCAAAAGGACAAACAAATGGGTCCTAGAACAGATAAAACCTAAACTTTCCCTAGAAACCAAGATGACTAAATTGAGGCTGTCATACTTCAGCCAGATCGTGAAGAGGCATGACACAGTAGAAAAGACAAAAATGGGCTTGGGGTGTCTTCACTCACAGGGTCACCATGAGTTGAAGCTGATTTAAGGGCAGTCAACAACAAGAAAAATAATGACCACAGAGGACCTTCACAAATTCAACTTAGATAATGAAGGAATAGGAATAGTAAAAGAATTCCCATACCTGGGATCAAACATTGATAGAAATGGGGACTGCAGTCAGGAAATCAGAAGAAGACCAAGAATGGGGAGGGTGGCTATGAAAGAACTAGAAAAGATCCTAAAATGCAAAGATATACAACTCAGCACAAAAGTTAGAATCACACAAGCCATCGTATTCTCTATTACCATGTATGGATGTGAGAGCTGGACAGTTAAGAAAGAAGACAGGAAGAAAATCAATGCATTTGAGATGTGGTGCTGGAGAAGAGGGCTGAGGATCCCATGGATAGCCAAAAGGACAAACAAGTGGGTCCTAGAGCAGGTCAAACCGGAAACCTCCTTGGAAGGCAAGATGACCAAACTAAGGCTGTCGTACTTTGGACATATCATGAGAAGAGAGGACTCTTTGGAAAAAAACAATAATGCTGGGAAAGATGGAGGGAAGTAAGAAGAGAGGAAGGCCACATGCCAGATGGATGGACTCTATTAAGAAGGTCACAGATACTACGGGGTTGCAGAATTTAAGCAGCACAGTGGAGGACAGAGGGTCTTGGAGATCTCTCATCCATAGGGTCACCAAGGGTTGAGATCAACTTGAGGGAAGTTAACAACAACAACAACAAGGCCACCTTGAATCCCATGCTGGGAGAACGATGGGATATAAATTAAAGAAAGAAAAATATTACATGCCTTTGTGCACAACTGGTAGAATAAAACTAGAAAAAATGATGAATGTACAGAATGGCTATCTGAAATCATTGTTTTATTTATACTTTGCTCAATAGTTACTAGAGAAAGTTTGAGTAATTGTTCTGGAAGAATGTTTATTACAACACCTGTGTGTTTATCAAACAACATAACTTGCATAGTGCCATTTGAAAATATACTAAGAAATATTTGGATCTATGCCTAGTTTACAGGAACAAAGCACAAATTCTTCCTTGATGTCAAAAATATTCTGTGGACTATATCTCAACTGATGTTAAACTAGAAATATAGTCATTTCTTTTTTTCCAGGGAAACCTGGCAATCACAGTTCTGTGAAAAGGAATTCAAGATCTCTGATACAGAATTTTTAGCACCCTTACCAAATGACTGTTTTAAGTATTGTCATTGCTGTGTACCTTCAAGTCGTTTCTGACATATGGCAACCCTAAGACAAATCCGTCATGGGGTTTCCTTGGCAAGATTTGTTCAAAGAGGTTTTGCCTTTGCCTTTCTCTGAGGCTGAGAGAGTGTGACTTGCCCAAGGTCACTCAGTGGATTTTCATAGCTGAGCTGGGATTTGAGCCTTGGTCTGCAAAGTGATAGTCCAACATTTAAACCACTACTCCATGCTGGCTCCCTTATATTAGGAAGAACTTTTTTTCTATAAGAACTGTTTGACAGTGTAATAGACTGCCTCAGATGGCGATGGACTCTCCATCTTTGGAGGTCTTTAAGCAGCAATTAGATATGTGTCTTTTAGGAGTACTGTAATTGTATATTCCTGCATGGCAGGGGGTTGAAATAGATGGTTCTTGTGGTCCCTTATAACTCTAAGATTCTATGAAAATTACAACCCTTTTTTGTGGTTCTCTGCATTGGATAGCAGCACAGAGATATAAAGATTCCAAAAAGGGGCAAAAAATTGGAGCAAAAAGGAATCACATAACCTCCGAGCTTGCCTGACCAAGCTCATATCTGGTGTATGAATTTTATTTGGAGATGTATGTTGTCAATGTTCCTCCTCCTCCTCCTCCTCCTCCTCCAATGCCCTTTTTCTAAAGTAGAATCAAGGCAACTTACATGTAAAGTATTGTTCAGTTTCAATGCTTAAAGAAGATATTTCAGTGTGTTTAACATCTTTCCATGCTTCCTTGAAAACAGGTTTGGTAGCCGAGCTTCTTTTGACCTTGAAAGGCAGTACTGTCCTTTGAATAATCATATCTATGCTTAAATCCCATAACTCTATCTTCAGTGCAGATACTAAAATTGCAAATCAGTATGCCTTGTATTTTTCCTTTCCTCCCAATAAGATGGGGGGAAGGCAAACTGATATTTAAACATAACATGTAGAATTATGGTCCTAACATGTGCACCAAATTTCATTCCCAACATCGCAGTATTGGGCAGAAAGTTTGTGTTACCAACCAGATATAATCCCACAATGGGGTATGATCAAACGAACAAACAAGGAATAATAACAAACTAAAGTGTCACTTTGTTCAACCAGAAATCTGTAGAATTATTCAAAGTGGATTGTTCAGTCTGGGGGAAGACAGATTTCACAATGGCCACAAACTTCTCTAGGGCCAAGAAACCAAACTCAAAAGGAGGACAATCTGACACATCCAGTGTGTTCATATAGGCCTTTTCTTAGACTACCTAAGATATCCTCCAACTGTCCTATTTTGGTATAGACAGTCCCAATTAATACTCTGTCACCCACCTTTTTCAGCTGCTTTTAAAATGTCCCACTTTCTCTCCCCCTCTGCTTTGCCCCTTTGTCCTCAAGCTTACGTCAGTTACTGCAAACTGACTTCAAAGTGCAAAAGTAGTTTACAATTTAACTTACAGGAATGAAAGAAAGAATGAGGCAGAAATGTGTCCTTCACAACAGGTTCAGGTAAACTCTGCACCCTTTCCGAGCTTCACAATTAATCCTAAGTCACTCCATGTTTGCAGCTGCATTTAAAATGTCCTAGTTTCTCTCTCTCCTCCTTTTACTTCCCCCTTCATTCTCAGCTTACTTCAGTTGCTGCAAACTGAGTACAAAGTGCAAAAATAGATTGCCCTTGGTTAACTCAGTGGAAAAGATTGGATAGGAGCTGGCAGAATTTTTCCATTCCTCGTAGGCTCAGGTGGAAGCAAACTGCTGCAGTATCTTGTCGGCTGCCTGTTATTCCTCTTAATAATTTTTGCCATCTTCATTGCATTCGGATGTTACCTTTGCCACATGTGTCTTGGGTCGCATCTACATTGCAGAATTAAAGCAGTTTGGCACTGCTTTAATGGCCATGTCTCAATGCGGTGGAATTCTGGGATTTGTAGTTTTGTGAGATTTTTAGCCTTCTCTGTCAGTGTGCTCTGGTGCCACAACAAAGTACAAATCCCAGGATGGAACCATGACAGTTAAAGCTATGTCCAACTGCATTTGTTCTGTAGTGTAGCAACAACCTTGGTTTTCATCTGTGAAATGGTGGCTATGGGAATCCTGTTGGTTAGCCCCAGTTAGAATAGACCTGTTCCTGCATGGTAGATCAACACATCAGTAAATCCAATTAGTTTGATTAGTCATAATTTAGTTTGGTCTACATCATCATAATAATCTTTCAGAAAAGATACTTATTACTCCACAGATAAGTTCCACTCTATTTCTTTTTTCAGGGAGTTGTAGGCTTTAAAGGACTTAAGGGGTATTATTAAACTTCCCAAAAGAAAGTTTTTACCCTACCCTACTTCCTTTATTCTTACATAAAAGAGAGACTCAGCAGGTAGCCACTGTAGGCCATTTATTTTGTTCTCTACCTTAAATTCCAAAATTAGCTCTGCTAGGGATAGATGAGGGTTTGCAGCCTGTTGTCATGTCCTGTGTCCTTGAAGGGAAGGCAAATGGAAACGTAAATGTGTCACCTCAGACTTTCAGCAGATAACTACGGTTGCAGCTACCTTGGGGGAAAATAATAACCCTTAGCAGGAGGGAGAGTGAGGGAAATACTAGGAATTTTATCAAGTTACTATAGACTAGCATATGAGGTAGACTGGTTTCACATAAAACAGTAAACAGTCAAATATTCAAATGTGAAATAATTTGGTGGTTTCAAATATTGCATGGTCAATTTTTTTCTATTAAGGTGAGCTGGCATTATAACCCAGGCCTACATCCAATTGTTAATTGGAACTAAAGTAAATAATTAAATCAATGGAACTTATTTAAGTGTTGAGTTACCAACATTTGTTGAGTTACCACATTCTTACTGATTTATTAGCTCTACTCTAATTGGAGCTAACAATTGGATTTAGGCCTAGGACAGGGGTTGGGAATGTGTAGCCATTCAGATTTGGCCTGACTACAACTCCTGTTAGTTCCTATCAACATAAATAGGAATAATGGGATTTGAAGACCGACATCTGAAAAAGCACCTGTTCCTTAGTTTTTATCAAAGTGTTAGTGTGTTGTGAGAAGGAAGAGGTCAGGGAACAACTAAGCAATCTAATGCTAATCTAATACTTCGCTTTGCATTTGAATCCTCATGTTTATTGAAAGGAGGAATGGAAAATGGATTGAAAAGTTAAATTATAGGACTAAAGAAACAAGGCAGAGTTGGAGGCACCTGTGCAGAAAAGGATACAAATTTACAAATAATTTGCAAATAAATTAATTTGCAATCCAAATCGATGGATCGGTTCGACAGTGGAGTGTGGTTCACACTACATTTGCCCCAATCGCATTTTCTTTTTGTAAAATAACCCACTTGTAATTCACATTGGCTAATGAATTGATTCAAAATGGACCCTCTTCAGCTGACCGGCAAATTTAAAGGGCAAATTTAAATTGATTCCAATCTGCATCAGTTCATACTTGTGATGAATCGATTTATTGCAAAAGACACAGAAAAAATGAGCATCAAAAAGACATGCATTAAATGGGTCTAGTGTGTGGGGTGGGGGGCTGCCAAACCACTTCAGTGATTCAGCTCAAGTGTGAACAAGGGTCATTTAAACTGCTTCAAACTGGTTCGGAAACTATAGCTGGTTCAAAACATGGCAGCTAGGCTTGTGTTGGGAACATCCAGGAGGGACCACATCACTCTGGTTTTGAGGTCCCTCCACTGGCTGCCGATTGGTTTCCGGGCCCAGTACAAGGTGTTGGTTATTACCTTTAAAGCCCTAAATGGCTTGGGTCCAAGCTATCTCAGAGACCACCTCCTCCCATACAATCATCCCCGCGCTCTCCGGTCCTCACTGCAGCCTCAAAAATCTAGGCTTGTGGCGACCTCCCAGAGGGCTTTTTCTGTTGTCGCCCCCAGACTCTGGAACGGCCTGCCGGACGAGATCCGTCAACTAACATCTTTGGACAGCTTCAAAAAGGCTGTTAAGACAGATCTCTTCCGGCAGGCCTTCCCAGACTAAAATATCCCGGCCTCTGGATTTCCCCCCCTCCTCCTTAGCTGTGTCTCCATAGCTCCCCTTAGAATTGTAGTTACAGGGTTTTTTAAATTGTTGGTATTATTTTCTGTTTTTAACTTGTTATTGTGATTTTAATTGATATATAGTTTAATAACTTTTTTTAAGGGGGGAGGGAAATATATTGTTAAGTTGTATGTTTTTAATGTTGTAAACTGCCTGGATTGGTTCGCCAAAGGGCGGTATAAAAAATAAAATTTATTATTTTATTATTATTAAACTGGTTAGAGAACCAGTTTATAATGTAGTGGGAATGAGGCCAATGAAAGCAAAAACTGGTCTCATCTATTCATGGCAGTGCCGTTTTAATGAATTGTGTGGATATATGTAAATCATCATACTAAGGGACACTGACTTTTTGTGGAAAGGGGCTTTAGCTATAAAAAAGGATGAATGGGAAGCAAGTCATGATTAGCTAGCACAGCTAGTACAGTCAGCCCTCCATATCCATGGATTCCTTATCCATGGATTCAACCATCCACAGCTTGGAAATATTTTCAAAAATTCCAAAAAGCAAACCTTGATTTTGCCATTTTATATAAGGGACATCATTTTACTATGTCATTGTATTTAATGGGACTTGAGCATTCATGGGTTTGATTTAGGTATCCGCAGGACTCCTGGAACCAAATCCCAGTGGATACCAAGGGCATGCTATACTGGCATACACACTTCTCAATGCAACTGCAGTTGCATTCGGATGCTTGGTAATAAGTGGCAAGTAAACATTACACATTACACAAGAAGGCATTTTTGGCAACCTTGTCTCTGAAACTTAATGCAAGGAAAAAGAGAATGGGATGTGGCTGCTAATGACTGCTAATGGGAGTGAGTCCTGTTCACCACCTTCTGCAGACGTCTGTCCCACTGCCAAAAAAACTCACTCCACCAGGCAGTTCTGGTTGATCAAAGTCTGCTTGCTTGCTTGTCATGTTCAACCTAAGGATTCCTACTCCTATTCACCAAAGGAAGAAAGGAAGAAAGAAGCTAGTAGCATGAGCTTTCATAGACTTCAGCTACTTCCTTATGCATCTGAAGACGTAAGTTGAAGTCTACGAAAGCTCATTTTACAAACTTCTTTCTTTCAGTTAGTCTCAAAGGTGCTACAAGATCCCTTTGCATACTGATTTTCCAGACTAACATGGCTATGTCTTTGAATTTCACCAAAGGAAGATTACCAACTCCAAGATTGCTTCATTCTATTCAATATGTGGTGAAAGGACATGAGACAGGGCCTTTTTGATTACATACTCCCAAATAATGGGATGTTCGGGAGGGAGTAGACTGTCCCCTTCCCTATTGTCCTCCTGCAGGAGACATAGAGCTGCTTATGCAGGTAAACCTCCGAGAAAATGATTATTGTTGAGGAAGGGGCTCTCAATGGGAGGACTGTGTTGCCCTTTTCTTGGATAGATGTGCTTTTGCATTGATTTTACTATGGATATTTTAAGTTGTGTTTTGAAGTTGTGACTTTTTCTGTTCTCAGTTGTATTTGTTTTTCATTATGTTTCAGCTGCCTTAGATACCATTCCTGGGGGAAAGGCTGGTTCCTTCCTTCCTTCCTTCCTTCCTTCCTTCCTTCCTTCCTTCCTTCCTTCCTTCCTCACTTTCTTGGTAGATCTTCAAATATTGCAGAGGACTCTAATCTCATTTTTTTCATTGTCCTTTCTCCAGGCTAAATGTACCCATCTCCTTCAAAGTTTCCTCCTATACCTAGGTGGTCTTCAGGCTTGTTGTCATCTTTGTCATACTCCAGGATTAGCCAAAGTGTGACTCTGAAACCATATGGGACTTCAGGCTGCTTTTGCAGCCTTTGACCCTACAAAGTCCCTGGACTCCCTTGTTTGTGTCCAACGAAAGTGTATTGGGCTGTGTGTGGGGGGGATTGCCTGTCCTAAAATCTTCAGGAACAGCAATTTCCTTTTGGCCATTTCCAGGTGTTTTTTTAGTGTGTGTGTGTGTGTGGGGGGCTATTTTGGTTATCCATACAGTCCCCATATGTTCCCAGGGCAGAAAACCAGTCCCTGCAATTGTCACACTTGCCCATCCCATCCATTCTGATCCCATTCCTCCCCCAAACCCTTTGGAGATGTTCTAGTTTATTGATATCCTTCCTGGTTTTCACGAATATTGTAGCTCTCAGTGTTCAGGGAATATTTACTGTTTGTAGAAAGATTCAGTCATACAACACCACCTCACTCCAGTCTTGAGTGAGAGAACTAAGGAATAGTTCAACAACCACACAGTCTACCCTTTGTGCAAAACTGCTGCAAAATCTCTTGCTGAGGGCTACACTAGATGTAGACTTGTTAGTGTGAATGCAGTTAGCAGGCACATTTAACAAGAATGTAAATACGTTCAGGGGGTGAACCACAGCAGGACTATGGAAGGTGACAGAGCTTAACCCCATGCCCTCTTTGCCATGATCCTGAGTGGGGAAAACCCCTCCTTTGAAACTGCATATTGCACCAGAATGGAAGGTACTCTTTTCTGGTGGTGGGTCTTGAGATCTAGGATCAAGTCTGGCCAAACAACTTGAAATGAAATCAGGACCCGGAAAGCTCCCAGTGAGTCCCACTGGTAAAACCATGGATTGATATTGCTCCAATAAGCAGTTGAAGCAGAAAGGCAAAGAGCCCTCTGAACAAATCTTGCAAAAAACAAAACAAAACAAACAAACAAACAAAAAACACACCTGTAATAGGTTCACCTTAGGGTCACCATAAGTCAGAACCTAGGAGTTTATTGCATGGCATTTAAATCGACTTACTCCAGTCGTGTTTAATTCTGAAGTCAGATCTTATCACAAGCACCGGGAGCCAGGTGAGTGCAACCCGGCTGCATCCCAGACCCCAAGCGTGGCTGGGATATGGGATGCAGCCAGGTTGCACTTGCCCGGCTCCTGCTGCATGAGATAAGATCCGACTTCAGAATTAAATGTGACTGGGGTAAGTCAATTTAAACGCCGTGCGATAAACTCCCTACTTGGGCACACAACAACAACAACAACAACAACTTGTATTTACATTTTGAAACCATGCTCATTCATTTCATTAATTCATTTAATGTCATGTCAGGTTTTACCCTGAAGTCCCCAAAAATCTCAGCTACCTGAACCTGTGTGTTAAGAAAGATGAGAACTGGTCTGAGCAAAATTGCAAAAAGGGGAAACCTGACTCTGAGGCCAATGTGAGTAGCTTCTCTGTATAAATTGACTAGGCATGAGAGACAAGTTTCCAGCAAAAGGTAGAGTTTATGATGAAACTTGCTGATTAAGGGAAGACTCTCAGAAGAGTATAACAGCTGTGAAACCTGAGCCAACTCATATGAGGAGTTGGCTCAAAGACTTGGAGGAAATGTATACATTTCATTATGCTCTCAGTGCGTTAAGAAATTTTCTGTGGTTTGGCCCCTGGTTGCATCAGTCTCTGGACTGTAGGATCAGATTGTTCCTTCCAAAACAGATTTGCTTTGTTGTAAATCAGTTTTCCCTAACCTACAATGCTAATGCTAATGCTAATGCTAATGCTAATGCTAATGCTAATAATAATAATAATAATAATAATAATAATAATATAGTATCCTCCAGCGGTGTTAGCTACAACTCCCATTATCTCCAGTCATCATGTTTCTCTAATATTTTTTTGGTGAAGGGCTAGCATTTTCTCAAGAGTTTTCTTTTGGCTTGGAACATGGGTACATAATGGTGACACATTTATGTACCTTATCATATTGTCCTCTGCTGAGTGTAGCAGTCAAAAAATGTGATTGATTTGTTTATTGTTTATTAATGTGTTCACTCAAGTAAACCCACTTCACATTATCAGTCTTACTACAATTTTTGGGATGAACTATTTATTACAGGTGTAAACACAGAAGGGGGAAAAAAAATCTTTCAACCATTTTGTCTACAAAAAGTAAGGGAAGCCACCATGCTCTCTCCCTGAAATTCTCAAAATTATTCCTTCTCCCCCATTTCCAAACTTTGGTGGTGTTTTCCTTTCACCCATACTCCACAAATGCCCAAAAAGAGGATCAATGAAAATATTGTTATAGCTGTAATTTAACCACAATCCTAGATCCAGAAATATCTATAACCTATATAGCTAGAAATAAGCCCCATTGAACTCACTGGATTTACATCTGAGTAGACATGCCTAGGTTCAGACTGTCAGTAGATCTTTGCATGGATCTTGACTGAAGATTGTCATTACCAGATATTTTATTTTTGCATTTATGTGTCTCCTTTTATATTAATTATTGATGTTTTAAAAAGGAAGAACAGCAGCAACTACTATTTCAAAACCAAAGACACATAACTGTCAAAAAAATGTTCAAGCAGTGGGAGAAGATATTGAAGATATGTGACATCAAAAACCACAAAGAAGAATGTGGAGACATGTGGAAAGCAAATGCTTGAAATTTGGGGAACATGTCCTTTTAGTCATAATAAATTTGTTAGTTTTAAAGTGCCACAAGATTAATTTTTTGGGCTGTACATATATGGGTGGTGGATGCCTGATACACAATTGACACTGATGCATTGCCAAATATGCCTATTGCCTTTATGTCTTAGGGTGCATCTACACTGTAGAAATAATGCAGTTTGACATCACTGCACCCTATGGAATCCTGCAGTTTGTAGTTTTACAAGATCTTTAAGCCTTCTCTGCCAAAGCATGCTGGTGCCTCACAAAGCTACAAATTCCAAGATTCTGGAGCCATGGCAGTTAAAGTGGTGTCAAACTGCAATGTTTCTACAGTGTAGATTCACCATTAGAGTGGAATCCTAACTCACCAAGATAGCTGAGGGCCAGCTGAGTTTATATGAGGCCAACAGAAACTGTGATGGACTAGAAATGTAATTCTTCACTAAACTAAGCAATGAGTAATTTCACCCATTTTCTTTCTGCTGTGCAAAAGTCTTTGAAAACTGTGCAGTATTTGAAGGCTACTTGCAGTTTGGAACTTATTCTGTGCAAAATTCCCCTGTGGTTTTATTGCTCAGAAAATAGCATACTTTCCTGTGCAAAAAATGCTGTAGTTCAAGCCTTACTTGGTGGAAAATTTGCACCTTTTATGCAAAAACACCATTCAAAGATTCTTGTCATTCCAGGATTTGCTTAGTCATTTTTTTTCACTTATCCAAGCCTCTCTCAAACTAGGAATGTTGGAAGTTAGTTATGACTACCCTAGCTTAACTTTGCAATGGCATAGTGGATGTTTCCCTGGGCTGGGGGAGGTTTGGAAATGGCATATTTCAGCACCTCCATTACCTTTCCCCATTAACCCGTCTGTCCTTTGGCTCTTCTGCCAACTGATCTGATACAGCAGGGCAATGACCCCTTTGAGCTAGGATTGTACTGCATCTCAGTAGGACTAATTATTCCTCCACTGTCCCTCCATTCATGTTTATGTACATATGTTCAGTTCATTCCCTTTTCTCTCTGTGTTTCATGAATCTGATGAAGTTGACACTTCTGTGAAAACAATTGGATTTTAAGTGGCTGTAAACCCTTTGCCCTCTTCTCATGTAGCATGCCTGGTTTTCAGAAATCTTCCTGTGAAGTATTGTAAACTCTCATTTCCCAAACTTTGTTGTTGTTAACTGTCCTTGGGTCAATCTCAACTCATGGCGACCCTATGGATGAGACATCTCCAAGACCCTCTGTCCTCCAATACACTGCTTAATTCCTGCAACCCCTTAAGCCACATGACCTCCTTAATAGAGTCCATCTATCTGGCATGTGGCCTTCCTCTCTTCCTACACCTTTCCTAACATTATTGTGTTTTCCAATGATTCATGCCTTCTTATGATGTGTCAGTCTAAGTATGACAGTCTAAAGGCCTAAGCAGACTGCCAGAAATAGTGCACATTAAACTGAGGCACTGCCCTGGCTCAGTGCTAGGGAATCATGGGAACTGTATTTTTTTTCTGGGACATTGAGCCTTCTCTGTGAGAGAGCTCTGGTGCCACAATAAATTATAGTTCCCATGATTCCCTAGCACTGAGACAGGGCAGTGCCTCAATTTAATGTGCACTATTTCTGGCAGTCTGCTTAGGCCCTAAGTCAGGGGTGGGCAACCTTTCCCCTTTAAGGGCCGAGGGACTTCAGCTCCCAGAATCCCAGGAGCTATTGGCCAACATGGGACCATTGGCCAACATGACTGAGGCTTCTGGGAGCTGAAGTCCCTCAGCCCGTAAAGGGGAAAGGTTGCCTACCCCTGGTCAAAGTCTTGTCATCTTGGCTTCCAGGGAGGTTTCTGCTCTAGGACCGATTTGTTTATCCTTTTGGCTGTCCATGG
>CM034701.1:375149717-375178216 GCA_020142125.1 Phrynosoma platyrhinos | reverse complement strand
GTTTTTTTTTTTTTTTTGCAAGATTTGTTCAGAAGAGCTTTGCCATTGCCTTCCCCTGAAGCTGAGAGCATGTGACTTGCTTAAGGTCACCCACTGGATTTCATGGCTGTAGTGGAAATCCAACCCTATCTCAAGAGTCATAGTCCAACACTCAAGCCATTATGCCATGCTGGCTGAAATGATGCTGAAACCATGACCACTAATAAGAAGGACCTCTCTGGATTCCCACTCCAAAGACAATGCCAGACATCTTGCAGTTGCTAATATCCTCTTTGGGGGGCAATGTGGCAGAAGTAATAGTCGCTGCAGAGCTCCAGAAATTCTTGAATGAAACATTGGTTTGGATCAGTTCCCTACTAGTGGCTTAGCTTCATTTGCCCTGTGGGTCAGAGGCATTATGACTCTTAGGGCCTGCTTACAGACTTCCCATGGTCACCTGGTTGGCTAGGACAGAAGAAACAGAAGACTGGTTTCGGTAAGCCTTTTGACTGGCCCTACAGGGGTCTTCTTATGTTCTTGTAACTGCAGTGCATTGTTTGTGGGCTTTCCCAGTTTAAAAAAAATACACTTGCAGAGATGATTCGACTGCTTGATGATAAAGACACTTCTCCGAGGCTTTTTTTATAGCCAGTGGTTCTCAAAACTCCATTTATATATTAGTTGGAGTTTTTGTTTAAACCACAATCTTTTTCCGTTTCAAGGTCATTTTTGAAAATACAATGATAATTACAAGGTTGAAACACAGCTCCTTTTAAAGTCAACCTGTGTGCTCACTGAGCCATATCTTTCTCTTCCCTTCCATGTTCTGTATGACTTTTCTAAAGCACAGCATCATACCTTTCTCTGGAAAATGAGTAAAATTAGACACAGTTTGACTTCATCAGTGGATCCAGGGCAAGAAGCTGAGGTCTTTCGTTATGCGGCACAACTGACCTCAAAAGAATGAAGGAGCTAATTTACAGCCCTCTGATAGCAATGACTAGCTTTTGTAAGCTGCATTGGGAAACTGTATGAGTATATATGTGAGAAAATGTGGATGAACAAGAGGAGAACGTATTGAAAGATCTGCACTGTTTACCAGTTGTTTTCTGGGCTCAGGCCAATGTCTTGATTTGAAGCTTTAAATCCCTAAACAGCATGGGATTTGGATGCTCCAATTTTCAGTAGAAACTCTCCTGAGGATTTGAATGTATGCTTCATAAGGACATTGAAAAAGACTTTCTCCTGTCTTGGTCCCAGATTGTGCAATGAATCATGACAGTCAGTTTCTGCTTTTTCTGCTTGTAGGAATGGTACGACAATGTATCTTTTCTTTTCCATTTAAAAATATTGTAATATCCAAGTTAAAAATAAAACTTTGTTGCTGCTGTCGTTATTGTGTGTCTTCAAGTAGTTTCTGACCTATGGCAATCCTAAGCCAAACCTATCATTGGATTTTCTTGGCATGATTTGTGCAGAAGAGGTTTGCCATTGAAAACATTTGGCATAGGAGAGTGAACTGTAAATCAAGAAGCAGTGTTTATGGGTCAAAGCAGTGAATAATATTGTCACTGATATCTGTATACCATTTATTAAATAAAATTTCCCCACCACAAATCATTTTGTGTTTGTAGAAGGGAATCCAACCTCTTAACTCTTTTGATCATTGTGATCATTTTAGTGGTTTTACTGTTCAAATTATTTTTAGCAGTGTCCAGAGGAACATATCCAGAGGAGGGTGACCAAAACAGTGAAAGGTCTGGAAACCATGCCCTATGAGGAGTGGCATAGGGTGCTCGGTATGTTTAGCCTGGAGAAGAGACAGTTAAGAGGTGACATGATAGCCTTGTTTAAGTATTTGAAGGGATGTCATATTGGAGATGGAGCAAGCTTGTTTTTGGTAGCTGCAGAGATTAGGACATGGAGCAATGGATTTAAACTACAGAAAAAGAGATTTCAGCTAAATATTAGGAAGAACTTCCTGATGGTAAGAGCTATTTGACAATGGAATACACTACCTTGGAAGCTGGTAGAGTGTCCTTCTTTAGAGGGTTATAAACAGTCTGGATGGCCATCTGTAGGGAGTGCTTTGGTTGTGTATTCCTGCATGGCAGGGGTTGAATTAGATGACCTGTGTGGTCTCTTGGCCACATCATGAGAAGGCATGAATCACTGGAAAAAACAATAATGCTGGGAAAGGTAGAGGACAGGAGAAAGGAAGACTGCACACCAAATGGATAGGCTTAATTAGGGAGGTCACAGATCTGAATTTGCAGGACCTAAGCAAAGTAGTAGAGAACAGCGGGTCTTGGAGATGTGTAGTTGCTTGAGCATTGGACTACAGTTCTGGAGGACCAGGGTTCAATTCCCAACTTAGCCATGGAAACTTGCTAGATGGCCTTTGTGTCAGTCACACATTCCACAGAATGCCCTGTGAAAGGTTTGCCTTAGTGTTACCATAAGTTGGAAACAACTTGAGGGCACACAGCAACAGCAAACCATCATATATGGAAGAATGCAGAAAACAGAGTGTACACTCACCCCTCCATTTTTGAGGACTTGAAGTCCGCAGTCTTGAATCTTCGCAGAAAGGCAAGCTCCATAGGATAAAATGGTACACGCACCTGTGGTACATGTGCAGGGCCACACGGACATTCAAGCCAATAGGGCTTGAATATTCACGAGTTTCTGTTTTTGTGAGGGATCTGGAATGGATCTCCCATGAAAATGGAGGGGCAAGTGTACTAGAGTGCCACTTTGTAGGGAGCTCAGTTTCATATTTAGCAGCTGAAGAAGGTGGAAGATGAAATTGCTTCTCTCTCTTGACTGATTCTACATTTTGCATTGGTGGCTCTGTCAGAAAGAAAGTATAAAATAAAGCAAATATGTAACATATAGCTCTGCATATTATGTGGAAACTCCTAATGACATAAAGAGTTTCCATGCCAGCCGCCACATGCTTACAGGAACATCTGTTTCTGGCAGGGAAACTTTCCATGTCATCAGGAGTTTCCTTGTGGCTGGAATGTACAAGCTGTATCCAGCTACAGTATGCTTGAGTGGTTTTGGATAAAGGGATAGAGATTTTTTTTCTCTTTCTGCCCAGTCATAATTTGCAAGGCATTCACTTCTTTAGGATAAGATGAACAAGCCCATATGGTCATAACAGAATAATCTCATTTATATCCATTGTTCTTTTAAGCCTGATCTGGTCATATTTACTTGGACATAAGTAACAGAAAGTTTGTAACATAATATTTAATTAGTAAACTATAAAGCTTTTTGTAATTATCTCCTTTGTTTTCAAAGAATCCTGGCTAAATCATCTTCCTACTAAAACCAAAATCAAAACCAATTTTTGCCATTAATTCATCTTCTCCTAAAGCTATCGGGTCATGGCTATATATGGATATCCGTATAAGCTTTATTTGTTTATTTGCTATGTAATATTCATAGGGCCTCTGCAGACTGGCCCAAAGGGCCAGCCTGGAGGCAGAGATGGGGTGGGGCAGCCGCACAGCCCAACCCCATGCCGATGCTGTCCTGAAGCTGTGCACCATTCCCAGAAAGGGCTGTCCTGACACTGCGCCAGAAAGGGTGAAGAAGAGCCGCGTGCTGGTTCTTAGGGTGGCCTTTTGCCACCCCTAAAAGGAGCGGCATTTTGCCACTCTTTTCGGGGTGGCAAAAGGGACTATTGGGGCCATGGCGTGGGGTAGCCGCAGCCCCAATTCGCCGCTTTCCAGGGCAGCCCAGAGCCGCCCATCTGCACCCCACTTTAGTTTAGATAGCTTGCAGTCAAGCTGCATTAGGTAAGATTAATTTATTTACTTTATTTCCTCTTGTAAGATATCTTTCTAATTAAATTGGTTGGTTTATTGTTAATCAAATATGTTAATTTATCCATATTCTTCATTTCTTCTCTCTTAAGTTTCCAGTCCTTTATTTTGGGCGATTCTTCCAGCTTCCCTCCTTTGGCAATGACTAACTTCACCACTGTTATTAAGTATAGTAGGATATGCCAATAATTCTTGGCATCTTTTTTGTTAATCTTTGAGATCATATTTAGTAGGTAAAGTTCTGGAGAGAAAGGGACCTGTATGTTTAATCTTTTTTGTATTATCTTATGAACTTGAGTCCATTTTTTTTTAACAATAGGGTAGGTCCACCACATGTAATATAAGGGTCCTGTTTCTTTGTCGCACTTCCAGCATCTATCATTGTTATTTTTTTTTTATTCTTGTTGGGGTAAAATAACACTTATTAGTAATTTTAAGAAATTTTCTTTTAAATC
Source organism: Phrynosoma platyrhinos (assembly GCA_020142125.1). NCBI lineage: Eukaryota > Metazoa > Chordata > Lepidosauria > Squamata > Phrynosomatidae > Phrynosoma > Phrynosoma platyrhinos. The sequence continues at coordinate 375,173,946 of CM034701.1, read as the reverse complement.
TTGTAATGCTGTAAATGTATTTTATTTTTTCCTAGTATCCTCCCAATCTTCTAGAGGGATAGGATGACCTATATCTTTTGCCCATCTGATCATAGTGCTTTTAATACATGTCTTCTCCAGTTCTCTTTCCAAAAATAAAGAATAAAATCTGGATATTTTCCCCTTCTCTGGTGACCAAATAATTTTATCTATTTCATTTTATGTAGTTTGAAATTCTTCATTTATTAAGTCTAATTTGAATCTGTTCTCAGTTTGAAGATAGTTGAACCAATCTATTTTTATGTTACATTTTCCTTCTCTTTTTAAAAGTATGTATTTGCCTTGGTTATTTCTTTTTAGAATATCTTTGTATTTTGACCACCCTTTTTCCTTCCATTTTCCAAAAAAAAAAGCCTCTTGTGTGGAGATCCAAAGCAGAATCTTGTTGTAAAAGTTATATTTGATTTGGATCCAAATTTTTAACAATGATTTCTTAATAAAGTGATTATTGAAATCTTTGTTGATTTGTGTTTTATTGTACCAAGTATATGCATGCCATCCATATCTATTTGGCATTCCTTCTGAGTTGAGAAATTGTTGATTATCTAATTTTAACCAGTTTTGGATCCATACCATACTGCATGCTTGATGGTATATCTTGAAATTTGTTAATGCATAGCCCCCTCTTCTTGGAGAGTAATTTATTTTATTCTTGCTTTCCAAATAAAGTTTCATAATTCTCTATTCCATTCAGTGAATATGCTTTCTTTAATTATTATTGGTAAATTCATTAGTACGTATAGTAGCTTTGGTAGCACACTCATTTTAATTGTTGAAATTCTACCTAATATAAAGATAGTCATCTTATTCCATCACAACAAATCCAATTTAATTTCTTTCCAAAGCTTTTTGTAATTATTTTCATAAAGATCAGTACTTTTATTAGTCACCCAAATGCCTAAATATTTGGCCCTATTTGTTACTAAGCAACCTGAATTCTTGCTTAACTTTTCTTGTTCTTGTTTTGTCATGTTTTTGTAATTATCAAAGTCTTTTCTTTATTTAACATAAAGCCTGAGTATGTTCCAAAAGAATCTATCTCCTGTTTCAGTTCCCAAATATTTTCCAATGGGTTTTGTAGTGTTACTGTCCACAAAAGCTTTAATCTTAAACTCATTTTTTGTTGTTTTTGTGCCTTCAATCTTCTTGTTTTCATTTATTGCATTAATTAGTATCTCTATGGTGATGATAATAAAAAGTGGCAAGATTGGGCAAACTTGCCTAGTTCCTTTAGTCGATTTGATTTCTTGTGTTCGCTTCCCATTTATTATTAATTATCCCTGTTGATCTTTGTAAATCTGTTGAAGCCCTTTAATGAAGCTCCCTTCTATTCCAGTTTTTTTAAACAAGCAAATATGAACTCCCATCATATTTTGTTGAAAGCTTTCTCAGTATCAACATACACCATCACTAGTTCTGTGACATGAAAGAAGTCACAGACAGACAGAATAGGGGAAGTGGTGAGGAAACACAACCTCCAAATGGTTTACAAACCAACCAAGAAAATCCAACAAATGTTGCGCTCAGTGAAGGACAGGAGAGACCCTGTCACAGCCACAGGAGTTTACCACATACTGCATACCATACAGCTGTGGACAAGTCTACATAGGTACCACCAAACGCAGTGTCTAAACACTGCAGACTGGGTCAGCCAGAAAAATCAGGAGTATCAGAACACATTATCAACCATCCTGGGCATAAAATGCTGTTTGAAAACAATGAAATTCTGGACCATTCCAACAACTATCAGGTCAGAATGCACAGGGAAGCCATTGAAATCTGCAAACACTTGGACAACTTCAACAGCAAAATAGAAAAATCAGCACTCAGCAAATGCAAATGAGAAACCACCCATTGTCAGCGGCTTTCCAGGCAGAAATCAATTCTGGTCTTCTTGAATATATTGATTTATTGTGTTCTTCAATAAATGTTTGTGTACATTTTGTAATCAATATTGAGTAGTGAAATTGACCTATAGTTAGTTATTTCTTTTTCATTTTCCCCTTCTTTTGGTATCAAGATGATGTTAGCATATTTCCATGATTCAGGAATCCCTTCTATTGATATTGCATTTAGTGTTTGTTGTAGAGGGTCAATTATAATTTCTTCAAATATTTTGTAATATGCTGCCAAAAACTCATCTAGGCCTGGAGATTCATCTACTTTAAGTTTCTTTATTGCCTGGGCTATTTCCTGTTTGGTTATAGGTCTATTTAAAGATTCATTTTGTTGTGGTGTTATTTTAAATATAGATTTCTTGTCTAGATAATCTTGCATTTCCATTTTATAATCTTTTGATTTCACATTGTCATTGTATAACTTAGAACAGAATTCAGAGAAGGCCTTTTTGATCTCTTCTTGTGATGTAATGATTTTTTCTTTATAATTAATCTCTGTGATTGTTCTTTTCTCTTTTTTTTAAAGTTTCCATGAAACCCATCTACCTACTTTGTTTGAATGTTTGAAATAACCTTGTTTTATTTTTTTTTAATTTATATGCTATTTCCTCTAAATTTTGTTGTTCGAGTTTTGTTTGAAGTGGTTTCAGTTCTAATGATAATTTGACATTGTTTGGTTGATTGTATGAGCTTCTTTTCTAAGATTGTCATTTGATTTATAATATTTGTTGTTATATCCTTCTTATTTCTTTTCATTTCTGCTTCTCATTGTAGCAGCAATCCTCTTGCTTCTACTTTACTAGCATCCCAGATTGTTTTCATTGGAACGTTACCTATGGTATTTTCTTTAAAGTATAATTCCATCTCCTTTTTCACTTTTATGGTAAATTGTTCATCTTTAAATAGATTCTGGTCTAATCACCAAATAAACTCTTTATTGGGTAAGTTTATATCAATATTTATTAATTTGTGGTCAGATAGAAGTTTGGGGTTGATTTCCATATTTCTTATGCTTGGTATCAGGCATTTGGAGATTAGTGCCATATCTATTCTTGAATTAGATTGGTGGACTCCAGAAAAGAAAGTAAAGCCTTTTGTGTAGTTGTATTTAGAAGTCCATATATCTTCTAAATTTCATTCTTCTAATAAGTAAAAAAAAAAAAAGGTTTGGGGAAGTTTCCCTAGGGTATTTAATAGGTATTTTTGATAATATATCTCTCATTGGATTCGTTGCACCATTAAAGTCCCTGACTAGCAATATGTTGTTTTTGTTATATTCAGTCAATTCTTTATTTAATTTTACATAAAAAGAATATCCCCCCCCCAATGTGGACCATATATTACAGCCACTAGTAGATTAAGAAAATTTATTTGTAATTCAACCTCAACATAGCCGGACTGCTTTGTTCTTAATGTTTTTCTCTAGCTGAATATTTTTTATTAACATATAATGCTACATCTCTGTTCCCCCCCCCCAATTGATGAGTAAAATAATTGTCCTAATTTGGGATTTCTCAGAAACTTGATGTCTTTCTCTTTGATTCTTGTCTCTTGCTAGGCAATTATGTCACAACGTAATTTTTACAACAGGTGAAAAATTTGCTTCCTTTTATGCAAGATATTCATTTCTTTTATATTCCAGGAGCCAATTGTAAATGTCATTTTATCTTTCTTTTAGATCTCTTCTTTATTTATTGATTTCTTTTATTTACTTCCTTCTATATTGAGCAGTTGTTAGAATTCTGTGTCTTCTTCCATGTTTGGTATTTCATCATCTCCTTCCAAGATACTTTGGTCGTCTTTATCCAGTTCATTCATATTTTCTAAATCCACTAATTCATCTCTCAAAATTTTCTCATTGTTATCTTCTTTTCCAATATCATGGGTGTCTTGATCTTTTTTCTGTGACAGTTGAAGATATTGATATGATGTTGCCTCTTCTTGCGTAATTCTTGTAGTCTCTTTCTTATTATATTCTTTATTCCTTGTAATAATTCTGTTGTAGAATTCTCTCTCTTTTTCAATGGAGTTTAACTTGTATCTTCTCTGATTGAAAGTTAGGGGGATCCATTCTATTTTTTCCCATCAAAAATCAATATTTCTTTTCTTTAGTAACATTGTTAGAAATGTATAGTCCTGTCTTTTCCTGAGAATTTGTTGAGGAAGGTATTTAAAGATTTCAATTTCTGTATCTTCAATTATTAATTTCTCATTGAAATTCTGTTGAATGATTTTGTCTCTTAGTCTGGAATTTGTAAAGCTTACTATAATGTCGCATGGTACTTTTCTTTCTTTAGTGTACAATGAATTAATTCTAAATATTTTATCTATTTGATTATCTAATGTTTGTTCTGTTGTACCGATAAAATTTGCTAGTGGTGATACCAATCGATCTAGAAGATGTTCATTTGTCATTTCCACCAGTCTTAATTTTACACATTTCTCCCTGCATCTGATCTCTTGGGCAAGTAATTTTTGTGAATCCAGTTCCTGATATTTTTAAATTGTATTCATTCTTATTTCTAAATCTCAGGTCTGTTTCTTTACCATTCCTATTTCCAATTTCATTTCATGCATTTCTTTTGAGAGATTATCTATTTTCATATTCAGTCCATTTATTTCTTTATCTAGGGGCCTATACAGAGTGCCAGAAATAATCCAGCTTGAGGCCACTTTAACTGTCCTGGCTCTGTGCTAGGGAATCATGGGAACTGTAGTTTTTTTCTGAGACATTGAGCCTTCTCTGTCAGAGAGCTCTAGTGCCACAATAAACTGCACTTCCCATTATTCCTTAGCACTGAGCCAGGACAATTAAAGTGGTCTCAAGATGGATTATTTCTGGCAGTCTGTAAAGGCCCTAAGGTAGCTTTAATTTTTTTTCTTGTCTCTTTCAATTCATCTCTTATCTATTTTTAATTTTTTTTGAATTACCACAATTCTTGTAGAATAATTGTACTTATATCTGATAGTCTATGTGGAAGTTAAATTGAATTTCTTCTTTGACTAGATGGTATTTGAGCAGTTTTAGCTATAGTTACCATTTCTTTAGTTTCCATTATTATCTTTTCTTTCTTTAGTTTTGACATTAAATATTCTTCCTATTGTAGTACTCTTTGTACAAGAAGCAAAATTAACCTGTAGGTATATGCTATACTAATGGTAAGTAAACTTCAGATATAATACCAAAACTAATCTTATAATCATATGCTAAAGAGAATAAGTTAGTACCATAGAAAAACCCCAAAATTGAATCCTTTATCAATAGTTTATACAACAAAGTTAATCTAATCAAGATTCCACATATGCTTTTAAATTTAGAATATACATTGATGCCCACTAAATAAATATTTTCCACCTAATCACTAAGATTTTTCTGGAACAGACAGGGAAGTAAAGTATTTAGATGGTTATCTAACAATTTCTCCCTTACTAATAGGCCTTGTTGTCAAAATAAATCTTATGCCCTTGCTAAATTGTTAGGAGTATTATACTTATATGTAGAGTTTTCGTCACAGGCTTTTATATTTCTTATCAGTAAAAAGCAGTATTTCAGTATAAGACAATTTACACAAAATTTACACAAAAATAATACAGAATGGATAATTTCTTGACAAACAAAAACAATGCTTGCAGACAGTTCTTCTGTTGTTTCTCTTAATTTCTCTTATTCTGCTAGTGTTTTGTTATTATATTTCTCTTTTGTTTCTTTTCTCACTTCTCACTAGATTCTTACACTTTGTATTTATAAAGTTCTCTTGAAGATGATTAAACCTTTTCATTAATCCTTTTATTAAGAAGTTATATAATTTAAAATCCAACACAAATGCAGTTCACAAATGTTTCCTCTTCAAGTTGAATATGTACAAAGATGAAGTCAAAAACTTCTAGCACAAATGATTCATTAAGTCAAAACATTTACTTTACCGTTCTTTTAAATCAGTTTAGAAGTCTTTTGTTATATTAAGCTTCTCCCCTCTCTAAGAAGTAAACTTTAAGGTGTATTCAAGTGAGTCTTTCCCCCCTTATCAGGTCAACACACATAAGCTCTCAATTTGGTCATAAAAGTCTTAGTTGTATTGTAGTTTTTACTATCCACATAACACTGCTCCCAAAGAAAGAAAGAAAAAAGAGTACGGAAGAAAAAAATATTCACTAAAGTTCACTAAATAGGTTCTTCTTTCTGAGTGAAATCCATGGGGATGAACCCTCTTGCTGAAGTTTATTTTCCTTTCCTCTCTAGCCACAAGCTTCTGAATTTATGTGACAAAAAGAGAGAGAAAAATTGTCGAAAGATGTAAACAATAATAAAATTACAGTGAAAGCTAGTGCCAAACCATGGCTGGGGCTGCTCCTCGGCTCGCTCCATTGTCTCCTCCTCCTCCTGTGGGCATTTACAACTCAATCCACTTGCCACTGCTCTCACTTCTCTCATTCTCCTGGGTTAGCTTTCATCCCAATTGGAGGGGACCCTGGCCAGGCCCCCATTGAGCCCCAGACCTGTAAGACCTCCCCAGTCTCCGGGTAAGGGAAATAGCTCCTGCTTTCCCTGCCAAAGCCACAGTTTGAATGGGGATCAGAGCCGCAAAATGCCCCACACCTCCTCTTGCCTCCATGATGTAACCAGAAGTCATTTTGGTTTGTTTCTGATAGATAGGAATTTAAGAACATTTGCAATTTTGTATTTAAGATGGGAAGAACTTGAGATCTAGGAAAGTTGAATATGGGAGAAACCAAAACAGATTTTTTCATCCAAACCTGGGGCCTTGAATTCTTAACTCTTTAGAGTATGGATTTGAATACCAGGGTATTCCAACCTTGGCGATTGCATCTCACTGTAGAAATCACCCAGTTTGACTACATTTTAAGCAACATGGCTCAGTGCTATGGAATTATGGGAATTGTAGTTTGTTGTGGCACTAGAGGTCTCTGACAGAGAAGGTTAAATATCTCCCCCACTGTTCCCCATTCCCTAGGATTTCCTGCCTCAGACTTACCTCTGCATTCTGGAGTGACACCAGGTGGATGTTTATACATGTATCCCACTGTGCTGCCTGGTGGCACAATCACTGGTGCAGGTGGCTCCTTTTGAGGTTAAAAATGAGGCACCCAGTATCAATCACATGGCTTAGCACCCATTGTGACCTCAGAAGGGACAACACAGGTCATGGCAGTGGTGCGAGATGGCATAGTGGAATGTGTATATAGATAACTGCCTGGCATCCTTCTGGAGTGCTCATGATTTTCCTGGAAAATCCAGTGAAAAAGGTAGGTCTTTTAAAACCAGTTTAAGGCAGGGATGGGCCAGAATTGGCCTCATATCATGAAGATGGTTGACAGTTGAATTGGGGCTTTCACCCTGTGTTGTCAAGAAAGGGTGCCGTAAGGGTGAGAGGGACACCAGTTTAAATGATACCTTTAGACATGCCTGTTGCCCAGTGCTCAAATCACTACACCACGCTGGCTCCCATTACGGCACCTGATGAAAATAGTTGCAAGATAAAATCATAGAGTTGGAATAGACCTCAAGGGTCATCCAATCTAATCCTTGCCATGCAGGAATACACGGTCAAAGCACTCCCAAGAGTCCCAATGGATGTCCGTCCAGCCTCTGTTTAAAACCTCCAAAGAAGGAGATTCCATCACACTCCAAGGCAGTGTGTTCCGCTGTTGAACAGCTCTTACTAGGCTGCCATTGAGGATTAATCAGGAAAATAACAGGCCTTTCTTGAAGACCATACTGGCCCCTTACACTTGCACCGATGCAGCTACAAAGGAATGCTATGGATCAAAAATTATCGTTGGATAATTTTTCTCAGTGGCCTAGATATAATCCAGACCTATTGTGCTATTTTCACCAATGGAAGGGGTGTTTGGATGCCTGGAAATAACAAGTTAGGTCTGCATCATTTCTGGACCAAAGCCTGGCATGTTGACATCATTCAAATTCATTTACTTATTTGACTTGCATCTCAACTTTTACCCAGACATGGAATTCACTCCAACTCACCACAAGATTAAAAACAGACACACAAAATTGTGATGTTTAAGCATCATTAAATCAATTATAATATTAAAACATGATTAATTTCAAAAGCAAGTTAAAAACAGATGAATAAAAAAACACAGCCCCAATTTGTTAAAAGCCAGTCAGTGGCCAAAAGCTCAATGAATGATGTGAATTCAGTCCAAGATGGGCAGAACAAAGCAAAGGCAGAAGAAATGCAGTTGCTGTTATTCGTCTTCAAGTTGACTCTTACATATGGTGCCGTTCTTGTAGGGTTTTCTTGACAAGATCTGTTCAGAGGATGATTGCCATTGCCTACCTTTATGACTGAGAGAGTGTGACTTGCCCAAAGTCACCCAGTATGTTTTCATGGTTGTGTTGGGATTCAAACCCTGGCCTCCTGGAATCCTAGTCCAAATCTCAAACTACTTCACTATGCTGACTCTCACTGTTGAAAAAAGTATCACAGACAAGGTTGGTAACAGGGGAAAGACAGCCAGACTGAGAGTGATGCTGAGACCCTAAATATTTCAGATTTTGAAGATCACATAGTATTTTTAATTGCTTGTTTATCTTTTGTAATTTTTATTTAGAAGTCTCTCATAACTGGAACCTCTAAAATGTCATTTACTGAGCATAAATCAAGCACTGAAGGACAAATTAACAGTTAGCCTTCAGCAGAGGAGCGGTGAGTCAGGGTGATGAAGGTTTTACACTCTCTGTGGTTGTATGTGCTGAGCAAAGATGAACAGTTAAAGTGAAATTGCTGGAGGGATGAAGCCTAAATGGAATCATCAGGCCGTCTGACAATCTAACAAGCTAATTACTACTGGAGCTGAGGAATCAATACTTACTAGAAGATGCAGCACAGAAAAGCACCAGGCTATATGCTGAATTTTTCACACCAAAGGCTCTACATTGCAGAATTAATGCAGTTTGACACTGCTTTTACTGCTATCGCTAAATGCTATGGAATTCTGTTATTTGTAGTTTTGTGAGAGATTTAGCCTTCTCTGTCAGAGAGTGCTGGTGCCCCAACAAACTACAAATCCCAGGATTCCATAGGATGGAGCCACAGTAGTTAAAGTGGTGTCAAATTGCATTAATTCTTCAGTGTGACAGCAGCCAGAGATCACTCCCATGGATTTTCTCATAGAAAACAAAGAAAGTTCCTTCATATAGTATCAGATTATAGGTCCATCCAGCACAATATATGCAACTTTCACTGGCAGTTGCTCTCCATAGTTTAAGGTAGGATTCTTTCCTAGCCCACCTGGAGATTCTTCTATTTCCTATTGGAGTCTCATCTCATTATAAACCAGACCCAGCCATGCTTAGTTTTTGAAATCAAAAGATCTTGAATGTTTAGGATAGTATGATGGTGCATTCCCTACCAGTAATTGGCTTTCCTAGAAATCCATGGAATGCCATAGGAGATCATCCTTTATTGTTGTTGTGTGCCTCCAAGTCTTTTTGACTTAAGACAACCCTGAGATGAACCTTTCATGGGGTTTTCTTGGCAGGTTTCTTCACAGGGGATTTGTCATTGCCGTCCTTTCAGGCTGAGAAGATGTGACTTATCCAAGGTCACCCAGTGGATTTTTATGCTCAAGTGGGGAATCGAACCATGATCTCCAGAGTCATATCTTTGGAGATATAGAGAAGAATCCTGTTGGTCAGTTACAAATGTGCAACCTAGAGTTATGCATGTGTGACTTATTCATGATAGTTTAGGGGATGCATAGGGACTATGAAAATCCCTTAATCCCCATTTACCAGGTAGCAGCTGCTGCAATTAATGGAGATTTGTTCCCCAGTCAGTCAGGAAGCAGCTGGCTGATGCTTCCATCCACTCCTTGTGCAACTGATCTCTGGCATGAGGGGAGACTACAGGGAACATGTTTCTATCTATCACACCAGAGCTTACTTATAGAAGGGAGTGGGAATGTCAATCAACCTGATTCCTGATCAACAGGGGAACAGTCCCCCAACAATTGCAGCAGCTGTTGTCTGGTAAGAGGGAATTGGGGCCATGGGGATGGAAATAATTGTGTATCACCATAACTACACAGGAGTTACGTATTTGTAACTGACCAACAGGATTCTGGCCACAATGTCTAAGATCCTACATTGTGCTTGTGAGGTGTAAATCTACATTCCTGTAGTTACATGATTCTTGTGCGAGAGCACCTTTTGTTGAACACCAGCATATGCAACCAATTGTGTATCTGCCAGTTTGCCTGCTCATTGTCCCTTGGTGTGATGGGGAAAGCACAGTGCCATTTCTGCAATTCCAATGAATAAAGAGGTACACTGAAGGCACTGTCACATGCCTATCAAATAATGGGCAACTGCATGGCTGTAATTCTGTTGGCGAGTTCCAACTAAAGTAGACTCATTGAATCACCTGTTGACTAGTAAGCAAACCCATAGGTAAATCTAGTTGTATCAATAGGTCTACTGGAGTCAGGGATAACAATAGGATATAGGCCCATATGAAGTAGTTACACTTGTGGAACTGTGCATAAGCAAACATGAACTGATTACATCCATTGCACAATGGCCCAAAAAGGGCAACCACATGTGAGACGAAGCTCTGAGTTGGCTTCCTTTCTCCATTCAGGATCAACAGGGGCCCTTTCATACCACACAATTATAGTGCTATACCTATATTCCACTTTAACTGCCAAAGCAACATCCTGAGGAATCCTTGGATTTGTAGTTTAGGGAAATAGATTTAAAATTCTCAATCAGGGAGCTCTAGTGCCTTGTTGTTGTTGTTATTGTGTGCCTTCAAATCATTTCTGACTTATGGCAACCCTACCACATGGTTTTCTTGGCATGATTTGTTCAGAGGTGGGGTTGCCTTTGCTGTCCTCTGAGGTTGAGAGAGTCTGGCTTTCCCAAGGTTGCCCATGGCCAAGTGGAGATTTGAACCCTGCTCTCCTACTGTCCTAGTCCAACACCCAAACCACCTACACATCTCAGGATTCCATAGGATGTTGCCATTGTAGTTGAAGTTGACTCACAGAGCTATAATTGTGTGTTGTGAAAGGGCCCTTACACATGTGCATGGCACTGACAGGATTACAGGTAATGAGTAGTTTACAGGCATGAAATGGAAATGTGTTCAGAGCAACTTCAGTTACCTAACTCCAAAAGGATTACAGTTTAAAGTATATATAGGGGTGTTTTTATAAAAAGCAAAGCAAAGCAAAGCAACAATTCAGCAAAAATAAATAATGAAATAAATAGATGGAGAAATGGGTGAGATGGGAATATAATATTATATGTGTATTCTACTTTAAAGCTCTTAATAAAATACATAGTTGGATATTATTCTATACTTTGTCATTCATGTGATAAAATTTGAACATTTTAAATTATGCTTATGTCTTCATTCCCTGTACATTTTGAGAATATCATTCATAACCCAGCCTCAAATACTCTTAAATAACTCAGCAGAGTGAAGAGGATAGGAAAGGCAGAATCCTGCAGACTGCTACATCCCCTCCTAGCTGGTATATTCTTCCTCAGTAATACCTTTTGCCATCTTGACCATATTTTGATGTTGCTTGGCCACAAGTGTTCTGGTTTGCAGCTATGAAGTGTTGAAGGATATGTTATCTGTCACAGTGCAAAGCCAGCTCTCCAACAAGTTCACATATGAGCACAAAGCGGGGCTGGTTTGGGAACTCCTCCAGGGCCAAAACTCTGTGAATCTGGCTTTGCCAAGAAGAGACTGGGATTTTACTTCTATCCTACCCTCCCTCTCCTTTGCCTTGACTTTGCTCCCTCATTAATAGGATAGGACTTGTGTCTGGAGCACTGGAAGCAATGTGTCTACTGAAGAGAAAGTTCCATCACCAGAAATCTCATGCAGTGCCTCGTGCTCAGTCTTTCGGCTGATTCAGATCTCAAAAGGGAAATGTCAATACTTTTAATCCCCCCATCTCTCTCCAGCTTGTGTTGTGAATATATATGTATGAACGAATGGTAAAATGAATGTTTCTGACTGGCATCAAATCCCTCTGCATGCACAGGCCTCTGCCTTTGCTGAAGGGTTCCTGGCACATCTGGAGTGTTTTATTTCCACCCATAAAACCAAGCGCATTTCATTTATGTCATACTTGCGAATGGGCCCTCATGCATAATAACTGTGTGTGTTCCCTGCCAGCAGAGGAAATGGAATAAAAAGCAGAGCAGTCCAGAGCACCATAAAAAGTATTCAGAGCCCTGAAAAATTTGGCCTTGTTTTTGCAGAGAAATTACCTTCCTGATGTTATACAAGAATGATGGCAACAATGAGGACTCCTGACACTTGTAATGGAAACAGTAAACCTTGCAACCCACATTTGACTTTAGATGTAATCTTCTCTAGTAGAGATGAAGAATACTAAATGTTCTTACTCAGTGTTCTCAGTGGCATCTACTGAAAATGGCAGATGGTCATCTGATAAAGTTGGTATCATTGTATCCGATGGCTGTCTCACTTCACAGTTTTTAGTGCACTGCCAGAGCTCTTACCCCCTTCTATGTGTTGCATTAAGCTTGTAAGCTGGAAAAATGACTTTGTTGGACTTACATGTCCCAGCATCTTCTATGGAAATGGCCATGGTGACTGGGAGAATTCTGGGAGCTGTAGCTCTCATTGATATTGCCAGCCTGGATTAGGGCAATAATAGTCACTGTCATTTTATTTATATCAAAGTAAAGAAATATCAGAATCATTACCATTTTGTTTATTTATATCAAAATAGCTCACAGAAAATACAGTAGACCCTCCACATTCTCAGAGATTAGGAGTGGAGGACCCCCATGAAAGTGGAAAAACCACAAATAAAAAAGAGCCACTTTTTTTTAACCCAGGAGAACACCACTCTAGGAATCTCTAGGTCTCCCAGCAGAACTCTATGCTCAACATCTGCCAAAAGTTGACCACAGAATTCCGCTGGAGGACCTACAGATGCCTAGAGAAGTCTTCTTTCTAGGAATCTCTATGTCCTTCAATAAGACATTGCCCAAAGACTTACACTGGAACATATGAATCAAATCCATGAATAATCAAGTCCACAAAAGTCAAAGCCACGAATGTGGAGGGCTGACTATAATTGCTAAATAGTGGAGGAAGTAAGCAAGATGCAATTGTTTGTGTTTTTTTTAATAATATAATCTTTATTTTCATATATAATAAAAATACAATAAAATTTCCTTTGATAACAAAGTGTTCTCTTATGTTAATTGCTTCTTAATAAGTCTTCCTTCCATTCTTAGGATCTTTGAAGAGTACGGTACTTATTTCTTTTTACTTCAGCAAACCTTTCTTTACATTATGTATCATGCCATAACATAAAGAAAAATAGAAAAAATAAAGTATACAACATATATTCTACTTTATTTAACAATGTTCTAATGATTTTGTATCTTATGGTAATCTGTATTTCTATAATAGCTTAATTGTATAATACATAGATTTTTCCTTAATTCTCAGTTCTAATATGGCAAGGCAAGCTTTATCGGATATGACTTTTCCCCCTTTTTCTGTCTACAGACCTATAATTGTGTAAAAGATAGTAATGCAAACAAAGTTATAATACAAAATGTACTAGCTTTAACTGTAATCAACTTCTCAAATATCCAGTACGTCTTTATTTATGCCCCAAGTCTTCTCCCAAAACATTATTACCTTGCTCCATTACTCTTTCCTTTTTTGTGTATTTTGATTTACACACCACAGGATATCTTATCTAATTCTCTATACTCATTCACTTTTTGCATCCAATTATCCCAAACTGGTCTCTTTTCTGACTTCCACAATTTAGCTATCAAAATCCTAGCAGCAGTGACCAGATACAAAATTATTCTCCAATATTTATTCTCATCTGATAATTTCAAGATCGAGGTCATGTTAAACAAGTATAACATAGGGCTTAAAGGAAAGTGAATCCCAAAAATCTGTTGAACTGTCTCATGAACCTCTTTCCAGAATTTTTGAATTTCTTCACATCACCACAACATATGAAAAATTGTCCCTTTTTATATCTCCAACATAACATTATAGCCTTCCTTATTTAACTCCTCCCTTGATTTTAAGTCCATCTTACCCCGATAGTCACATTTAGTTATGTTGCTACATGTAAGCCAAGTAGTATTGTCAGCCCATCTTCCATGAAAAGCTTCCTGAACTGATGCCCAGATGGGTAATTTAAAATAAAATTTGCTTTTAATCCTACACCAAGTAAGTAGCGGAGATCTTCTAATTGGATGGCTCATAAAGTCTTTGTTGCTTTTAAGTTTGTCGTAATTTAAAAAGCCATGCCATCCAAATTGTAGTTGAACCACTTCTAAATTGAGTAATTCTTTATCTTCAAGTTTAATCCAATTTTGAACCCACATTAGACTACATACCCAATAGTATATCTTTAAATCAGGTACTGAATATGCCCCTTTATCTTTCAAATCTTTTAATACCAACCATTTTATTCTTGGTCTATGTCCCTTCCATACAAACTTATTGAGTTCAACCTCCCATTCTTTGAAAGTTTTTTTCCTTAATATCTACTGACAAATTTTGATAACTGCAATTCTCCTTAACAGAGAGAGATTCATTACATTCCATCTTATCAGATTATCTCTTATTTCTTTCCATACAGGAAGATAGTTATTATCGAAAAGTTTTAAGTTGTCTTTGGCAATCCGTATTCCCAAATATTTCAATTTCTTCTCTATTTTGCTTCCAGAAGTTTTTTAATAGTCCTCCTTCTTGTTTTGTCATATTTTTGGTTATCATAACTGTTTTACCTTTGTTGTCTCTCAAACCAAAATATTTGCCAAATTTCCCTATCTCCTAAAATAATTAATATCCTGAATTGGATCTTCCATTATTACAGCCACATTGTCAGCAAAAGCTCTTATTTTCATTTCTAAACCCCTTATTTTAATCCCTTTTATATTCTCATTGAGTTGAATGGATGTTATCAAAATATTACTAACAAAAATAAAAGTGGCAACAAAGGGCAGCCTTGTCTCATACCCTTATTAATGCAGAATTCCTGGGATCTTTCACCGTTAATGACAACCTGAGCCCTTTGTCGCTTATAAATCTGTTCAACCATATTTACAAAGTTATTGCCCATATCCATTCTGTTTAAGACCTGCAACAAAAAATCCCATCGCACACTATCGAAGGCTTTCTCTATGTCTATGGCAATTAAATCACATTTTCTTTCATTATTCACTGAATAATATTCTAAACTGTCCAGTATGGTTCTTATATTGTTTCTAATAAAGTGACCCGGTAGAAATCCATTTTGTTCTTTTCCAATTATCAATGATTATATTTTATAATCATTGTTAAACACACTTATTGGTCTTTAATTGGTCATGAGTGTATCATCCTTTCCTTCTTTGGGAATTAGAGTGATATTGGCTATTTCCCATGTCTGTGGTACACACTCTGTGTTAATCAAGTTAAACAGCTTATGTAGTGGATCTAATAATTCTTGTTGGAATGTTTTATAATAGCAGGCTGTAAATCTATCTACATTTCCCTCTTTTAGTTTTGATATTGCTGTACTAATTTCTTGTTTTGTAATCTCTGCATTTAGAGATTCTTTGTACTCATTAGATTTTTTTTATTATCCTAGAGTGTAAATATTTTTTTCATTTTCTCCTGAAATTCTCTTGAATTCTCTTTTATATAGCTCACTGTAACAGTCTTTAAAGACTTTCAGCAGCTCTTCCTGCTTTGTTACAATCTTATTTTCAATTCTAATCCTAGTTATCAGCTTGTTTATTTTCTCTTTTTTGAGTTTTTTAGCCAGCCATCTCCCTACTTTATTGCCTTTTTCAAAGAAGTTTTGTTTTGTTCATTTTAAGTCTCTTATAATATCTTCATTAACCCTGCAAGATGCCATGCACTGTGCATAACAGCACACGGCATCAGGACAGCGTCGGCGTGGGCTTGGGGCGGCCAGCATGTGGATGCCTCACCCCAACTCTGCCTCTGGCCCATCTGGAACGAGGTCTTTTCCCTTTTCCACTTCATCAAGCATTATTATCTTTTCTAATATGTTGGGTTTTCCCATGATATATCCAAAGCATGAGAGCCTCAGTTTACTCATTTTGGCTTGTATGGAGAATTCAGGCTTGATTTTCTCTAAGACCCATCTATTTGTTTTTGGACAGTCCATGGTATCTGTAAGCTCTCCTTCAGCACCACATTTTAAATGAGTTGATTCTCTTCCTATCAGCTTTCCTGACTATCTGGCTTTCACATCCATACACAGAAATCAGAAATAGTATTATGGGGTGGACAGTCCTGACCTTGGTATTCAATTATGCATCTTTACACTTGAGGACTGTGTCTAGTTCCTTCACAGCTGCCTTTCCAAGTACTCTGATTTCTTGACTGCAGTCTCCATTTTAATAATAATAATAATAATAATAATAATAATAATAGTTTTTATTTGTATTTTCCCACCTCTCCCTGTGAATCGAGGCGGGATTACAGCAAAATATAAAATAATGTACAAAAATACAATATATAAAACCATGACAGTAATAAAAACCTACAATTTGTATAATAAAATCCAATACCCAATCATATACCATTTTGATTTATGACTGAGCCAAAGTATAGAAAATATTTGACTATTTCAGTGTCTTCGTTGTCAACAGTAAACTACTCAATAGTAAACTATTATGGGGGGCATACAATGAAATCAGTGGAAACAATTTAAAATATGAAGCAGTAAAAATAATTTACAATGAAAAACTTTGATATTAAACTATTGTGGTGTAGTGGCTTGAATATTGAATTATGACTCTGGAGACCAGGACTCAATGTGCAGCTCAGCCATGAAACCCACTGGGTGACCTTGGGCAAGTCACACCCTCTCAGTCTTAGGGGAAGGCAATGGCAAACCTCATCTAAACAAATTGCCCAAGAAAACCCCATGCTAGGTTTGCCTTAGGGTCACCATAAAATGGAAATGACTTGAAGGCACACACAACATGCACAATCACACACACACACACACACCACAAGTGAAACCATGTACATGTCCAAATCATTACAAGGCATTGGCTTCAATTACAAAGCCATATTTTAACCTTAGTGCTAAAATAAAGCCAACATTGCTGATAACTGGACCTCTAAGGTTAAAGTAGTTATTATGTACCACGCACAGACACCAATTAATTTTCAAAGTCATAAGAACTAAGTAAGAAACAGTCATTAATGTAATGCCCAGGCAAAAAGGAGTGGGGTGAAGCTTATAATCTACCAGCCAGATAAGCTCAATTGGATGGGATACTTCAATACAAATAGACACCCATGAAATTTCATGGATATTTGCTAAAGCATGCTAAGTATCTGGCATTGGTGGTTCATGTACAAATGCAGTAATGTAATTAGACATGCAGTGAAATTCACAAACACAGAAAGCAAAACTCAAGCCTAATCTCAAAGCTTCATCACTTTCAAATGTTGATCCAGAAATTCCAGAGGTCATGCTTAAATTCACTGTGCTTGACAAATCTCCTTAAAAGGCACACCTGAGCATTACAGATGTGGAATTTGTATATTCAGACCATGTGTCTTAACAAAAAAATAATTGCAATCTAGACTACAGAAATTTGAAATTAGTACAACAACAACGCATTAGAATAATTAATCACATCTGTATCTTAATTTTTTTGGCTGCATTCAATTTTCTGATGTGTCTACCTATTTTCAAATACATTATCTGAAAACAGTGAAACACAGACATCTGAATTTTGGCATGAATACATCTGTGGGTCTATGTAAGGATTACTAATAGGTAGCCGTTATGAATGTGTAACTGTAGCTACACATTCATAACTGTCCAACAGGATTCAGCCAATAATTATTATAAAACAAGAGAACCCTCTAACATTGGAAACTTCTTCCTCAGACTGATGTCCTCCTTGACTGTGAAAAGTGAAGGTTATAGTGAAACTTCTGGAGAGCACCAGGTTTCAGGTGATTGCTCTAAAACAGGGGAAGGTAAATTCAGCCTGTCCAGGGAAAAAAATTTCTTCTCATTGGGCCCTCTGGGAGTGGCAGAGACTCCCAAAATGGCCCCCAAAACAAAATTAATAAAGCAAAATAGAAATGCTTGAAAATCCGCAACCTCCAACTATCCTGATTTGGCATGGACAGTTGTGATTAATCCTCTGTTGTCTCACTTTTTCAGCTGCTTTAAACATCCCAATTTCTCTTGCCTCCTCCCACTTTCCCCCTTGGACCATAGCTTTATCACCCATGAAAATCACACAATTGACATTAAAACATGCTTAAGATGACATTAACGCAAGTGCCATTATCCCGTCAAGAAACAGGCAAGAAACAGCAAAATGTCATTCATAGGAAAATTCCGTGAATGACTTACTATTGTTTCTTGTCTGGTTCTTCATGGGATAATGGCACTTTAATCATGTTTTGCCTCAATGTTATGTGAAAACCATTTGCACATTTGTGCATAAGTGCAGATTAATCATGGATTCTGCATGGGATAACAACACTTTGTGTGTGAAAACCATTCATGCAATTGCGGGTTAATCATGGATTAATCACCATTTATACTTCGAATTTTTCCCTGTGTGATAAACTCCAATGACTTTTTGCTGTTTCTTGCCTGGTTGTTCCCTGGTTCTTCACGAGATAATAGCACTTGCATTAATGTTGTTTTAAGCATGTTTTAATGTCAATTGCACAATTTTAATGAGTTAATCATTGTTTAAACTCCCAGTTTCCCCTATATGATAAACTCCTAAGTTCAAAATGCAAAAGTTGTTTGCTCTCAACTCAGAAGGGGAGGAAAGGAATGGGTGGAATCTTACCATTCCCAATAAACTCAGGCAAAAGCAAAATGTTGCAGCCATTCCTAATTTCTGTGTTTTACTCATTAATAACTTTTGCTATTTTGATCACGCTCTGATGTTGCTTGGCCACACATGCACTGTGAAATGTGAAATGTTGTAGATTATGAGAGTCCTCTTCTGGCTGGGGGGGGGGGGGAAGAAGCTTTTAAAAAAATAGTGAGAAAGTTGAACAACTGCTGGGTGCTGTTAGAAGAAGCAGTTCACCCTTTTCTCTGCAAAAATATTGTTTTAGAAGGCTTTCAGATGGCTGTGAAAACATCTCTGGAGTGTACAGACAGGGCCTAAGAGGAACAAATGGCTTCCCTCTCTTATGTGCAAAAATGGCTGCTTGGACATGGTCTCCCCCATAACAATGCAAACAAAGCTTGCCACAAGTACCTCATTATAAATCAGAACTGGAAAATTAAACCCAGTTAATGGCTAGGAACTCTTCATTCTTCAAAGACAAATTACTGGTTCTCTCTCTATTGCCTCTTTCTTTTTAATTTTATTATTATTATTATTCATTTGCAGTAGGAGGAGTGGGAGCCGGCAGCCTAGAGGAAAGGCAGAAGATAAGGGTAGCCTTCTCTTTGTGGATGAATGCTTTTAATTTCCTAGTGGGCAGGACTGTAGCACTCAAGACATGCAAAGGGAAGTGTTGTACAAGCCCAAGCAGAATAAATGTCACACTGCGTGAAGCACTGGAATATGTCCAAGTAGCGAGTGCCTGACAGAAAGTAATTTGCTGTACTCTGGGGAGGATTGGAGAGTTCTTTTCAAACAATATTGATAACCATATGGAGCACAGTTTGTTGAAATTGGGGATGTTTCACTTCTGACTAGTGCCTTTTCTCAATTTTTCTCTTTAGGGTTGATCCAGATAAGTGCTATTCAAAGCTGTGGTTCTTCAACTGATGACAGTTCCTTAGCCATTGGCTGCTGGTCTCTGGTGAGTTTCCAGTGGGAAAAAAAAGAAATGATTATACCCAAAGGGCACAAAAACTATTCTTCAATTTTTCCCACATTGAAAAATAACAATTGCTGGTCCCCATATGAGATAGCCTAAGAAGCATTGAGATGTTTAGCATGTCTTTAGAAGAAGTGCCCTGTCAAGTGTTAAAAGTCATTTCTTTGTCATAGTATATGATAGTGCTCACTTATATATTCTGCATTTCCACATACTTCATTTGTGTTTCTTCTTGTTGTGTTCCTTGAACTCTTCTTGAACCTTCTATGCAACAACCCAAAAAAAAAAATGTAGAAAGCATGGTTGAATTCTATCCATCCATGGATAGAATGAAAACCACGGATGAGATGAGATTCCTCCAGTCCTTCCATAAATCCTAAATCTATTCCAGAAGGCTAGTGAATTCTCCAGAACAGATCTGGGGGAGTGCATTGTGAAAGTGGAAGTCAACTTATGTAACATTGGATCTAGCTCCAAATCTATAGCAGTGGAGGAAGAGAGGCTGCCTAAATGTGCCTCTAATATGGCCAACCTGGAAGATTTAAAACAAAATAAAAATGTCTGGATCCAGCACAGTATAAAATTAGGTTATTTTAAAAACTGAAAGTACATTTATTTTGTTCTTAATGTGGGTCCTTATTTCTTTGAACATGAAGTTTGCTTGGGGTGCAGAAGAATCTGTTGGCCTGAATGCATGAAATTACTAAGATTTACTTAAGCGTTAATTTGACATTCAGCAATGGAGTCTTTTCTGGCTAGGACTAACAATTGGATTTAAGCTATATTTCTAAGTAATCAATGGCTGAGAGTCTGAGAATGCTTTCCAGGTTGCTTGTTTTTTTGTTTGCTTACAAAGAAAAGAGGAGGGCAGCTACAGATGCCAAGAGCACCTGGTTGTCCAGAGGTCCCCATTGAGGAAATGACTGCATCTCAGTTGAAATGTTCAAAAGATTCTAGAGACCAAAGGCTGCCTTCAGCCTGACAGCTTTCAGATGATAAGTTCTGCCTTCATCTCAATCTGTTTGACCCTCTGCACTCTGTCAAAAGCAGGTGGCATTTCTGGTGTTTTGATTTTGCTTTATTCGGAAATTGAGGCTGCAGTAAGGAAATGCGATAGTTTTGAAGAGTGGAAATGAAGGAAGTGCTATAGTTCCATATGAAAAGGAACTTGTTTTATGTGAGTTTGGAGACAGGTCTGGAATTAGCATTTCAGTTTGATCAGGGGAAACATCTGCATTTGCTCTCAAGTGGAGCAGAGCACCACCATTCTGCTTAAACTAAACTAAATCCAAGTTAATGCATTCTAGTGCTCATGTTTAAATCTTATCTGTGACCTCTTCTCCACAGATCCAGATAGTATCTTGTTGTTTGTTGTTGTTAGCTCCCTTCATGTGAACCTAGGGCAACCTTTTGTATGAGACATCCCCAATCCCCCCATCCTCAACCACTCTGCCCAAGTTCTGCAGGCTCAGGGCCATGGTCTCATCTACTATTTGGACTTATTCTCTTTTTACCACCCTCCCCATTCCTAGCATTATTGTCTTTTCTAAAAAGTTCTGTCTTCTCATGATGTGGCTGAAGTACAATAGCCTTCACTGAGTTCAGGTGTGATCTGTTCAAGAACCATTTGTTTGTCTTTTTGGCCATCTATGGTATCCTCAGCATTATTCTCCAGCACCACATCTCCAATGAGTTGATTTTCTTTCTACCAGCTTTCTTCACTGTCCAGCTCTCTCATCTATACATGATGATGGGAAATGCAATGGCTTGAACGACCCTGACCTTAGCATTCAACTTTATGTCTTTACACTTTAGAATCTTTTCTAGTTCTTTCGTAGCTGCCCTCCCCAATCCTAGTCTTCTCTTGATTTCCTGTCTGCAATCTCTGTTCTGATTAGTAGTTCATTCAAGGCATGGAAACTCTTTAACTATTTCAATTTCGTCATCATCTACTAGATTGAATTTATGTAAACCTTCTGTGGTCATTATTATTTTTTCTTAATGTTCAGAATTAGGCCTGCTTTTGCACTTTCTTCTTTGACTTTAGTAACTGTTTCATGTCTTTGTAGTTTTCTGCTAGTAGTATGATATTATTTGCATATCATTTTGCAATTAACATTTCAGTTTGATCAGGTGAAACATCTGTATTTGCTCTCAAGTGGAACAGGGCACTGTCATTTTGTTTGAACTCAACTAAATTCAGGTTAATGCAGTCTAAGTGCTCCTCATTTTTAAATCTGACCTTAGTGAGCTCTTCTCCACAGATCCAGATAGTAGCTAGGAGCCTTGGGGATGCAGTGGTTAAATGCTGGTACTGCAGCCACAAAGTTGTGAGTTTGGTCCCAGGGCTCCAAGGCTGACTCAGCCTTCCATCCTTTCATAGGTCTGTAAAATGAGTACTCAGCTTGTTGGGGGCAATTGGCTTACAGACTGTAAACCACTTAGAGAGTGCTGAGTTCACCGATAAGAGGTATAGAGATGTAAATCTATTGCTAACTATTTGAAAATCAAGCAAGGGCCATATACATGTGTTGGAAATGGAATGCAATTCCAAGAAAATTGGAGAGAGGCTGAATTCCAAATATCAACATTCAGACTCTGATTTCCAAATCTGCTGTCATAATCAAACATTTGGCTCTTGGGATCAAAGCTTGACAGTTGCTCTCTTTCTGGCTATCCTGTCTTGCAGGGTTGCTGGTCTGAGATTCCAAAGGGGCTGAAACTGTGCATCACCCAGACCTCTTTGGAAAAAAAAATGAGGATAGAAATAAATGTGAAAGATGCAGCCAGTCAAAAGGGAGTGCTATGAACATTAAATCAGTTGTGGACTTCATGTTTTGGTATATCTATAATTTTA
This sequence comes from Phrynosoma platyrhinos, assembly GCA_020142125.1. Classification (NCBI taxonomy): domain Eukaryota; kingdom Metazoa; phylum Chordata; class Lepidosauria; order Squamata; family Phrynosomatidae; genus Phrynosoma; species Phrynosoma platyrhinos. The sequence continues at coordinate 375,151,291 of CM034701.1, read as the reverse complement.
GTTGCCAGATCCACCAACCAGATCCTACTGCAAGAAGCAGAAGGAGGGACCCCTATGGGATCCTATCACAATTTCCTGGGGCACCCCAATAACCTCTCCCAATCCACACAAGAATCACACAAAGAGCAACACACACACATACCTGCAAATTTGACACTCATGCATCTGCAAATCCTCAATCCCTTAGCCTGTACGTCCAAGATTTGAACATCTGTGTGCACATCAAAATTTTCAAACCTAGGGGTTGCCCGCATCTTCTCAACCAATTATTACGAATGAACTTGGACTGGGGGAATTTTAATTAGCTCAATTAATTAACTCTGGGATCAGCCCTATTTATATGCAGGGTGATAGAATAGAGGATTAGAAGAGACAAAATTATTCCAATGAATTGTACTTTTATTTTGGGGGAAAATCAATCAGTCATGCAAGCACACGTGCATACACACACTAGGCTATTTAGGGGAAAGTCAGTCAGTCATGCAAGCACACACACATACATACCACACGGTTATTTAATACAAGTACCCATATGCAGACTTACAAGGGCTAGGGCTTGCTAAGAAAGGCTTCACTTATATATAGTTACCATAGCATGGTGCTCCTTTCATGAAGGGGATTTTTCTCAGCTGCTCAGCAGAATGGCGTTTGGGGGGAGGCCGCATGAGGAAGATTAGCAAAGAATTTCAGGGAGACATGAAAGTCCCTCTTGCTTTCCATGCTAGCTCAGAGAACAAAGGATTTTGGAGTCCCTAAATAGCCAAAAACTGGCTTCAGGCAAAAGGTTGTTTATTTCACTTTCTTAATTTACATGGCATAGATCACTTTGATACCAGCACTTCTCAAAGATGGGAATGGTTCTTTTCTGCCTGAGCCAGGCTAGCGGTGCTATAAATCACTTGGTCTTTTCTGACTAGCAGAGGTGTGAATCTTCCCTGAAATCAACTCCCAAACTAGAATCTTTTTTATCTTTGTTTCAAAGCATTGTGGATGTGGGCTCTCCACTAAGGGGCCATGGTGGTAGTGTTTACGGAACCTGCTCGCTCCAGGATGCATGGCTGCCAATACAGTCCATTTAGGGCCATCCATGAGGACACATACACACCCAGAAAATCATGGCAAAATCATAGCCATTTTGGCACCAGTTCTCGTAACACTGTCACACCACAATTCGTTAAGAGGAGGGGACTGGACACATTATCCTTCACATTATCAACACTATCGCTTGCCACTGCCACACGTAGCTCCCTCTGAGGTCAGAATGAGGTGACCAGCCATGTTATCAGTGCTGGGCTTTGGCCTCAAAGGGAGCGACCTGCAGCAGCAGCGGGTGGCACAGTGGGATGGACATGCGAATAGCTGCCCACCATCACTCTGGAGTGCACAGGTAATGGGGTGGGGGGATGTTGGGCAGCTTCAGGGCCAGAATACTCTGGGCTGCTGCTGGAGAATTCTGGCCCATGGAGACACCACTAAAGAGATCTTTCCCATTATCTGCTATTGCAGTTAGAGTTGCCAGATCAGGAACATTTCAGGACCAAAATTTTAATCATCCTCCAATAATGTCACAGAGG
>CM034701.1:375088362-375103389 GCA_020142125.1 Phrynosoma platyrhinos | reverse complement strand
GGCCCTTGTGGTCTCTTCCAACTCTATAATTCTATGATTCTATGAACCATTAAAAGCCTACTTAAAGAAAAACACATTCGCCTGTCGGTAAAAGGACAGCAGGAAGGAGGCCAACCTAGCCTCCTGTGGAAGGGAGTTCCAGAGGTGGGAGCAGCCACCAAGAAGGCTCTCTATCATGTCCTCACCAAGTGAGCCTGTGATGGTGGGGGACTGGGAGAAAGTCTTCACCTGAAGATCTTAGGGTTCTTGCAGATTCCTATGGGAAGATACAGCCTTTCAGATGGAATACTGGACCTAAGCCATATAGTGCTGTAGCTCCATCCTATGGAATATTGGGATTATAAAGATATTTGGCCTTCTCTGCCAAAGCATGCTGCCGCTCACAAAACTACACATCCCAGGATTCTGTAGGATGGAGCCATGGCAGTTAAAAGTGGTGTCAAACTGCATTATTTCTTCAGTGTAGATGTACCCTAAGTCCTATACCTGTAGCATTTTTATCTTACCCCCAGAGTGTTTGAATCAACCATTCCACCCCCAATCTTTGCATCAAATCTTTGCCAAATAGAAAAAAGAGCCCATATTTTCAAAAGGACAAAGAACTGGGAAGAATTTTCTTTAGAGTCTCTTCACCAATCAGGGGAGTGGGGATTATTGTCTAGGGATGCTCTGTACGTTTGAGCAGAAGCCCTTAGAGACCTTCTCCCACTTTGACTGAAATGCTTCAAAAGGCTTCAGCTACAAAAGAGAAAGAAATGAATTTGATCTGCATTTCAAAGGAGAATCGCCAAATTTGCACTCCATGGAACAGTATGTGGATGGCAGGACAGTTATCATTTGAACCAGGACCAGATTATCAGTGGTTCAATTGAAGCCATTGTGTGAAACGTCTCACTGGATGAGAGCCCACTACTGAAGGAGGAAAGATATTGTCTGCTTTTGTTCTCACATAAGCAATTGATTAAAAATAAATGATATTAGGAGGTTAGTCTCTCTGAGGTTTCAGAGTTTAAAAGGTGTTTCCTAGATGAATAATTTTGTATTGCTATTGTACTTGGTATACAGTTGGTCCTCCGTATCCACAGATTCTTTATCTATGGATTCAATCATCCATGGCTTGAAAAATCTTCCATATATATATATATATATATATATATATATTCCAAAAAAGCAAACTTTGATTTTGCCATTTTATAGAAGGGTCACCCTTTTTACTACACCATTGTATTAAATGGGACTTGAGCAACCATGGATTTTGCTATCAACGAGTGTCCTGGAACTAAGCACCAGCAGATACCAAGGGCCTACTGTATTATCTATCTATCTATCTATCTATCTATCTATCTATCTATCTATCCATCTATCTATCTATCTATCATCTGTCTCTATTCATTTATTTATTTTCCCAGCCACCTGTCCTACAATAGATCCCACATGTGCGTATATATACAATATATATATTGTATTCTATTTTTAGAATTGCTCCAAGGCTCCTACCAACTTAATCCAGCTGTAGTGTAGATGGTAGATATCTGTGAATTCTGCAATATAACTCTTAGCTCAAAAATTGTGAAATTGTTACAGGAAGTTGCACACAAAAAGGATGAGGGGTATTTTGTAAACTATGTCATCATTCCTTGTCTGTGCAAAGCGAGTGAGCCTATGATTCACTATATATGCAGAAGGATCCACCCATCCCTAGCCTGGTTTCTAGGCTGAGCATCCCTCAGCAGAGGAAAGAGGAGGGATGTTCACCAGGATGCAGTGTAACCTGAGGCGTCACTAAAGGAGTATGGGGGTGTGAACTGCACCAGGTGACACCTCAGATCAGTGGGTGACACCTCAGATGGGGGTGTCACCCAGTGGGGTGGTACACCTGCAGGGACGGATGCATCTACTGGGTGAGTGAGAATGGGTGTCACCTCTCCTTGCACTTTGCTCTCCCTGCACTGGGTGACATCAACCTCAGCAATGCCACTGGGTATAACCACCCTTTACTGGGTTAGAGCCAGCCAGTTAAGAACCCAGCTTTGAAATGGGCCCTCCTAAGTGCTACCATAATTATTAAGAAGACAAGGAACAAAAAAAGAAGTCACCATCTTAGATCCTGTAACTCACTGTAACTCATCACCAACCTCTGAATTTCATAGGGTTTTCTTAGGCAAAGAATACTCAGAGGTGAGTTTGACAGTTCCTTCCTCTGAAATAGAGCCTACAGCACCTACTGTTCTTTGGATGTCTCCCATCCAAGTGCTAACCAAAGCTGATGCTGTTTAGCTTCCAAGATCAGGCACAATCTGGCACCTTTTTTGATATTTTATCTAGTAGCCAACTATAAATGACATACTGTAAAAACAAATTTGTTTCTAGGCTCCTTTACATATTAGGTTCTTTTAGGCATTTCTGTTACTGTCTGCATTCTCATCAAGAGGTAGGTCTCTTTCTTTGTTGTTGTGTGCCTTTAAGTCATTTCCGATTTATGGAGACCCTAAGGCAACCCTATCATGGGGGGGTCTTGGCAAGTTTCTTCAGAGGGGGTGTGCCATTGCCATCCTCTGAGGGTGAGAGTGTGTGACTCGTCCACAGTCACCCAGTAGGTTTACATGGCTGAGCTGGGATTCAAACCCTGGTCTCCAGAATCATGCAAACCACTACACCATGCTGTTATGATATTAACTGGCACGGCTCCACTTTATAAAATCCTGGGATTTGTAGTTTTAGGAGTTTTCTGCCAGAGAAAAAGTAGCTCACCAAACTATAAAACCTCATGGTCCATAGACACTACACAATTATAACACTACAACTCTATTTTAATTGCCATGGTTGCATCTTATGGAACCCTAGGGTTTGTAGTATGGTGAGCACTAGAGCTCTTTGCCTTCTAAGGACCCCTCCCTAAGCTGCAAATCCAATAATTTAATGGGATGGGACCATGGCAGTTAAAGTAGAAGCAATATGCTACAATTGTGTAGTGTGAAAAACACCCTAGTGTTCTTTTTATGTATCAGTAAGAGATCTCATTTCTCATCTCCCATACTCAAAGTCATGTTCCATAAAGCTTGTTATGTGGTTATTGGCCATTATAATCACTTGCTGCCAACAAGTCACAGATGGCCCTTTGTACCATTAAAAGTACCCATCCAAGAACAAGGCCATCGTAACTCAAATATTTTATTGGTAAAGCGAAACAAAAATAGCATCTTTCATAAAAGTAGATGTTTCGACAAGCTTTTACAAAATCCCATTAGCATATGAGAGAACTATGCCTGCCTTCCCACATGGCATGATGATGTTTTATTTGTGCCTGACAGCATGGACTACTCATGTGTTATATAGCCAGTACATGTTTGCACTATGTGATTGTTAACCTGAACAAGATGTTGAAAGGATGTGAGATTAGAATCATGGAGTCATAGAGTTGGAAGTGATCACCAAGTCAAACTCACTGCCCTTTGCAGGAATACACAACTAAATAGGCTTGCCATATTTCCTGGAGACAAAGACATGACACTGGGATGGCAAAAACAGGATGGGTTATGCAATATTCTGTATTCATGAAAAAAAGAAAATGATAACAAAGGTTTAATTATGTGAACATATCAAGCTAACAATTATTCTTCAGTGAAAAAAAGTCATACAAAAAATTAGGGAGATGTAGAGAGGGGACTACATTTCACCACAATCGAACCATGAATATTTCTCCAATGATGTAGCCTTGTGCAGCAAATTGCAGTCTTTCAGCATCTTATCATAAAACTTCTCTCACTCCATGATACAATTATTATTATTATTTTGACAACCATAGTTTCAAACGGATCTTCGAACCATTTTGCAACATAAATGGGGCATTTTTCTTGAAAACGGGACAAAATTGACATGTATATTAAGCGGCCTGGCAATATAAAAAAAAATGGCACTGTCTCATTTAAAATGGCATGTATGGTCAGCCTACAGCTAAAGCATTTCCAAAAGATGGCCATATAACCTCTGATTAAAGATCTCCAAAGAATGAGAGCCCACTATCATCTGATACACCCTATTCCACTTTCAGACAGCGCTTACAATCAGGAAGTTCTTTGATACTTTGGTATATTTTTAATGTAATTTTATGCTGTTTGAAGATGATTTTTACTGTTTTAAATTTTATTGTAAATTTTAAAAAATGTATTTATCTGTGAGTTGCCTTGGGTCCCTTCTGGGAGAAAGGCAGTATGTAAATAAAATAAATAAATAAATAAATAAATAAATAAATAAATTGTAAGGTTTAGGTCTTTTCCCTTGTAATTTGAATCCATTGGTTCATGTGCTAGTCTCTGTTGTTCAATGGCTACCAGTCTTGATGGCTGTATGTTGCTTTCAGTATCAGAAACAGGAATGACATCTTTGGCAACTGATCACAAATTGCTGAGGAATATAGGGTAAGTGTTAGCAACCTTTGCATGCTCCTACTGATTAACTACTGTTTTTGCATTGTGGTGTCTTCATGTACTTTTGCACACTCACTTTCTTTCTGAATCACTGTAACCTGCAGACATGTTTTTCATCTTAATATTTCCTCCATTAGACTATGTGTTTTATTTAGTAATGCAATAGTTGTAAAAAACCAACCCTGTTCTATGTATTTCTACAAACAAGGGCTGCATCTACAAAGAATTAATGTAGTTTGACATCATTTTAACAGCCGTGGCTCCATGCTATGGAACTGAGGGATCTGTAGTTTTGTAAGCTATTTAGCCTTCTCTGTCAGACAGCTGTAGTGCCACAACAAACTACAAATCCTAGGATTCCATAGGATGGAACCAGGACAGTTAAAATGATGTCAAATTGCATTAATTCTACAGTATGGCAGCAGTCAAGGTTACATTTATTTCATTTCTCAGCTGGATCCTGTGTGTTGGATGGAGGTGGGGTTGGACTAGTTGTTGTCCAGCTTTTGCCTTGTCAATGTGCTTACTTTGCTAGAGAGATCAATCACAATTTCTCACGTTTCCCAGAAACATCAGCAGGTGGGTTCTATTCAGCTTATACCATCTTTTTTGGTATTTCATAGATATCTGGTTGACTACTCAGGGAACAGAATGCTGCACAAAGTAGGCCATGGGTAGGCAACTGCAACTGAAGTGATGACCTATTATTGATCTTGTACCCCACAATAGGCTGCACTGGTGCAACTGGGTGTACTGGAAATTACATCACATCACTTCCAGTTGCTATTTTTAGCCAAACATCAGCCTAAAAGGTCTTTTGGTGGGGCCTGGGTGATAGACTGACCTGATCATGTTTGGTGTGGTTTTTAGGTGGAAAATTACCCTGCAATTGTACCAAAATATTTCTTTTTCAAAAAATGGGTTGGGGTTTTGGGGATATGGCTATGGGGCCTTAGGAGTTGCATTTTCTTCAGCCCTGAAATAAGCATGTGGTCTGAGCTGGCATAGCTCTTCTTATATTCCCATGTTCTGTGTCAAAATAAAGCCAAACTGGAGCAAACATAACTCCTACAATATCCAACAGATGGAAACAAGGATTTTTAGTTTGTATGTGTCTCTCTATGTGTATGTCTCTGTTTGTACACAGAGGAATATATTGGAGTGGGATGGGAATTACAGAAGCAGAAACAATAGCCTTTACTCCTCTTGAAGGCAAAGTCTACCACATTCAGTCTCTATTGATCCCAGTATTGGATAAATGTTGATCAGTTTCTCAGAAAGGACTCCCTGCAGAATAGTTTCTCCCTTTCCAATTTTTTAAAAAATAACTAGCAAGAAATGATTCAATAAAGATCTTTCAAAGAAACTGCTCGACTTTTACTTGATTTTGGGACCTCTATAGACTGGACAACATTAGCAAGCATTGATGCCTGAACAATCAGTTATATCACTATGATATGAATATATAAGCATGTAAAAGAACACAGTAAAACCACCTATTCATTATATTTCACTATGAAATGTTTAATGTATTTGTCTTTATGCTGTATAATATTCATGAATCCGTGAATTGGCTTGTAAATTACAATCAGTAACTAAATGAGAAATATATTTTTTAAAAAACTAATGAAAGCAAAGGGAGGAAAAATCTACTCCAGTACTCCTGATGTGATACAACCACACCACAATAGAGAGAGAAAAACCTCATAACATGCATAATGAGAAAGTGATTTCTCCAGGTCTGTTTCAAGAAGTTGCTAATGTTAGAAGGGATACTTTTTTCTTGTTCATTTCGATCTGGGTACATTGAAGCACTGACAATTTGGTAAGCTAATGGTGCTCTCTTATTTGAACAGAAGGAAAGCTCAGATACTAATGCCTCCATCTGAACCAGAGATTAACAGATTGCATTATTATTATTATTATTATTATTATTATTATTATTATTATTATTATTATTATTAATTTATATCCCACCTCTGCAGATGCAATCAGGGCAGTTTACAACAATAAAACAGTGTAAATATACAATCTCCAAACCCACCCACCCCTTAAAATAGTATTAAACAACCGAGAGTTAAAACAGCAACAAAACAATAAACAGTTGAACAGCTAAGGTAAATCACAATGGAAGAGCAGACAGCCAGCAACAAATGTGGCAAAGAGTAGGAGAAGGGACGGACTAGCTCTTAAGGCCAGGAGATCTAATCAGGAAAGACCTGTCAGAAGAGATCCGTCTTCACAGCTTTTTTAAAGCAATTTAAACTGGTAATGTGATGGATCTCGTCCGGCAGGCTGTTCCATAATCTGAGAGCAGTTGCCCAGAAGGCCCTCTGGGAGGTTGCAGACAGCCTAGTTTTTATAGGCTGAAGCAAATTCCTCCCAGAGGATCGGAGAGCATAGGGTAGACTATATGGAAGGAGACAGTCCCAAAGGTAGGTTGGACCCAAGCCATTTAGGGCCTTAAAGGTGATAACCAACACCTTGTATTGAGGCCGGAAACTGATAGGCAGCCAGTGGAGAGACTTTAAGACAGGTGTTATATGGTCTCTCCTTGATGTACCCGAAACCACCCTGGCTGCCATGTTTTGTACTAGTTGAAGTTTCCGGACTAAGCACAAGGGTAGCCTCATGTAGAGTGCAATACAGAAATCAAGATGGGAGGTTACCAGTGTGTGCACTACAGTTTCAAGATCCTTTACTTCCAGGAAAGGGCTCAGCTGGTGTATCAGCCAAAGCTGATAACAGGCGCTCCTGACCGTCGCATTTACCTGATTAGTAAATTACCTGACTGATCCAGGAGCACCCCCAGACTGCAAACACAATCCTTTGCGGTGAGTGTGATCCCATCCAGGACTTAGAGGTTGTATCCTAATACCTAGTTTCAGGGCTGCTACTGCAAGCACCACCATTTTATCTGGATTCAGTCTCAGTCTGTTTTTCCTTATCCAGACCATTACTGCCCTGAGACAGTCATTGAGGACCAGTGTGTGCACTACAGTTTTAAGATCCTTTACTTCCAGAAAAGGGCGCAGCTGGCGTATCAGCCGAAGCTGATAACAGGCGCTCCTGACCATCGCATTTACCTGATTAATCATGTAAGGACCAAGTTGATTTTCCGTATTCATTTCCTACTCTGCAGGGTTGATGTTGTTTACTCACCCATACTCCTCCATTGCAAATGACAGAAGTAAGTTCTGCCATCTTCTGCCATCTAATTATTTCATTTCATTTCATTTCATTTCATTTCATTTCATTTCATTTCCATGCTGCCTTTCTCCCAGAAAGGGATTTAAGGCTGCTCACAAATAAAACCATTTAAAAACTTTACAATAAAAATTTAAAAGACAATTAAAATCAACTAGCTAGTGGGAACAGGGCTGAGGATTGGGAGAACTAGAAGTCCAGAGGTGCTTCCTCCCAAGCCACTAGCACACCTCCAGTATATCTTCTCACTTACCTCAAAGTCATATTTTAACCTTGGGAAGAAAGCTACTCTGGAAGTTCCCATAGGGCTGGAGTTGAGGATGCCACCAATGTTGAGTCTCCCTCTTAGAATGGAAATGTCTGTCTCCACTCTTTGAATGGAAAATCTGTTCTGTCTTAAGGCCTTTAAGAGACCATTGGGATAATGGGTTTCATCCCTAACCCTTTTTGTAATGGAAAAAGAATAGGAGGTGGTGCAAAAGCACAGGACAACATAATTGATGTGGAATCCATCAATGAGTTCTGTTTTTAAAAGTCTAGATGGCCATGTGTATTCTTGCATGGCAAGGGGTTGGAATGGATGACCTTTGTGGTCTCTTCCAACTCTGTGATTCTATGATTCTATACTCTGGGGGGCGGGGGTTGCATAACATAAAATCTCTGTAGAAGTCACTTCCGACATCTTATTTCTCATGAGTTGTTTTTCTTCTGTCAGTTTCTTCACTATCCAGCATTCATGTCCATACATAGACTGACTACATTTATAGGAGAGGACAACAATCAAGTAAACTTATGACTTCTCTTAGCTAAACCAGAAACTGAAATAAACATAGCTGCAGCTGAGATTCTGGCTTCTGGGTAAACTTTTTCTTATCAAATGTGGTTTAAAAATCTCTAAGGAAGTCTGGGAGACTACCCATAGGGGCACATGTCAATAAACCAGAGGCCCATTCACATTGCACAGTGACAGTGCTATTATTCCACTTTGGCTGCCATTGTTCCATCCTATCAAACCTTGGGATTTGTAGTTTGGTGAGACACAGGAACTCTCTGGATGAGAATTCTAAATGCCCCCCCTCACCTGCCAATTCCAGCATTCCACAGGATGGAATCATGGCAGTTAAAGTGGAATAACAGCACTATAATTCTGCAGTGTGAATGGACCACAGGAGTGGTGCAAGGATAACAAGGACCCAGCTGAATGCAAATAATAGCAAATATAGTTACATGTCCTTCATTTTCATCTAGGGTGAAAGACAAAGAAATAAAGCTATAGGGTTTGAGGAAAAGGAACCTATAGGGCTTGAACTCAGATTCGAGGAAAGAACACCAAAGTAGCACCATGAAGATATGAGGAATTCTGCTCTGGACCAAGTATTTGCTTACATTTGCAAATTGCCTTTATATAAGGCATCCTTTCTCCTCATCTGCTATGTTATTGTACTTTGTTCAAAACTATGCATAGCAAACAAAATGTGGAACATTTTAGAATAATTTGCCAATGTCTGGAGGCCTTGGAGAGGGGCATGCGAGCTGCCAAACAAGATTTGACCAGATGATTTCAGCCACAGTTGAAGGCACATATAACCTTCTAAGGAGAAGTGCCTGAAAGGAAAGGTTTAAACCATGGGAGGTGGGGAGAGGCTGAGTGTTTGACCCTGAGTACCTGATGCATAACAGATTGGAAAACCTCTAGTGCATAAAAGCAGAACATGGGCTGGCCATTGCTACTTACAAGTCTGCGCACACAAAAACTCTGGTGAGACAAATTATCTGATCCTTCCAAATAAGACTCACAGCAAGACATGTAAGAGAAACAAGTACGGTTAATCAGAGTTATGAAAATTGCCACCGATATTCATGGTGCATACATGTAGAAACTACAGCATAATGATCCAGGGTGTCCTTCCAACAGGACTTTGAACAGCTTCTCGTTCAAAGTACCAGCCAGCCAGCCATGCCCTCTTTCAGCGGTTAATTCCATTCCCTTGCATTTCTTCTCTTCCTTTTTTATAGGCCACAATCTTACATCAGGAGATGTAGTGTCAAGTTCCACCCAGGTGAGACTACCCAGTGTGGCCACTATCCTCTCTTACAATATTCACCTTCCTTCTTCAGGGCCCCCTATTCCATGGCTATTTAGTACCTCATGAAGAGTGTAGCAATTCAGAAGCATCTGAGTATGCCCCTGTAAGCAGACACAAAACAAAGATGTCATCCCAGAGAGTCCCAGAGGATGACTTTGTTTATCTACATCTGGCCAGAGGGACAAAGCCAAATGCTTCTTCAACATCTTCAACACTTCTGGCAGGCCAACAGATGGCTTGAGCAAATGGGAAAGGCTTACTGGTCATTGTAGAAGAAAAATAATGAATTCCTCCTTCTGCAGTGATCACAAAAAGACATATGGTGGCTTGGTCATGAAACCCACTGGATGGCAATGGCAAACCCCCTCTGAAGAAACTTGCCAAGAAAACCCCAAGAAAACACCTTAGGGTCACCATAAGTTGGAAACAACTTGAAGGCATACAACAACAACAACAAGGTATACATTGGACTTACACCTGCATATGTCATAAACAGGATGCCACCCATTATTTCTCTTCAACCTCATAGTCAACATTCCATGCCTATGAGGCATGCTAAGTCTCACAGGTCTGTTTTTCATTTCCTCTTCTTTCTTCATTTTAAAATTATTGGGTTTTTTGTTTTGTTTTTTGTACTACATCCCTCTGTATCCACGCATTCTTTAGCCACAGATTCAACCACCTACAGCTTGAAAATATATTAAATATATATAAATTCCAAAAAGCAAACCTTGATTTTGCCACTTTATATAAGGAGCACCATTTTACTAGGCCATTGCATATAATGAGCATCCGTAGATTTTGTTATCCACTTGAGGGGGAGGGGTCCTGGAACAAAACACTCTGCAGATACCAAGGGCTCACTATACTGCAAAGGCTGGTGTTGCTCCAGGCAAGCTGGTGAATACTCATTTTTTGTTTCTCAGAACCTCATACCCTCCAACCTTTAACAGATGAAAACCAGGGAATGTGTGGCCAAGCAACATCAGAGTGTGATCAAGATGGCAAATGTTATTAATGAGGAAGATACAGAAGCTAGCAGAGGCTGCAGAAGCTTGCTTTTCCCCAAATATACAGGGAAATGCAAGATTCTATCCTTTCCTCCTTTCTGAGCTGATTTAGTGCAGAGTACTTCTGCTCTTTGAATTTAGTTTGAAACAAGTGAAGTAAGCTGAAGACAATGGGGGAAAGTGGGGGGAGGAGAAACTGGGACATTTCAAAAACAGCTGGGAACATGGATTGATAGAGGAATAACTGAGAGTGTCCCTGCCAAATCGGGACAGTTGAAGGGTATGGAACTTCCATTTTGGATACAGTACCAATGGAACTCATTACTTAAGATTTCTGTTAGAAAGAGTGATATCATCTTCATCTGTGGAAAAATGACCTTATTGATTAGGTTCACATAGAGCAGTGATGGCGAACCTTTTAGAGACCAAGTGCCCAAACTGCAACCCAAAACCACTTATTTATCGCAAAGTGCCATGTCCCTCTGGCTTTCTAGTAACGAACTCTGGTGAATTCTGTGCTGGGGCGACGGCGAGTGTGCCAACAGAGAGGGCTCTGAGTGCCAACTGTGGCACACATGCCATAGGTTTGCCACCACTGATATAGGGAGATGAGGTATTCCAGATAGTCTGCATGTAAGTAAGCTTTGGTAACCAGTTCATATGTGGTGGTGGTGGTGGGTGATAGCAGGAAACATGGCCATTCTCCTGAAGTCCTAGGCATGACCATTCCTCCTTTTGCCCAGATATACTCCAGCATTGTCTGGAGTGTCCAAGATCCAGGTTTGTTCCATCCCCATCTTCCCCACAAAGCAGATAATGAGAGGGAAATATGGGTATAATCCACTTCCCCACAATCTCTAGTTGAAGATAAGAGCAGGAGGTATGATCAGTTCAGTAGTGAGTGTTCTCTTTTGCATAGGCTGAGTGCTTTACTTTGAATTTGTTTAATATAAAATCTTTCTAAATATGTTTGAAAGAATACATTCATCTCTGCACCTACATAATCTTTTTTGGCAGCATTCACAGCTTGGGAGCTTTGACTGCATTTGTATCCTCCTGCTCAAAGCATCCCCTATGTATATGGATTACACTTTTGACTCTATAAAGAAGGCCTCCATTTTTCTGTTCTTGATTTGTATGGCCTACCTGCTGACTGTGCCTTTCAAATACTATGTAGGAGGAATACACAATATGATTTTTAGAAATAGAGACCTAGGATCTGACCTTGCTGCTTTCAGCCACAAAGAGCTGAACAAATGGAGCAGTGAATGTTGTACAAGTTTAATTTAATTGTTAAAGGCGCTACCCACAGTTGCATCTGCACTACAGTAATAATGTAGTTTGACAACACTTTAACTGCCATGGTGCAATGCTATAGAGTCCTGGGATTTGTCATGGGGGGGGGGCACCAGAGCTCTCTGACAGAGAAGGCAAAATATCTTGCAAAACTACAAATCTCAGAATTCCATAACTTTGAGCCATGGTAGTTAAAGTGTTGTCAAACTGCATTATTTCTTTAGTGCAGATGCCGCCTTAGGCACAGAAACTATTTGGGGGGTTGGGTTCAGCATTTTGGAATGCACCTTTAAACTTCAGATTAAAACCCAGAACTAATCCACTGCCCCCTGACATGGAAGTCCTGAGCATGGGATGGAAAAAAAATATTCACAATTATCCATTCCCATGTTGAAAAACAGGTGTTGCTGGTTTTGGGAACCCCTCTCGAGAAGAAGAAAGAGTTCTGTGCAATTTTCTCCTGATATTCAACATCCTAAAGTGTTGTGCAGGAATTATATTGTGAAGAAAAACATTATTTATTTATTTAAGCTATTCCCATATTGCCTCCCCGTCCACATGGGCTCCCAAGGTGATGAACAAACAAACAAACAAAAAACCCAAACAGTACAAATATAAAACTTTTTAAAAATACATTAAAATCCTCTTTAACTTTTTCTTCAAAAGTTTTAAAAATACAGTCCTAAAATACAATTTTAAAATAGTTAAAGCAGAGCAACGTCAAAGATTAAAGGCCATGCAGAACAGCGCTGATGTAGCTCCAAAGAGATAGAGCCAACGTAATTTTCCTTGGTGGCAAGTTCCACAGTTGGAGTGTTGCTGCAGAGAAAATCCTGTTATGTATTGGGGAGGGGGGTTGCTTTCTTTGGATAAATGTTTTCTACTCAGAATACAGTGAAGGTATGCATAAGAAAACACATGCTTTTCTCTGCAGAATAATTCCCACATAGCACTTTGGAATATATGCATATGGAATTATGGAGGAATGTTCATTTTCTACCAGAGCGGGAAGAAAACTTGCAGGCAAGGATGAATTAGTCAAGAATTTACATCCCTACCTTAAGCTGCCACTGGTTGCTTCTCTCTTTGTGACATATGCAATAAACCCAGAGACCGGACTACTCCCTTTGAGGCTGAGACAGAAGCATGATATGACTAGAATTTTTTGTTAGCAAGCCAGTATATGTGGCCAAAAATCTGTGAAATCTCACCATTCCCATTGCTCCATTCCTATTAGTTTTGCCCCACTCTACTGGTGTTGCACTTTTTGTCTCTTGGTTTGTTGTGTACCTTCAAGTCATGGGGGTTTCTTGCCAACACTTGTTTGGGGGAGATTGTCATTGCTGCGCTCTGAGGCTGAGAGTGTGTGACTTGCCCGAGGATGCCCTGCCCTTGTCTGCACTGGCCAAGATATTCCAGGGGCAGCCCACAGTATCATGTCCCATTCTGCCCCCATTACCTTGGTCTCCATTTCTGTGCCATGGCATCTGTGTGCATGGGTGTCCCGTTGGTTGCCCAGTGCTTCCACCAACACTGTGGGTCACTCACTTCTGAGACCAGAGCAAGGCATCTAATGATGGTCACATTCTGAGTGCCTCATCTTGGAATGAACAACCCATGGCGACAGTGGACATGCCAGGCGGCCAATATGATGCCCGTGGAGACAGCCACCATGGTGCAGAAATGGAGAGCCATTTCTGCACCATGGTGGCTGTCTCCGTGGGCATCATATTGGCCGCCTGGTATGTCCATAGTCACTACAGATTGCCCATTCCAAGGCCAGAATGAGGCACCCAGCATGTGACCATCACTAGGTGCCTTGTTCTTCCCAGAAGATCTGGAACAGCAGTTAAGTTTTTTAGTTTGAATTAACCTTGTTATGCCCTGGTTCTGATCCAGGACATGCCAGCCGCTATCCGGACTACCCACACCAGAATCAGAGTTTGGGTTGTGCATCGTCCAAACAGGATGACACCAAAACAGAGAATAAACAGGTCTTTCAGCCTGTGCAGACAATGCTCTGGTGCATTTCTATGGCTGAAAGGAGATTTAAACCCTGGTCTCATTGAGTGCTGGTTCAATACTCAAACCACTACTCTCCTCTCAAAACTCTTTCCACTTTTTATAAAACAGGTCCTTAAACAGTTGGTAGCTTTACAAATTACCAATCTTTTCATTTGGTTTATCATGTTTATGGAATCCTGTGTTCTATCTACTGATCGCCACATTTGAAACATATGTCATCCTGCCACATTATTATCACTGCTAGTTTATTGAAGTTGATTAAAAAGCTAGGCCCTTTCCCAATGGAAGGAAATAAAATAACATCATGATTTATAGTGGCTACATTTGTACATAAAGTAATGAATTTTACTTTTATAGGCCTTTTCTTGTGTTTGTGTGTTGTGTGCCTTCAAGTCATTTCTGACTTATGGCGACCTGAAAGCGAGCCTATCATTGGATTTTCTTGGCAAGATTTTTCTTAGCCATACTGTATATTCTTCAGAAAAAGAAGAGAGCAAAAATTTGCATTTCTACATACTTTTCAAAATAAACTATGCTTTGTTAATTGAAACAAAACCACACATTTTTGTACTTATCAAAAATTGTATAATTAGGTTTTAAAAATAAATATTTTACTCCTGTTTTCGAGACGCAAAATACAGTTACTTTTAGTTACTTTTCAAACAGAGTAGGAATTGTATGATCCTCCTGATAATGTTGAACTGTAACTCTCAACATTCCTGGACATAGGCAATGCTACCTATGGCTGCTAAGAGTTGCAGTCCAAACAATATTGGGAGGATTGCACAATTCCTACCCTATTTTTTAAAAGTAACTAAAACTACCTGTCAAGTCCAGCAGTTAACAGTTCAGAAATTCAGGGTTCAGTAGTTAAAACTCAGCAACATGGGGAAAACGACAAAAGGTACCAAATATAATATTGAAAAAATGAACAAAAAAGTAACTAAATCATATACAGAGAGTAACTACTGAACT
>CM034701.1:375071656-375088262 GCA_020142125.1 Phrynosoma platyrhinos | reverse complement strand
TCTTTCAGTTAGTCTCAAAGGTGCTACAAGATCTCTCTACATAATGAACTAAAAGTACACATTTTTGTTCATTTTTGTATATTTGGTACATTTTATGGTTTTCCCCACTGGGTGACCTTGGGAAAGTCACACTGTCTCAGGCTCAGAGGATATCAATGGCAACCCCCCCTCTGAACAAATCTTGCCAAGAAAACCCCATGATAGGGTTGCCTTAGGGTTGGCATAATTCAGAAATGACTTGAAGGCACACAACAACAACAACAACAACAATAACAACTGGTTTTCCCCAGGTTTGTTGGCATAGTTTGTTTGGTATAGACCCTCCTGTGTCTCTTTTGTGTTGGTTAAAACTCAGCAAACCATTATTCAAGCCATTATAGGTCCACACCAGAGATGTTCATTGTCAGAACTAAACAGCAAGCGTTAACATTGTCTAATTAAAACACACATATTTCAAAATATTGGCAGGCTTATAGTTGAGTTGCTACACATTCAAAACAACTCTGGTTATCTCTTTTCCCACACCGCCCTCCTCTTTGTTCTTTCCTTCAGTTCCTTCTAAGCCAAATGACTTTGGATGTTTCAGTCCATCTTCTTTTTTGTTATCATACCATCTGTGCAATAACTATTCCTTTATATCAGGGGTAGGCAACCTTTTCCCTTTAAGGGCTGAGGGACTTCAGCTCCCAGAATCCCAGGAGCTATTGGCCAACATGGGACTATTGGCCAACATGGCTGAGGCTTCTGGGAGCTGAAGTCCCTCAGCCCTTAAAGGGGAAAGGTTGCCTACCCCTGCTTTATATCATTTGTTACATTGCATACCCCATCACTGTATGCTAGCCTGCCCTTAATATCAAGCCAGTGTGGTGTAGTGGTTGGATGATGATTCTGGAGACCAGGGTTCGATTCCCCGCTTGGCCATGGAAACCCACTGGGTGGCCTTGGGGAAGTCACATGCTCTCAGCCTCAGGGGAAGGCAATGGCAAACCTCTTCTGAACAAATATTGCCAAGAAAACATCATGATAGGTTTTTTGCCTTAGGGTTGCCATAAATTAGCCTTTTTTTTTGCAAAAAGGCACACAACTACACCAAAAAGATGCAAAAGTGGCACCTGATAGTACTACATGATTTCCCCCCCTGTTTTGAAACATTTGAATGCTACAAGCCACTGGCCTATGGCACAAAATAGAGTCTCTTCCCATCCATTTTGTCCCCTAAACTCCATGCAAGAGCATGAAGTAGCAAGCAACATCAGGCACAGCATGAGCTGGTGCTTAAGCTATGTGATATTCCTTCTCCATCATTTAGTGAGACCGGAGCTTTGTAATGGTAAATTAGCTTTTTCTGCAAAAAGAAAGAAGGAAGGAAAGTGAGTGACATTGCTCATCATTAAGTTATAATTGCATTGTAAAGTCAGACACGACTCGACAGCCTTGTCAAAAGCAAAACCTTTACCTTTACTTTAGGAAAGCTATGCTTGGGAAAAGGAGTTAATTACAGGTAACTAGATATTTGCACCAGCTATTTCCTAGATGAGGTATTATTTCTTTATGTGGATAAGTTTTGTGCATGTTTGTGAAGACAGCTCTATATTTTAAAAAAAAAGACATAAAAAATCATTTTGCTCATGGAACATAATCCAATTTTTACTATTACCTCTTTAGATAAGTAAAAATACAAAAGGGGAACCTTGGCATGAAAGAGATAAGAGCGCCAAAAGCAGCTGTTCAAGGAGGGGCCTTCATTCCTGAGCAAGATGAATTTGTCCCACTCAAACTGCGAAGCTAGAAGGTAACTCAAATTCAAAGGACAAATTCTGTAGATGCCAGCAACTGCATTGGTATGTTTATTCTCCCAAGCAGCAAGTAAAAAAAGGATATGTATTTTCATCTGTCACAAAACAAATGGATCCTCTTCCATCTGTACCATGTGGCATTTTGATGAGCTTTTATTCCGGTTTCCAAACTATCATCTGTTGAGACAACCTTTTTTCGGCAAAAATTAAATAAATCTAGTAACACATATGGTTTGAAAAAACTGTTTCAGGACAGTTTACTTTTTAGAAAAGGAAAAATTATTATTCCTTTTACTAGAATGCCACAAACCCTTTAGCCAGGGATTCTGGGAGGTGTATTTCCTTAGCTAGCATGGCCGTAGGGGATTCTGGGAGTTATCCAAACAGGTTATTTTTTCCAAGATCAGACTTTTAAGCACATTTTCCCCCAGGCCCAAGCAAGTTCAAAGTTCATGCTGATAAATTATTTCCATGTGCCATGAACTTAAACGTCTCCTTGGACAGTTATAACGCTTGTCAGCATTTTTTATTTTTAAAAAAATACTTCTGCCTTTTCCAGGTGGAGATTACATGGTGGTACAGCAGCTCACAGCAAATTAACATCACAGAAGTATAATAAAGCAAGTTGAAACCTGTTCTCATTGTTCTGGCAAGTGGTTTCATGGTAATCATGGAAAAGGTGACAATGTGATGCCATAATGGCCATTTTCCCATTGTTCGGTGAAACTGCACTTCATTAAATTGCAGCCTTCGTACAAGGCCTAAATAATAAACTCTAGTTGGTGGCAATAGAAAAAAGCACTTTCAATATTTTATAGCAGCTCAGGCTGCCTGCTATCTGTAATTACAGTCAATATTTCGACTGGAGGGAAATGCCTTAATTTTCTTAATGTTTCATGCATGGAAAAACAATCAAGCTTTCCCTTTATTTGTAATTACATTACTGGCTCTAGGTGCACTTTTCCAAATTATAACCGAGGCTGGCCAAGGCAAGCACTCAGCTTTAAAACCTTGTCACAGCTAACTGCTTTCTCTCACTCCCGCTGCCTAATACCACACAGATAAGCGTCTTTCCTTGACCATGGACCCTTTCCAAATTCTAATGCTGCATTCATGTACCTTGCAATTTGATGAGGGGTTTTTCATTTGGATGGGCTGGCTGAGACACCTGGAAATGAATAAAGTCTGGGCACCGCTCCCATGCTGTTCTCATTGTTTCTCTTTCAGCCAGTCTGGGCTCTAGGTTCTGCTGCAGATATGACACAAACCTTGGGTTTTGGCACAGACCTGGACAGTGGATTGCTCATTCCGCAATGACTTCTTTGGGCCCATGTTATTATTATAATACACAAGTATAGCACAAGTATCATACACAAGTATAGCACTGCTATTCCACTTTAACTGAGATGGTTCTGTTTGGGATTGCTAGTTTAAGGAGGAGACATTCTCTAGTTTGTTGTTGTTGCATGCCTTCAAGTCATGTCCACTTATGGCAATCCTAACGCAAACCTATCATGGGGTTTTCTTGGCAAGCTTCTTCGGAGGGGGTTTGCTGTTGCCATTGCCATCCTCTGTGGCTGAAGAGAGTACCCAAGGTCATTCAATGGGTTTACACAGCCAAGACAGTATTTGACCTCTGTCCTCCAGAGTCCTAATCCAACGCTGAAACCACTACATCATGGCTCTCAGAGCTCTAGTGTCTCACTAAAATACAAATCCTAGGGTTCAATAGGATGCAGTTGTGGTAGTTAAAGCAGAATCATGTTATTGTTGTTGTTGTTAATTGCCTTCAAGTCAGCCTAAACTCATGGCAACCCCATGAATGAGAAGCCTCCAAGCCTCCTGTCCTTAACTGCTCTGCTCAGTGCTGTGGCCTCCTTGACTGAGTCTATTCATCTGGTATGTGGTCTTCCTCTTTCTACTGCCCCCCTTTTCTAATATTACTGTCTTTTCTAGTGAGTCATCTCTTCTCATGATGTGGTTGGAATATGACAACCTTAATTTAGCCATTGGTTTCCAAGGAGAGTTCAGGCTTCATCTGTTCTAAGACCCATTTGTTTGTCTTTTTGGCTGTCCACAGTATCCTTGACACTCTTCTTCAGCATCTCAAATAGTTGATTTTCTTTCTGTTGGCTTTCTTCACTGTCCAGCTTTCACATCCATGCATGAAGATGGGAAGGATGATGGCTTAGACTATCCTAAATGTGGTATTCAGTTTAATATTTTTGCACTTTAAGATCTTGTCTAGTTCTATGGCATCCTAGTTCCATAATTTTATAGTATAAAAGGCCCCTGAGTGGAGAGAGGACGCCATCTCAGAAACCTGAACTTGGGGCCAACTCTAAATTAGTTGCTATGTATCAAGGGAGCAAAAAAGCAGATCTCTTGCTCACAGACTAACTACAAACTCACCAAATTACAAAGTCCAATATTCCATAGGATGGAACCATGGCAGTTAAAGTAGAGTAATTGTGTTATTATTAAGAGATGACAAAATGAGAGACACATGGAATGAAGAGCCATATGAAAGTGAACCCCAAATTCTAAAAACTGTGGTGGAAGCTGCAATAAAGGAAATTGCAAAAAACAAGATTCCAGGAACAGATGATATTCTAATAGAACTGTTGCAATCCACATTGACAGAGTCAACTCTAGTGCTAACCAATATATGTCAACAGATATAAAAAACAAAATTGTGGCCAACAGATTGGAAGAGATCAATATACATCCCCATCCATAAAAAAGGAGACACAAGAGACTGCAGCAACTATAGAACCATAGCACTGATCTCCTATGCAAGCAAAATCATGTTAAAAATTATGCAATAGACTCCAACCACATATGGAGAGAGAAGTCTCAGAGGTGCAAGCAGGGTACAGGAAAGGAAGAAGCAACAGGGATCACATTATAAATATACGACGGCTAATGGAGTGTAGCAGGGAGTTCCAAAAGAAGCCTTTGACTGCATAGATCATGAAATCCTATAGAATGCCCTTAAAGATATGGGCATTGGGCATTCCAAAATGGCACCCGCCGCCATGCGCATGCGTGTGTAAGCGCAGGCGCACCATTTTGGATGCCAAAATGGTGCCCGCACTCACGCACGGGGTGCCAGCACACACAAGGCGGCAGCGGCGGGACCAGCCACGGGCCAGTCTCAAGCCCTCCGCTGGCCGTACCCGGCCCGCGGGCCGTAGGTTGCTGACCCCTGACTTAGACTGTCATACTTTGGACACTCCATGAGAAGACATGAATTGCTGGAAAAGACATTTATGTTAGGAAAGGTGGAAGAAAGTAGAAAGACAGGAAGGCCGTATGCTTGATAGATTTTTTAGAAGAGCCCACGAATGTGAGTTTTCTGGAGTTGGGCAGAGCAATAGAGGATGGGGGGGGGGGGGCTGGAGATGTCTCATCCATAGGGTCACAATGGGTCAAGACTGATGCGAAGGCAGTTAACAGCAACAACAAATAGTGTTATAACATTACAGTGTGAATGGGTCCCTTGTCTTGAAGAACAGCACTCCAGAAAGCATGTAAATCTAACTGAGTGAAAACAGTCTGGCTATGCAGATGGACAGCTCTGGGCCACCCTTACTAGCAGTGGATCGGGGCTGCAGCAACCCCATGCCATGGCCCCAATCCTTCCTTTCACCACCCCTAAAAGAGCAGCAAAATGGTGCTCCTTTTAGAGGCGGCAAAAGGCTTCCCTATGAGATGGCCAATGGTTTTTCTGCGCCCTTTCGGTGCAGCAAGGGCATCCTGACGCCACACGAATTCAACCATATTTGTGGCACTAAATTATAGTTGGCAGGTTTCTGACAAGGCTCTTCATCTTTAACAGCTGCCTGGCAGCCCCCATCCTTTTAATATTACAAACAGATGAACCCAAGGCAGTATACTCACAAACATTTCTCAGATGAAAATCAGGACATGTGTGGCCAAACAACATCAGAGTGTGGACAAAATGGCAAACGTTATTAATGAAGGAAAGCAAACAACTAGGAGAGGCTGCAACAATTAGCTTTTGCCTGAGCCTTTTGGGAAGGGCAAGATTCCACCCCTCCTCTCTTCTTCCCCCTGCAGAGTTTATGAAGTGCAAACTCCTTTTGCATTCTGAACTCAATTTGTAGCAATTGAAATAAGATAGGGGCATAAAGGGAAAGTTGAAGAAAGAGAGAGAAACTGGAGCATTTTAAAAGCAGCTGAAAAAGAGGGATGGCAGATTATTAAACCAAAGCAATTTCTGCCAAATTGGTACAGTTGGAGGGTAGGAAGTAGTTACAGTGCTAGAGTAATTACAAAAAAAAAAAGGAGCATTTCTGTCTTGACACAGGCTGTTCAGGAATAGCAAGGGGGAGACTGGATGGGCAAGAGTAGGAGACACTAACAACACGTGACAGCCCTATCCCAGAAATACTACAAGAATAATTTACAGCCCCTGAGGACTAGTACTATACCAGTGCAATTGGGAGCTTATTGACAGGTTTTCCCTGTCAGTGGCAAGATGTGGGCTACACATGCTTGGAAGACAAGGGACCAATGAGAGGGAGATGACATCGTGCAGTAGGTATTGCCAAAGGAATTTTATTCCAACTGTTATGGCTGTTTAAAAACCACATGTGATAAAGTCCTCACCGTATAAAAGAAGTTGTAGTACAAGCTTTTGTAGATTTCTTCTACCTGCATCTGAGGAAGTAGACCAAGTCTATGAAAATTTATGCTAGAACTTCTTTTGCATAGATGTCTCAAAGGTTCTAAAGAACCCTTTGCATGCTAGCACTTTTAAAGTTTATTTTTGACTGGAGCATTGCAAATTTTGCAAATTTCTTCACAAATTCAATGGAAAACACTTGACTTTTCTTTTTTAAAAACAAATAAACACCAAGCCAAGTATGTGGGGTAAAAATAGACTGGAATGTTCCTAGTAGGGCTACCAAGCCCTGTGATTTCAAGGTCTAAACATGAGACTTAGGGAGAACTCTAAGGAGGCAGTCTTCCCCAATCTGACTAATTATTATTATTATTATTTGTATGTCCCGCCTCTCCCAATGGATCGAGGCGGGAGTACAGCAATAGAGATAAAACAACAAGGTTTAAAACATGGCAATAAAAACATGACAAAATTACTATAAAAATTCTTAAAACAAACATTAAAAATACAAATGCAATAAGACAATAAAAATATCATTAACATTAACAATAAAATTGACAATTACATTTACTAAAGCAAATCCAGGCGATAACAGAGGTCTTCCTTCCCAGGGGATCATTGTCTAGTGTTAATTTAGGTTGGGTGGGTAAGCCCGCTGGAAGAGGTCTGTTTTTAAAGGCCTCCAATGTAGAGATGGTGCGAACCTCTTCCAGCAGGCCATTCCATAATTTAGGGACCCCAGCCATAAATGATTTCTGGGAGGTGGAAACCAACCTAACATTATGATAGGTTTTTCCCAGAAGTTCTGAGAGTGCGGGGTGGATTGTGTGGGGAGAGGCGTTCCTTCAAGTAACACGGACCCAAGCCATGTAGGGCTTTATAGGTAATAACCAACACTTTGTATTGCGCCCGGAAGCTAATTGGCAGCCAACGAAGGGCTTTCAGCACAGGTGTAATGTGGTCTGCCCTAGATGCTCCAGCAACCAGCCTGGCTGCCACATTTTGAACTAATTGAAGCTTCCGAACTTGGTACAAAGGGAGCCCCATGTAGAGCGCATTACAGTAGTACAAATGAGAAATTACCAAGGCAAGTACTACTGCTTCAAGGTCTTCCCGGTCCAGATAGGGACGCAGTTGGCGAATCATATGATGGACTGCTGCCATTCTCAGACAATAATCCTATTATGGATTTTATAGTCCATGGGGGGGGGGGGGGGGGGTTATTCCAGGCTGGAGGAAGGATAAAAAGAGGCCTTTTGAATGAAGAAGCAACAAAATATGTTCCTCTAAGTTCAACAGTGACAACCTCTAAGCTGATCTCTCCAAATCCTATGGTCTGGTCCACCATATTTTAATCAATCAATGAAAACATAGCAAATTGAATTATTTCAGTTATTGCTGCTTATGCTAGTAAATTAATTTTCCAATTTCTAATGTTTAACATCACTGAATTAATGTTCAAACCTAACGTTCCAAGCCCTGGGTTCATCCAGTCCCTCTAAAGGCCAGACTGGTACATACTAGTCGAATTAAGGAGGCACTTATTCTCCTTTGGGAGAATTGTGTGATGGTTTCCTTTGCCATTGCATTCCATCATGTTGACTGGTGTGTTTTCTCCAAAGGACCCTGCCACTGATAGGAACTGCCTTCTTCCATGACTGATGGATTACATCTGTATCACATAGGCAAGATGGATCTCTCTGGTGAAGGAAGATGGGGAATGGGATTTACAGAGTACGTTGGCTTGTGCTTGAAAACAGGAGGCAAATTGAATTTAAATCTTAAAGATCTTTGCTGTCACAATAAGGAATTCAAAACTGGAGCACTGCAGCAGCCATTACAAGGGCAATATCAAGGTGAGTAGAAAGAAGCTAAGCCCATAAAACTTGAGTAAAGTCTTGACCAGTAGAAACTGCTGCCACCTCTAAAATAACCCCTTAACCTAGATCAGGGAGAGTTCCAGTTTTGTGGGGAAAGTCAGATATAAATAAAGGAGAAGGAGGAGGAAATGACCTCAACTCTGACCTGCTCCAGCCGCACCAGGGGATTAAGATGGCACCAAGTGGTCAGGACTGGATACACTACCAAAGGTAATCTCTAGAAAAATGAATAGCCAACTTAAGGAGGTGAGTTCATTTAGGGTGTATCCACACTGCAAAATTAAAGGAATTTGACACTACTTTAACTGCCATGACTCTATCCTACAGAATCTTGGGATTTGTAGTTTTGTGAGGCACCAGATCTCTCTGATGCTAGGCTACCTCACTGAAGTACAAATCCCCTATGTGTGCCTACAAAGGAACATATCTTAAGACTGTATTTGAGACAGAAATTGCAAATTGCACATAGTCCAATGCAGAAAATATGTTTCCTATTCAAAAAGCAATATTTTTGTAAAGGAATCAATTTACAGTGTACAAAAATACTACTGTTTACATAGGAAATGTTTTCTGTCCCAAAGCAGATTTTTTTAAAAAAAAAAATCCATACGTATTTTGTGTAAATAAATTTTCCCAAATGAGTTCTAAAGGTGCTTTAAAAATCATGCAGAAATCTTTGCATTTTTGTGGAGGGGAAAGGAGATCAGAATTCATTTGTTCTTGCATACAGGAACAAAATAATTGAGGATTTACATTCCCATACCCTCCAGCATTGAAAACAAGGACACATTATCATGGTCAAGAGGGTAAATGTTATTAATGCAAAACAAACACACAAGCTAGGAGATCGTGCAGCTGTTTGCTTTTGTCTGAGTCTACAGGGACGGGCAAGACTCCACTTCCCTCCCCTCTTCTCCCTCTGGGTGAGTTCACTGAGAGCAATATACATTTGCACAATGAAATCGGTTTGCACCAGATGAAGTAAGCTGAAGATTGGGGTGGTGGTGGGTGGGAGGAGAAAGAAAAACTGGGACATTTTAAAAACAGTTGGAAAAGTGGGGTGACAGAAGATTAATCAGGATTGTCCGTGCCAAATCAGACTAATTGGAGGATGTGGATTCCTGTGTCCAGGTGTAGCCAGTCATTGTAGGGTGGGCTAGCTCCAGTGGCTGAGAGAGGCTGTTTTTGGTATCTGGGACCAACTTTGGGGTACAGAGCTATCAACAAAACTGGAAGTACTCAGAAATTCACTTCTGATTTTGGAAAAAACCCACCGCCATCCCAGATGGGGAATAAACAAAGCAAAAGGAGCAGAATTTCTGATATTTCAGCTGAGGTTTTCCTTCTTAAAGTGTAGGAAATGTGGGCCTTGCAAAAAAAGCAAAAGGAAAAAAAAAGCCCTGAACTGCATATAGCTCATGGGATATATAATCCACAATTCTGATGTACAGATGTAGTGTAAAACTAATTATTAAAAATATTTCCAAGCCATCTATCAAGGCTCCACTCTAAATCCAAATATTACTCCTTTAAAAGAGTAGGTCTTTTATATAATTGGGACCTTGGTAAATCAAAACTTATATAAAATTATTTTATTCAGTGGCTAGACTCTAGTTAGGACTAAATTGGATTTAGGCTAACAACCATTTCTGGCAATGTATATCTAAATGGCTTCCCTACAGAGCCCTGTTCCAATGGTCAGTTTCTTATTTTCATATTTAGGCAGTCACACAGAATCTAATGCCTTGTCATTTGATGGCTTTCAGGTGAATATGTCTATTGTGAAACATGTTGACCTATACCCAGTTGCTATTCCCAACTAGAACAGACCCATTAAACTTGATCGACCAACATTTATGCAATTTCAGTTTGTTCAATGGCCCAGGTCTAGTTGAGACAAGCAATTGGATTTTGTCCTAAGCTACAGTCAGGTGGTTGTAAGGTGAACTGCTGTAGAGTAGTCAATCTAGTCCAAGTCAGGTACAGGTAATCCAGGAAGGTCAAGGAAGGACCAGAAAGAAGATTATCAGACAGTTCAGGAGTTATTACAATAAGACAGTAATCCAGATGAATGAAGCCAACAAGGAGAAAGACAAAGAGTCATAAATCATAGCCAGTCAAAGGTCAAAAGCATGTGAACTGCTAAGAGCACTGCCAGTCACCAAGACAGAATGGCTGCAAACAACAGAAAAGCCAGAGAGCTGCTGGGAGATTTATAGGCAGCTGCATCTGGACACCAGGCGCTTAATGAGTCAGTGTTTCCCATTTAACAGATCCTGGGGCCTAGAAAGCTTCTCCTTATCTCTTCTGCAATCTTCAGATTAATGAAGATCTGTCACATCCTGCTGGGGAGTGGCGTTGCTTAGAAATGAAACAAGTAAGTATAATAAATATAAGTTTTGGTTATTTGTTGGAGAGGGCAGCTTTATCTGAAGTGATACATTCCTTGCAATCTTACTCCTCAGTGCCCAGTTCTTCAGATTCCAGAGGGTGAGTTATGACAGATTTAGGCCCTTATTCAGCTTGACACTGGGTCATATGTAAGGTTGCCAGATCTCAGGGCCTGGCATCATCTCCAGGTGGGAAATGATGGTGCCAATTCTCCATTTTTTCTGAACTCATCTCCAAGCAAGAGGAAAGGGCTGTATGTAAATTTCCAGCTCCATTAGAAGAACAGCAGCTTCCTACAGTTTGCAAGCCATAATTGATTTCTTGCTGAAACTGGCAAAGACTATCAGAAGGTCAAGGTATTTATCATATTCCTCCTTCCCACCAAGTCATTGTTGTACCAGATATCACCCTCCACTCTGCTCTGCATTCACCTCCTGGAAGTAAGCAGGCTACATTAAATGTCTCTTATTCTGTCTTTTTGAGTGAGAAGGAATATCCCCTCATTTGACTTTCATCTGGGAACAGTCCCTTTAGCTAAGACGTCTGTCTTATTTTTCAAACAGGAAAATATGTTCTCTCTGTGTGTGTTTAAATGACAAGCTGTGAGCAACTGTTGTTGGCACTTAATGTATAACACTGAACAGCATCTCCTGGGTTGTTCCCAGGTCTCAGGGTTTGGCCCTAAAACCTCAGAGCCTGGGGGCAATCCTGAACTGGCAACCCTAATCATAACAACATTTCTCTGTGCGGTGATTGATTTGTAATAATTGATAATAAGTTTTGACAAGGCCAGTGACTAGCTTGGGCAAAAATCTGCCCATGCAAGTGGTCTGTCAGAGTAAAAAGATATAGAAATAGTGCACATTAAATTGAGGCACTGCCCTGGCTCAGTGCTAGGGAATCGTGGGAACTGTAATTTATTGTGGCATCAGAGCTCTCTGACAGAGAAGGCTCAATGTCTCAGAAAAAAAATACAATTCCCATGATTCCCTAGCACTGAGTCAGGGCAGTGCTTCAATTAAATGTGCACTATTTCTGGCAGTCTGCAAAGGCCCATAGATGGCTTGGAGGAAGTCTTAATAGGCACAAGTGTTTGCTATGCCATGTCAGTCCTTAAAAAAGATATCTCAGTAATAGATTAGTGACATTCCCTCTGTGTGGCTCAAGCATGGCTTTTCTCGTCTTTGTTAAATTTATGCCAGAAGCAAAACTCGATAAACAACACATGGGGCCAATCCAATAAGTTCTTAAAGAAAAACAACCCAAGCCTCCTATCTGCTATAGACTGAATGTGGTCTTATTGCTTCACCAGGTAGTGCTGATCTCATGAAGAAACAATTCCAAAAACCCACAAAACTCTGGAAGGTACAAATGCAACGGGATTAGGGTGTAGATTTATGGATTCACTGCTGCCAAACAAGCATGCCAGTTTTGTGAAAGGTGGCTGCTGCCAGTTGCTCAGAGAGTTCTGGGAAACCTTCCCACCATGACTATTAAACATAATAGCAAAGAACATGGCCTGTTAGTGTGACTTCCCAGGAAGCTGTTCATTGTAGGATAAATCTAAGGGGGGATGCAGTGACTCTTTCCCAGTTGATCAAAAACCTTTGTTCAGAATGACTTCAATATCTTTTTAAACTAAGCCATAGAGCCAATTCTTCATGCATATTAGATATTTGCTTTGTAGTGGCTTAAAATAATAATAATAATAATAATAATAATAATAATAATAATAATAATAATAATAATAATAATAATATCCTGCCCCTCTGAGTAATGCAACCGCAGCGGCTTACAACTTTAAAATATATATCCATATCCCACAATCCCACCTCCCTTAAAATACAATTAAATAATGATAATTTCAAACACATTTAAAATAATAACACAAAAAACAGTAGCTCCAGCCGAATCAGGGATGAGCAGGATGGCTCTTTTTGATGGCTGGGATATCTATTCGGGAAAGGCCGGCTGGAAGAGATTCGTCTTAACAGCCTTTTTAAAGCTGTCTAAGGTGGTAATATTATGGATCTCATCTGGCAGACCATTCCATAATCTGGGAGCGGTAGCCAAAAAGATCAGCCCTGCAGACAAAGGAAATTACAGGATTAGCAGCAGAGTTGTCCCAAACCATGTCATTGCTAGACACAGAGTAGAAAGGCATCCTCACCCCAATTTCAAGATGAACAGTAGTAGGGTTGCTGTTGTTATATTCCTTCATATCATTTCTGATTTTTGGCAACCTTATCACAGAGTTTTCTTGGCAGGTTTTGTTGAGAGGGAATTTGCCATTGCCTTCCTCTGAGGCTAAGAGAATGTGCACAAGGTCACCCAGTGGTTTCCATGGCTCAGTGGAGATTCAAACCATGATCTACAGAGTTGTAATACAATGCTGGCCAGAGCGAAAACTGGAAAGAGCTCTTGTGTTACCTGTTTGCATAAGCAACACTTGCTGAAATTCTCTCTTCTTCCTAATCATAAAAGGGACAGGAGCCCTCTCCAGTTTTCAATCTGGCAACCTTATTTGATGGTACCCAAAATCAGCCAGGTAATGTTGGAACATGAGGCCAAATACCTCTGCTCATCACTACCGGTAAATACGCACACACAATGCCAAGAAAATTATTAATAACTGTCAATTTGCCTCCTTTCCTTGACATCCAGATCCTGCTGCCTGAGGTGGATGTCTCACTCTGCATAATGATAGGGCCATCCTTGATCAGTTGTTTGTGTGGTAAGACTTATGGGATCCAGGTCAGGGCTTATGTCAACCAAAGAACACTAAAAGCAGATGTGCAGATGTACCCTAATTCTGTAACTGTCAAGTGAAATCCTCCTCTGCTGACTTCTTCCAATTTTAGCAAGCAAACCTGTTGAAACAATAAGATTGAAAAGATGTAAAAGTGAAAAGTAAGATAAATAATCTTTATCTATTTCTGTTGGAAGGTAACAATGTGTATAACAAAATACAGTATTAATAACAAATACACACAAAAGATACAAAATTAACAAGAGCAACAATGGCAAAGAAAATAATACAAACTAGCAAATGCATCCCAGTGGTTCCCAAACTTTAGTCCTCCAGGTGTTTTGGATTTCAGCTTCCAGAAGCCTCAGCTTGGTCAAGAGTCAGGAATTCTGGAAGCTGAAGTCCAAAACATCTGGAGGACCACAGTTTGGGAACCACTGAAACAAAAAATAAAAACTACATTGAAAAGGGGGCGGGGAGGCTAAGAGAGAAAGGAAGTCACAAAAGAAAGCTAGCCTTATAAAGGCTCAGCAGCTGAATAAAATAATACATACAGTTGAAGGCCATTTCCATCTCAGAAACTCACCAGTATGACCAAAGTTCTAGATATTCCAACAAAACCATCTTCTAGATTCTGTAGAAGTTGCCCTGACTATCCCATTTACCAGCATATTCCAGACTGGGTGACCAGGTATCATAACTGCAAAGGAGGACAAGGCACCACAAAATGTAGGACGTTCAAGAAAAATGTTGGGTATGACCAACTAAAACCTAAAAACACTGTGTATTATGGATGTGTGTGGGTATGTGTCTTGTTGATATGTTTTTAGGTTTGATTTTATGTTTGAAATAAAATTTTAAAAAATTAAATTAAATTAATTCTTTAAAAAGCTGAAAACACTAATATAAATTCATGCTTAAAATGGAGGACATTTAGGAATTCCTCCTGGACAGAAGGATGAAATGGAGGACATTTCCTGGAAACAGAGGATACCTGCTCACCCTGATTCTGGATCAATGCCAGGCAGCTATCTACATAGCACCCTACTATGCCACTGTTTAATGCTGTTTAATTTAATAATAATAATAATAATAATAATAATAATAATAATAATAATAATAATAAAATTTATTTCTAGCCCGCCTATTTCCAAAGGGAATCAAAGTGGGTTACAAGCATAAAAACAAAAGAATACAATAAGAAAACAATAATATAGAAGTTAAGGCAAGGAGCTGTTGGGAAGGGTGAGAGAACAGAATGTTGACAGTGAGTGGGGATCGGTGGAATTTCTAAGGGGATTTGAATAAAGTTAGTGAATGATTGTTGATATAAAAATGCTTGGGATCAGAAGTGTTTTAGATTTCAGATTTTTTAAATTTTGTTTTGAAATACCTGTATTTGCATAGACATACATAATGGAATAAGGTGGAGATGGGACCCAAGTCCAAACACAAAATTCATTTATGTTTCACATGTACGTTATACACCTAGCCTGGAGGTAATTTTATACATAACATTTTTTAATAATTTTGTATGTGAAACAAAAACCATCAGAAGGCAAAGGTCTTACTATCTCAGCTACCCAAGAAAAAAGTTTTGGTTTTGGATTATACTGGATTTTAGAATTCAGAAAAAGAGAGACTCAACCTGTAGTCAGAGTACAGTTGCCCTTCCGTTCTCATGGACTTGAGGTCCGTTGTTTTGAATATTCACGGAGCGGCGATCTCCATTAAAATCAATGGGGCACACCCCATTCAAGACTACAGGGCTTGAATATCGGCGAGTCTCCATTTTCACGGTGTGGTCCAGAATGGATCCCCCATGAAAACAGAGGGCTGACTGTAGTTGGAAAGAAGAGAGGAGTGAGTAAAAAAAGTTAGAAGTATGAGCGAGTATCGTAAAGTTTTAATTATCACCTTTTTAAAAAATTGACAGAAAGTTTGTTTTGATTTGTAGTTGTTAACTTATCTCTACGTAATCACCATCCAGATTTATATATTTTCCCCAGCATTTCTTGACCCTTCAAATACCATTATTCTAGAAGTCTGCAGATTGCGCCTTACGAGGATTTTACACTTTAGTCACTTCTGGCACAACCTGTCACAAAAGTAAGGGACACAATGAGCTGATTTTCTCAGTATCATGAACTTAGGGACTAATGATGACACTGACAAAATTTCATCAATAACATAATAACCTCCGGGTGATAATTGTTACTTTACGATACCGGCTCGTAAGGCGCAATCTGCAGACTTCCACAATATCAGGTATTCAGTAGGGTCAATAAA
The DNA here is from genome assembly GCA_020142125.1 of Phrynosoma platyrhinos. Lineage (NCBI taxonomy): Eukaryota > Metazoa > Chordata > Lepidosauria > Squamata > Phrynosomatidae > Phrynosoma > Phrynosoma platyrhinos. The sequence goes on along the minus strand of CM034701.1, from coordinate 375,072,506 downwards.
CGCTGGGGGAGAAGTGTAAATCTGGATGGTGAATACATAGATAAAACTTAACAACTACAAATCAAAACAAACTTTCTGTCATTTTTTTTAAGGTGATAATTTTAAAACTTTACAATACCCCCTGATAAATCAAGCAGATATAGGAATTAATGAGATGTGCTTAAGAGTCTGAATTAGCTAGGAGTGGAGTGTGCATGTGATCTGTGTTCTGGATGTATTAAATAATTTATCTGTTTTGTTACATTCAACTTCTTTTAATAAAGTATTGTTTTGCATTTATATGCATTTGGCCTCCGGGAACACTATATATTAGAAAGCCTAGAGTTAGACAAGATGTCTATGGTGGCTGCAGTGAATAAAGAGGAGTGGTGTCTGCATTGGCTTCACTAGGTTTGGTGTCACCTGGCACGGTAACTCATGGTGTCACTTTCAGTGTGTGGATGATGGGTGTTGCAGTGATGCTCTTTGACACCCAGTAGAATCTGCAGGACAAGCTGGCTGCTGTGATCCATAGCCACTTTGTATCTCTTACCATCAACTGGCTCAGCTTCCCTTTTTCAGTATCCTGTCTTCCTCAGTCAAGAAGACACATTGTAAAGTCCAAAAGCATAGTTTTATTTAGTGCATATAAAAGCAAAATAAAATAGCTAAGTAAAATCCATTGTGATGAACTTGACCAGTTCAGCCATGAAAGATTACATCTTTAAAAATCCCAAAAGCTTAGGATCCCAACTTGTTGCAGTTGAAACCACTGCTGCCAGGCAGACACACTCGTGCACTCACATCTTGAATAATAAACATTCTTAAACAAAGTACAGTGGTACCTCTACTTACGAAATTAATTCATTCC
>CM034701.1:375027504-375039270 GCA_020142125.1 Phrynosoma platyrhinos | reverse complement strand
TGGCCCTTGTGGTTTCTTCCAACTCTATGATTCTATGATTCTAAGTCACGTGCTCTCAACCTCAGAAGAAGGCAATGGCAAACTTCCTCTGAACAAATCTTTTTTTTAAAAAAACAAAAAGAAAACAAAACCTTAGGGTTGTCATGTGTTGGAAATATCCTGAAAGCACATGGAAACAAAAAGTTAATTCAGGGCACTATACTAGCATACAATCACAGAGTTGAAGGGGACCACGAGGACTCCCCTGCCATTCAGGAATGCACAACTAGCGCACTCCTGAGAAATGACCCTCCAACCTCTGTTTTAAGACATCCAAAGGAGGGTCCATCACTCTATGAGACAATTCATTCTGCTGTTGGACAGCTCTTAGGACCTTATCACATGCTGGCCATGAAGCGAAAAGTAACCAAAATAAGAATAAATTCAGTTCTATACCGAAATGAACTGAAATGCTTCACAATACGCATTGCGTGATCATATGTATTTCGCCTGCGCGGCCATTGCGCAATAATTCCGAAAGCTCGCTTGTACTTCCCCGAAAAACCAAATGTCAAAAGATCTCAATTCATTACGGATTAGCTCCGGGTTCTGTCGAGTTTCGGTGCAACGTCGTGTGTAAACACGGGGAACTAATACGGATTAGCTTTAGGTTCTGTCGAGTTTTGGTGCAACGTCGTGTGTAAACATGAGGAACTAATACGGATTAGCTATGGATATCCTTTGGATTAGGTCTGCTTTAGACCCCGTGTGATAAGGTCCTTATAGGGCTCGTCTACACCAGGCAGAATACGCTGGGCTGCTCCCAGAGTATTCAGGCCCTGGAGTGTCCTGGATTCTCCCTGTTTCCTCCACAATCACATTTTGCAGCAACACCGGGAGGTGTCTACACATGTGTCCCACAGTGCCATCTGATGCTGCCACCGCCAGCATCAGTTGCTCCCACTGAGGTTAGAAATGAAGTGCCCAGCATCAATAACATTGCTGGGCACCTCGTTGTGACCTCAGAGGGAGTGATTTATGCCAGGGGCAGTGGCCGCACCAGGTGGCATATCAGGATGCGTGTATAAGCAGCCACCCAGCATCAACATGGAGTGCTCTGGATTTTCCTGCAAAATCAGGAGCAAATGGTGAGTTTTCAAAGCCAGTTTAAAGGAAGGAAAGGATGGGTTTGATGTGGAACTGGCCTCATGTCATGAAGACAGTACATTCTCAAAATGGGGATTTGGCCCCTGTAAGCAGTGAGGGCAGGGGAAAACTGGTTTGATCGTCCCATGTAGATGTGCCTGTGGTAGAGGAATTCTTCCTAATGTTAAGGAGGAATCTCTTTTCTTGTAATTTCTATCCATTGGTTCACGTTCTAGTCTCTGGAGTAGCAGAAAACAAGGTTACTCCAACCCTTCAGGTACTGAAAACTGTTGGCCATCATGTCACCTCTCAGTCTTCTGAAATATGATGTATAGTGTGAAAGGGCCCTATGTCATCCATCTCTGGCTATTTGGCTCTAAGCCTGCTTGCTCCAGAATCAAACAACTGGCTTCTTTAGACCATATAATTTGACTCTGAGCCTACTGGACCCTGACCAGACATTTCTCAGCATTTCCACTCCCCAATTCAAAGATGTCATCTGAGTGGATCATGATGCCAATATATAGGCATTCTAATCCCATATTTCTATAGAGTGAGCCCTTTTTAACCAGACATCAGACACCTACATTCAAGAGCCAATGAGAAGTACCTTCAAAGTTGCATTGGAATTGGGACCACATGAATCGCATTAATGTCATAAACAAGATTGGAGGTATCTGTCCAGGATATCTGTGCATTACCAATGGTTTCATTCCTCAACCTGACAGCAAAGGAGGAGGTAATACGTAGTTACGGCTTACACTCTGTTTCATTTTTGCAGAGATGAATCACATTGTGTAAAGCTGATTTTCAAGCCAGAATGCTGATCTAAGAGAAGGGGTGATAAAAAAAGATTCTGGCTTCTCATTGAATTACATATTTAACACCTTCATTGAATTACATATTTAACAGCAATGCCTCTGGGTGTCTCTGGGGCCAAGGTCATTCTAGTGAGCACATGATATGCACCACCTTAATTATGTTAGAGACACAAACCAGCAATGAAATGAGAATGACAATACGTGCTGAATATTGCATGAATGTGTATGTTAAAATGTCAGAGTGACGTGAATATCCTTGTGGCATGAAATGTACTGTCACATGAGTAGGTGTACAGAAACTGGAGGCTGAGGTACTACAAATCAGTTGCTTCCCCATCAGTGCCACTGGTGCTACCGTGTGGGATTTGAGATGCATCTACACTATAGAAATGATGCCATTTGGCACCAATTTAAGTGCTGTAGCTCCATCCTATGGAATCCTGGGATTTGTAATTTTACTCAGTCTTTAGCCTTCTCTGCCAGTGCTTTATATATAAAACAAACCTCAATCAGGCAGCTTGTCAAACAGAGGACTGTAAGATCTGGGGGCTGACATCCTACATTTTGCCAGTGGAGGTGAAGTCTGCCCCATTACCTGTGCTGCAGGCCTTCTATCCCCGTTGGCTACTCAACACCAATTGGAAGATGCTGGGATGCATGCCCATAGCAAACCAATGGGAGTGGGATTCTCCTGGGCACCATCTTGCTGGAGCCAAGGAAAAGAAACAGGGCTCCAGCATACTTGCCAGAAGTCTGAGATGGCAATGGTTCTTCTTCTTCTTTTTCCCCAGTTACAGATCTGAAGCTGATTAATGCCTCTGCTACACACTGATTCACTGTGGAGTTGCAACCTGATGCCTTAAAACTGATGTTGCATAATGGAAGGAGTGAATAATTGAATAAAATGGTACTGGGTGCTTCCTTCTGCAAAAACCACAAAAATACATATGCCTGTATAATGGAAGGCTGCTCCAACATATTTCACAAACGGGGTTCCAGCCATGGAGAAACTACTTACAATGGCCTCATTAGGTGTAGACTTGGAGCAGAAATGTAGTATTGCCTTTTGTTGTTGCTGTTGTGTACCTTCAAATCATTTCCAACTTATGGCAACCCTAAGGCTTTTATGGGTTTTTCTTGGCAAATGTCTTCAAGAGGGGATGGCATTGCCTTTCCCTGAGGATGAGAGAGTGTTGGGGAGCTCCAGGACCAGGATACTCCAGGCTGCCCATGCAAGGTGATGAGACATCCTCCTTTTCCAGGACATGTCCTTCATTTATATCTTCTGCCCCCCCCCCCTTTTGAGCATGACTAAGAAGTTAAGAACTCAGTTTTGAGCATGGCTAATTTACATGCCATGTAATAGCTTTTATTTGGTTGTGTCCTACATTTTTCTTGAATGTCCTCCATTTTGTAGTGCCTTGTCTTCTGTTGTTAGAACATCTAGTCACACTGTGCCCATGGAGTATCCTGGCCTATGCAGACAGGGTACAAGCCACCCCAAGCCCTGTGGATCTACCCACTCATCTTCTGTACCTCTTCCCTGTCTGGCCCTGACTCTGCTCCTCTGACCCTCTAACCTACAACACTCTGGAAAATTCCCTTTTATTTTCTTCTCTCCTTTCACTGTTGAGGTACTCTCCTCATGCCTTTCATCTTCCTGACAAATTTACCTTCTCCTTCCTCTCCCTGTACATGTTCCCCTCTTCTTTCTTCATTCCTCTACGTACTTCTTTCACTCCATTCTTTCCTCTCTTCTTCCAATGCCAACATCTTTTTCAAGTTTACACTGCCCCCTAAAACCCCACTCCATTCTGTGTTCTCCAGTCTCTTGCTCCAAGGCATGCTCAGCATCAACACCATGTTCTGTTGGTTTTCCGCCAGCTTGAGTGTTGCCATCTCTTCCCACCCCTTACAGCACTTTATTGTGCTGTAAGTAGCTGGGGAGGGTTGTGTCAATGGCAGACACCCTTCTATATCTTTCAGACACTCAATAGCAGCATCTTTATAGTAAACAATGCTGGTTTAGGAAAGAGCAGAATTTTGCCTTACCTGATCCTATTTAGCCATGCATGCTACCTACAACAGGCAGGATAAACAGCAGCTGCCTCCATAATCCCCTGCTGAACAGCAAAACAGAGAGACAAGGGCTGCACTCACATCACACAAATAATCTGGGTTGACATCACGTTAACTGTCATGGGTGAATGCTATGGAATTCTGAGAATTGTAGTTAGTTGTCTTCTCTGACAAAATAAGTGAAATGTCTCGCAAAACTACAATTCCCCATAGCATCCAGCAATGGCAGTTAAAGTGGTGTCAACCTGGATTATTTTTGCAGTGTGGATGTAGCCATGGGGAAAGCAGATAGCCCTGCTTCACCAACAATTTCTTCCATGCTAAAGAAGCATAGATCTCTATGGCAGACCACTAAAATGGGAATCATAAGAAAAGTGGAGGCTGTTGAAAGAAAAAGCAGTCCCTGGTTACATTTTGGAAGAAGCGTTCAAGTGGTTTCTAGGTTCAAAACATTTTTGTTTACTCATGCAAGGCTTACCTGACCTAGATGTTTTATTTCACGTGTGTATATTGTTAGTTTTGATTCAAAAGCTTTTCTGGAACTTGTAGAATGCTTCTTTTTTGTGGTGTAAGAAACTATCTTTTCCGTGTCATTTCTGCCTGAGATACCAAATTTTCTTTTAAAGTAGTAATGTTCAGGAACATAACTACTTCATTAATTGCTGCTGCTGCTGCGTGCCTTCAAGTCGTTTCCAACTTATGGAGGCCCAAAGATCATTGAGTTTTCTGGGCAACTTTCTTCAGAGGGGAAATGCCATTGCCATCCTTTGAGGGTGAGAGACTGTGACTTGCCCAAGATCATCCACTGGGTTTACATGGCTGAGCTGGGATTTGAACCCTCGCCTCCAGAGTCATAGTCCAATGCTCAACTGGCTCTCAGTTGAAGTATACCTGTATTCTTTTTTTATACTTGTCTTCTTTGCTTTGTATAAAACAGGTTTTTTTCTGAACATTCTATTTTGCAAATAACAAATTATGTTTTGTGCAGAAAATGATGTTTTGTGTGCAGAAAAATCACGTGCAATTTGGGTGCAGAAGAAATAAGAGACTTCTCACAGTGAGAAGAAAATTGCTAAAATTATGCATTGCTTCATCTGAGAAGAAAATTAGCAAAAAATTACATCTCTACTTCACAGCAGTAACTCTAACACCTGAATTATGCTATGCAGAATGTAGGAAGACCTGCCAAATGAGGCAAGATGTGCAGGAGGGGAAAGAGCCCTGAAAATCATCCAGAGGGGAATCCTATAAATGAGGACCTTCTGTCTACAGAAGGTAAATCCTAATTAAACCTATAGACACCCAATATCTACATCTGTCTGGGCCTGCTACTTTGAGGTACTCAAACTGCCTTGATCATACCCTCCAATATTTCACAGATAGAAACTGGGGCATGTACCACCAAGCAAGATCTGAGTGTGGTTAAGATAGCAAAAGTTATTAAAGAGGAAGAACAGGGAAGCTAGAAGAGGCTGCATCAGCTTGCTTTTGCCTGTGTCTACTGGGAAGGGCAAGCTTCCACCACTCCTCTTCTGTCCCTCTGCTGCATTAACTGGTGACAAACTATTTTTACATTTTGAGCTTCATTTGAAGGGGGAAACTGGGACATTTTAAAAGCAACTGAAAAAGTAAGATGACAGAGTACCAGACAGGGTATGCTTGATCACAGATAAATATTTCTAAACTTAGCAACAGAAAATTAGTATTTTGTAAGCAATGGATTAATTTCGTTATGATTCACATAATGGCTCTGGCAGGACATAAACTTCCATAAATCATAGCAGTTAGTGTTGCCTGGTAAATGAGGATTTTTTTTAAAAAAAAATCTACTTTATATTACTGGCCTTGTGATTATTACCTACCATTTCTCCACTCCTTGACTGCAGGATATAAAGAACCAGAATGCTTTCATTTTGGTCTTTCTTCCAGTGAGTGAGTGTATTAATTCTTCATGGTATCATTCATATATGTATAGGTAGAGGGAAGAGGGAATTAAGCTCGTCTCAAAGCCTTATTTGCATTTCTGATTTGCTCCCCACTGGAGGAAATTATCTGTGGCTGTTCTACTTCTCAGTGGAAGCCTCAGCAGCAGCTAGCAGGGAATTTGCAGGATCAGCCTGCAGCAGCATTCATCATTGCTTCCAGGGGTGGGAAATGGCACTGAGAAGGAATTCAGGCCTTTTTATGCTTTGAAGTTAGAGTTCCCTTTAAGTGGAGGCAGAAGAGGGAGGTGGTTGACAGTGGGAGGTTATGGGAAGAATGCAAGGCTTCAAGGAATGTGGAGTGCTGGGGGGTTCATCATCACCACAACAACCACCACCATATTTATATAGCACCATCCCTGTACATGGTGGTTTACAAATAAAAGAACAACAAAACAGTTATCTGTCCTCAGGCTTATAATCTAATTAAGACATGACACAAAAGGAAACTAAAGGAAAAGAGGATGGCAAAGTGAAAAGGAACTAAGTCCAGTAGATGCTCTTCTTCTCTTTCTCCAAGGCCAGGACAGTAATGGTTCGGGGGTGCCATGCCCTGCCTCCAGGATCCTGGCATCTCCTCTGCTTCTGAAGGCTCTGATGGAGAGGCTGAGAGCTCAAGGGACATGCTAGGGATGCAGCAGTTCCAGCAGCCCCAGGAAATTAACTCGCAGCCAGCACAAGTGCCAATTTCCCATTAGCCACAAGAGCAAAATTCATGACAGCTACAACCTTCAAATGAAGAGACAGACTTACCAGTGCCTACCCCCATGGATAGATGCCAGGAAAAAGAAAGATGCTGACACTCTTAGACCCAGATGGGCTATAAATATCCCAACACCTCCCTTGGTCCAGGGTGGCTGACAACCATCCATCTTCCTTGGAAAAATGCCATGCTGGTGCCCTGTTCCTTGACTGATTGCCTGTTGCCTGGAACTCTGCCTGAACTCTGGCTATTCTTTTGGATTGCCCTTTCGACTACTTGACTGGACTGACTACTGACTCATGAAGGACCTGGACTGGATTAGATAACCACTGTTTTTTCTACAGCCTCCTCTTATGAATTCTCTCTCTCTTGTGCCCTGCTTAAGATGCTGGGGTTTTGGACTGGGAGTTTGGCTAGCTTTCCAAGGGCAAAACAGGACAGGGTAGATGGATAGCCTTTCATCTGTTTCTGGGTATAAGCATGATGGAGCAGTGCCTGCTTCTTCTTCTCTCCCTCTGAGGCCAGAACAGTGGCAGTTTGGGTTCAAGAAGGACCTTTCATCTGCTTCTGGGCCAAGCCTTGATGGAGCTGTGCCTACTGCTGCTTCTTTCCCTCTGTGGCCAAAGCTCTGGCAGTTGGAATGGAGGGAGGGCAATAGTAGTGAAGCAAGAAGAAAAGGGGAGACAAGATGATAAGTTTTGATAAGGGTAGAAGCTAAGCAGGGTCATCCCTGGTTCAGACATGAGGGGAAATTGCCAAAGAATACTAGGCTATATTTCAGAGGAAGGTACTAGTAGACCACCCCCGAGTATTCCTTGCCTTAGAAAGCCCTATGAGTTCATGATGTCACCATAAGTAGACAGGTGACTTGAAGACATGTGCACACACAGGGGAGGCTTACACTGTTTGGCCACACATGTCCCAGTTTTCATCTGTGAAGTGCTGGAGGGTATACTTTGGCTTTCTCTTATATTCATGTAAAAAGAAATTAAGGGGGTTGGACTGGATGATCCTTGTGGTCTCTTCCAACTCTATGATTCTAAGTTCTTCCCTATCTTGAATATGGAGAAATTTGAAAGACAGGTTAAACTTGATCCTTTTTTCTAGTGAAATAAAATTCTTACCCATCCCTACTTGTCTGACCTGTGCAGGATGCAGCAGGGTATTGCTGGTAGATGGCATGTATCACGTTCAACAAAAAGCAGGCATATGAACCACTGATGTGTTGTGGATTGCATTGAAGCAGACTACCACAGCTACCCCTGTAGGGACTGATTGTGTGTATTATTCACTTTAAACACAATCACTAGAATGTTGAAATCATGCAATCTTGGTTGGCAAGTGAGCCTTAATCTCTGGGAAGTGTGCCAGCCAATCTGGATTTCAACCAGGGCAAAGTGAGCTTGGGGTAGCCAGGATGCTATACTCATTTTCTTCACAGTCCTTCATCTGCTATTGAGCTCAGCTTGTGGGAGATGCAGTTCCCTTACAGTGCAGAACCAGTGCAAGATAATCTCTCGAGCCATCTGCTTTTTGACATTTCTGGAGCGCTTATATCATTTTGAGTAACACTGTGGAGGTCATTTGGCTGTTCCAGGAAAGGACAGATGCCTTATGACAAGAATAATAAAAGTCTTCCCATTGGCCTTGAAAGGGCTTTTGCTCAGGGAATGTGTGTGACATATATGAAGAGGGAGAACAGAAGCGCCTGTCAGGCAAGGAAGATTAGAGCAGGAGGCATCAGAGATAAACTGTCCCTGGTCTCACTGTGAAACAGCAGTTTGCAGTTATTCTTTGGACTATGTCTCTTAGAATCCCCAGCCACTATGACCACTGAGAGTTGTGGTTCAAAAACTCTAAAAAGTAACTTTTCCAAGCTCTGGTATTTGTGCCCATTGGGAAGAACAGCTTACATCACGAGCTCCTCTGTCACTGACACTGTGATAAGATGGCAAGAGTTCCAAGAGGTATAGAATATCAAAGATAAACAAACATCCTTCCTCTAGACATAGTTGATGACTTTGTCCATTCATTTTTTTAAAAAAAATCAGAACTTAACCATATTTCACACATTTCTTCCAAAATTGGGATAAAAAGAACTTGATTTGTTATTTTTAAAACACGCACACGCACACACACACGCACACACACACACCTTGAATGTGTTAGAAAGTAAACCTGACATTCATCCATCTAAGCAGTGTGCTTAGAGTGCATTGCTCTTAAAAGTCTGGCTTTCATTCACTGTATAATTTAGTAAAAAATATAATAATAATAATAATAATAATAATAATAATAATAATAATAATAATAAATTTATTTATACCACGTCCCTCTGCATTTAAAACTTAAGATACACTTAAGACACACAAAACTATAAAAGGGGAAAGCAAGATAAAAGAGATGAGAAGAGAGTTAGGTGACAATTTGATAATAACAAGGAAAATCATAAAAGAATTATGTTTTGTACATAGGTTATTTCAATTGTAAAAATATTATAGGATAAGATAACAAACAGAGATATGAGACTTGAATGGAATAACAAACATTGCTGTGTTAACTGAGATGAAATAAGCAAGTTCTGTAATGCTATATAAATGGAATATGGTCAGGAAGTCACAAAGAAGAATTTAGAGTGAACATAAGAGAAAGAACATGTATATCTGTTTTGATACTGTAAATAAATAAATAAGTCTGGGTTTCATTCACTGTGTAATTTAGTCATGTTTGTGATGCTAAATTGAGGCTGCCATCTCTTTTCCCCCCTAACAGGCTCTTCATTTTTTATAGTTGTGCAGCAGGTGGGTACAACACAGCAGGGATGTAAATCTTCATACATGTCATTCCTGCATGCAATAATGAATAATTATGCTATTTTTCCTCCCTTCTCTGAGAAAGTTCTTAAACTATAGAGTTTGAGAATTGTTCATGGTTTGGGGCTTATTCTGTACCAATTTTTTAAAAATTCATGTGCAGTTTTATGCATCGAAAACAGCATTTTCTAGGCAGGAATGTCGTTTTCTGTCCAAACAAATGACACAGAACACAGGAAAATCCCAAACTACAAAGATTTTCATCATAGGATAATTTTCTTGTTGAGATTTATCAACACTCAGGAACCCTATTTTTCACCTGTCTATTGCATATTTTCAAATATTATTTCAGTCCCAGTAACACTGCCTTCATCATGCTCTGTCTAGCTGTACTACTGAGTATGGCCAATACTGATGATTAAGACATTTGTTCATATATAAGATCTTATCAATATTTGTTCATAATTAGGATTATTTTTTTAAAAAAAAACTCTTAATATTTTAGAAAAAATGAAGGGGAGAGAATATGAAACTGTTAGACTTCTTCATCTGTATTTGCATATTTTTTGAAAAAGTCCTTTCCAAAAATATCTCCAGGACTGTCTAGTTCAGTTTTCACACCAAGGCCATATGAGTTGGGGAAAGAAAAGAAATTGTGCAAAGGTATGCATTACATTAATACAATGCACATTTGTTCATGTTGTAAAAACTGCTTTGCTGCTATGGCATATGATATTCACCAATTTTTTTCACCTAATGATATTGTTCTCCTTGATTTTTAAACTTTAAAAAATCTGATTAAGCTGAGGCAGGGGGAAGACATTGCTCAATGGTATATAGAAATGTATTGTATATAGAAGGCAGCACTTGGAAATTGATTTTTTTAGGAGGAGAATTTCCAGGATGACTTCATCCCAGTGGTCATGTTAACTGTAATTCTGGGTGCTGCTAAGAAAGCAATTTTTCTATGCTCTGATAAAAGTTCATAGGTGCAGTCCTTGCCTAAAAGAATCAGATAGCATAGCATGGGAAAGACCTCTATGTGAGACCCTGGAGAATTCTGTATATGACAGTTTGAGGAACCAATGCTGGACTATGTTGACAGAGGGCCTGACATGGTTTAAAGGCAGCTTCCTATGACTGTGGGATGAAAAGGTATGCATGGATGCACCATAGGAAGCAGTACCTCTTTCATCCCACTTTTAACTCCCTTAAAAATAATAGTCTGTTTCCAGCCTGTTTTCGTAGTCTAGTCCTTCAGAATGCTTAATGTCCCACTAGCAAGAAAGAGAAGAGAGGGAAACAGATACATTTCTGACAGCTGTCAAAATCTATTCTCTTGTGGAGTCCCAGAGTTAAATAGGAAAGCTGTTGTAACTTTTCAAGATTTATTTCTTGGTTTTGCAAGCGAAGGTCACACAGGGAAACACATTGACCTCCCAGTCTTTCCTTTCTCTAAAATCAGAATAAGGAAGGAAGGACAATCAAGATGACATTGTCAGAGGCTGCTTGGGCTGTATTCTGTTATGGACCTTAAAGCCGTCCTTCTTTCACCATTAGTCAGCCCTCCTAGTTAATTGATGTGACTCAAAACTACATCAGACAAGAGAGCCTCCAGGTAAGATATCGCAAGCTGTAAGATGACATGTACACTTAAGAACAGAAAGACTCAGCCATTCCTTTAAATAGTATTTTTGTCTCTTTTGAAAGCAACAGAGATTGATAGCCCTGGTAAAGGAACAAGGAACATCTATCATTTGACTCTTCTGGAGCTGGCAGAGCAATGGGTACAGCTTTCAAACAGTTTGAAGAGAGACTTCAATTCTACAGGGTATGGAAGCCATCCAGAATTGTTTGCTGATATGCAACACCCTGCTAGCAAACAAACTCACAATATTTCCCTTAGTTTAAAAAGAAGGAAGGAAGGAAGTCCACCCTAGAAAATACAAACAGCAGACCAAGTGATAAAATTGTTCTGGCATATTGCTAATTCAAAACTGAGGTCGGGAAAATCATAGGATTGGTTTTATGTATGGGAAATCATAGGTTTAGTTTTATGTATGGGGAGGGTTATGTTAGAATTAGCAGTATTGATGTGGCTATTCTCACTAATTCCTAGTTTGCACCATACTCTCAGCCCCAGAAAACCCTGAGACAGGTTGCCTTAGGGTCACCATAAGCCACAAATGAGTTGAAGTAACACAACAACAACAACAATCGTACTCTAGGAGTTTAGACTAGGG
>CM034701.1:375008082-375025583 GCA_020142125.1 Phrynosoma platyrhinos | reverse complement strand
CTTGGGGGGGGGGAGAGAGAGAGAAATGGTATTGATTATCTGGGTTCAGTGGGCTTTTTTGCAGCCCTGAACTAATCAGGTGCATTTGGGATGCATGTGAACAACGGAGATTCAACCCAGGTTCATCCTGGATTATTTTCACCATCTGAATAACCCTTGAGAGAGAAGGGAGATTAAACCTCTCCAAGAAGGAGCTTCTTATTAGCACCAGGTCTGGGATAATCACTCCAGCTGAAATACCATTTTTATCATTAGGTTTAAGCTTCTTTATTGAGTAAGCAGAAGAGTGTGTAATGAAATTATGAAACATGGAGCTTGTCTACACTCCAGTCAGCCCCCAGAGTATTCTGGCCCCATGTTCCACTTGAATTTCCCCCCCCCTTTACCTGCTGCAGCAAAACATGGGAAAAACAGATGGCTACCTTTCCCTGCGAGCCAGAGAGCCAGTGCCACTGCTATGGGTACAAGTCACTCTGGGTTCAGAACAAGGTGGTCAGCCTCATTTTGACCTCAGAGCAACTTGGGGCCACAGAGGAACTCAGAAGGGATGCTTACAGGGACCATGTGGGAAGGCAGCTGCCCATCATCACCACATTTTGCTCTGCGGTTTCAGAAAAACTTGAAGCAAGCAGTAAGTGGGATAAGGGGTAGAAATCCCAAATCATGTCCAGTTTTCATATAAACAGTCCACATCCATGCTTTATAATGTGAACAGTATGCAACCAGCCCAGGAAAAATGTAGGATATATAGGTAATATAAATAAACCCATGGACTTTAAATCATGTGTTATAAGCTTTAAATACATAGCCAGTGAGGTGTAGTGGTTTGAGTGCTGGAATATGATTCTACATAGCAAGGTTCGAATCCTGGTCAGCTATGTAAACCTGCTGGGTGACCTTGGGCAAGTCTCTCTCAGTCTCAGAGGATGGCAATGGCAAACCCTCTCTCAAGAAACTTGCCAAGAAACCCCCATGATAGGTTCACCTTAGGATCACTATAAGTTGGAAATTACTTGAAGGCACACAACAAAAACATTACATGTATGACATGCTATTACATGTACATGTTGTACATGTGCAGTTATATTATAACAAATGTGGTTGGATGTATGAAAAGTCCAATTACTATACTCCTACTCCTTATCAATCTTCCACAAACACAACTTACTACAGGGTTTTCATTTGACCTTTATCTTTAGCACCTGCTGCTCAGGATTCACTGACTGGATGCTCTGGCCCTTAAGAAAATAGGCTTGAAACAGGAAGAAGCAACAAACAAACAGATGAGTTTGATACCAAGATTTTGAAGGGCACAGGCACAACTCTACAGATAAATCAAGAGTACTGATGTGAAGAATGCCATATATATATATATATATATATATATATATATATATATATATATATATATCCATCACAGTTTTCTTCCAAAAGTTCAGCATCTGTAACTCTGACTTCCGTGTGGCTTGAGCCCACTCAAGCACTGAGCTGTCAAGACAGCCTGCTGAGAAATTGCCAGCCTCTTTGAGAGGTCTCCCCTGCAGCACTTGGCTTTTTCATAATCAAAGTCTCTGTAATTTGCACAAAATGCATCTGAACAAAGCTATCTATTCAAATAATTATATCTGACCCTTAATTGTAGGATCTCAGGGTGGCAATAAAAAAAAATACAAAGAATTTCAGACTGACAAAACACAATCGTTTAAAGAGGTTAAAAACATATTAAAGCCAACAACTGAAAACCATATGAAAGCCTAGGACAATTTAAACTCATGTATGTATACCTTTGTATTCCCCATTATGATGTGTGGAGGCAAGAGCTGGGCAGTGAAGAAAGTGACTAAGAAGAAAATAAATTTATTTGAGATATGGTGCTGGAGAGGAGTGCTGAGGATACCACGGACAGCCAAAAAGACAAACAAATGGATCCTAGAATAGATCAAGCCTGAACTCTCCCTGGAAGACAACATGGTAGACAACATGGAGGACAACACTGATACTTTGATTTGGAGTTCCTGCATGGCAGGGGGTTGGACTGGATGGCCCTTGTGGTCTCTTCCAACTCTACGATTCTATGATTTTATGATTCTGTGGTCAAGCTGAGGCTGTCATACTTTGGCCACATCATGAGAAGGCATAATTCATTGGGAAGGACAGTAATGCTAGGAAAGGTGGACGGATGTAGAAAAAGAGGAAGACCACATGATAGATGAATGGACTCTATCAAGGAGATCATGGATATGAATTTGCAGGACCTAAGCAGAGCAATGGAAGACAGGGAGTCTTGGAGATGTCTCACCCACAGGGTCACCATGAATCAGGGTCAAATCTAGGTAGTTAACAACAACAACAAATGTGTGCCTTTGGAAGTATATTAAACCCCAAGGCATTAATAAAAAGACATGTTTTGACTTGGCAGTAGAAAGAAACCAACACTGGTACCAATCAGACCTCTAGCGGGAGGGAATTCCACAACTGAGATGCCACAGTCAAAAAACCTCTCTCCCACGTTCTGCTATATCACATGGCCCTCAATGGTGGGACACAATGGGCTTATCTACTCTGTCAAACACCATGCTCACCCCAAAGCCAGTGCAGGCAGTCCTGGTGATGTATGCCCCTATGAGCAGTGCAGGGAAAGGGGATGGTCTGTTTCATCTTTGTTGATCACATGTCCAGGCAGCCATTTCTGTCCTCAGTGGAAATGGCAGTGTGCTGGGCAAGATTTAGACTGGGCTTCTGCCCATCAGAAAGTGGCAGTGGCAGCTCTGAAGACAGGGGACAGGCCAGTGAGGCTGATGCGGTGTCAGCCCAGCTGGCCTGTGTGCACAATGACACAGTAGCATACCAGATTCAAGCTGATGCATGTGGCCCCCATTGTAGTCAGTCTGGGGTCAGGCTAGGCATAATTCTCTGGACTGACTCTGGATTGAGTGGCCAGTGTAGACGCGCCCAGAGGAGAGCCCCTCGTGGATATCTCCTTCAAATCTCCTTTCTCTTCGGAATGCAAAGCATCTACGCCTACAGAAACAGCTCCCTTAAAAGGAATGGCTGGTTGATAAAAAAAGAAGACACAATCAACTCATTTGATACTTGAAAAAGCCACACAATGCAACAAATATCATAGTATGGTTTGCAGGTTTTGCCAAGGGGTGGGCTTCTCAAAAATGCAGAAATTCACTCAAGATCAGCAGAAAATATTTTGTCCATCCTCCATGCTAGGATTAAAATTCACTGCTGAGAATACAAAAGAAGAAATTTCCACCCATAGTTTGAAACTAATAGGGTGCTCCCAACTGGAAACCCCCATATCCAATGGCCCTACATGGTGAGCGGCAGAACTGCAGGTTGGAAAGCTAATGCATAACAGTTCTGTATCTTCTGGTCCAGGATTTGCCCAATTTACTGATACAAGCTGAGCTTATTTGCCACCCGAATCCCACAGTAGGAAAGCCTTCATATTTTTTTCATGAACAACCAATCTTTGTAAGCTCTGTTATATTTCTGTCTGGACTTTTGGTTATTCAGACCTTCAGGTTTGTCCTTGGGTCCTTTCATACTACATAATTATAGCTCTATGGGTTTTTTTTGGTGGGTTTTTTGGGCTGTGTGGCTATGTTCTAGAAGAGTTTCCTTCTGACATTTCACCAGCATCTGTGGCTGGCATCTTCAAAGAAATGCTCTATGATTTCATTTTAACTGTTAGGGTTATATCCTATGCAATCCTGGGGTTTGTAGTCTGGTATCTGGCATGCTACATTTATTGTTGTGTGCCTTCAAGTCATTTCTGGCTTATGGTGAACCTAAGGTGACCCTGTCATGGGGTCCTCCTGGCAGAATTTTTTCAGAAGGGGTTTATCTTTGCCTTCCTCAGAGGCTGAGAGAGTGTGACTTGTCCAAGGTCACCCAGTGAGTTTCTACTGCCGAGGAGGATTTGAACCCTTGTCTCCCATAGACCTAGCCCAACACTCAAACCACTACACCAGTACCCATTCCTAAACTGCAAATCTCAGGATTCCATAGGATAGAACCATGATACTTATAGTGGATGCTCTAATTGTGTTGAATGACACGGCACTTGTATTGGCTCTCCCCACTTATTCTTTGGCTTCTTAGTTCCCAGTTAATCTTGGACAGCTTCCTACAGTTGAGTGGTGACAAACTACAACTCAGCTTTTTGTCTGACTTGGTACTTAGTAGCTTTGATGCTTCATGCTTATCTAGTATAGAGCCATCTTAGAAGAGAGACAGTATTGTCCAGTGGTTTGAGTATTGAACTCAAACTCAGGAACTCAGGAGAGGCAGGCTGAAGTCTCCACCTTGGGTTAGGCCCTCTCTTTCTTATCCTGATCTACCTGACAGGGTTGTTGTGAGGAAAAGCAACATAGAGTGTCTTGAGCATCATTGGAGGAAAAGCAACATAGACAACTAGTGAAATAAATAATAATAATAATAATAATAATAATAATAATAATAATAATAATAATAAATATAAATAAGGTGAGTGTGTTAATCTGCCTGCTACATTTTCCAGCAATTGCACCATCTTGACAGCATGGGGGGGGGGCTTTATATTTATGGCAGAAGGCTTCTTAATGGAACAGCTGTGCTGAAGCAGTCTTGCTGGGATTTTGCAATCTTTTGATTCAGTGATCCACTCCTTGCCTTCAGGAGGTACCAAATGCAATGGCATCTCAAGGATGCAATGAATGAGTACAGCCTTAAAAAAGAAAAGTTAGGACAAGTGCTTTTCAACTTGATTGTTTTCAGTCTAAGTTTTGCTCTGAATTTTTCATAAATAATTCAGTATCCCTGCAACCCTTTTTAAAAGCAATATTTTCATACAGGGATACACAATTTATGACCCTCTAGATATAGGGATACAGTGGCTCAACTCATTAAGACGCTGACTCTGTTGACTGCAAGATCGGCAGGTTGGCAATTTGAGACCTGGGTGTTGAATGATGGGGTGAGCTCCTGTTACTAGTCCCAGCTTCTGCCAACCTAGCTATTTGAAACCATGCAAACGCAAATAGATAAATAGGTACCACTTCTCAGTAAGAAGGTAACCAGCGTTCTGTGCAATCATGCTGGCCACATGATCACAGAGTAGTCTCTGACAATGCTGGCTCTTCAGCTTGGTAACGGAGATGAAACACCATCCCCTATGGTTGGACACAACTTGACAACTTTGTCAATGGGGAATACCTTTATCTTTACCTTTAGATATTGCTGAACCATGATTCCCATCATCCCTCACTATTGGCTTTGCTGGATAGGGCTGATGGGAGTTGCAATCAGAATGCTACATGTTTTCCATGTCTGGTTTAATTACTAATTAATGTACATCTCTTCTCATTTTTGTTGTCCTGTGCCTTCAAGTCATTTCTCATTTATTGTGACCCTAAGGTGATCTTTTCATGGGGTTTTCTGGGGCTGAGATTTTGTGACTCACCCAAGATCACCCAGTGGGTTTCCATGGCCAAACAGAGACTCAAACCGTGATCTCCAGAGTCATAGTCCAGTGCTCAAACCACTACACAATGTTGACTCTCATCTTCTCATTCCTTCTGCTAAATGTGTGACATTTGGGCAGCACTAGAGAAACAATCTTACTGTCCCAAAACACACAAGCACACAGAGAGATAGCCAATGAACAAGATTATGAAGCTGAGCTGGGCTCCAGGGGCATTCAAAAACATTACGCTAAATCCTGGACCCAAGGCACTGCTAACACTGTGCTGCATACTGATGCAAGAGGCAACAAGAAAGATGCATGGTTTCACATTGCACTGTGACATGCCACTGTATGGAGATAATTATATCATGTGTGCCACAAATGATTGTTCTTTTTAAAGCCCTTTAATGCAAAACCGCTAGCGTTTCATAATTGAGCACAATTTATGAGTCTGGTCTTTGGGTAATTTTACAGTTCCCAAGATAGCTGCTAATGAGGAGGTAGCACACTCAACTCAGTTGCTGCTGAAGGTGGCAGGTTAATCATGTCTGTGAGTTCCACACAGTCAGGAGTATTCCATGTTAAGGGTGGGCTACACTTGTCCAGACACTAGAGATCATGTGTAGAATAATGTCAGGTTGTGTGATCTTTTGGGAGGGACACCTTTTCTTTTGAATGTATTATGATTATAATTATCAGCACTGACGTGACAATCCAAAGGTTTGAAATTTTGTTGTCCTCCTTTTGTTGTTGAACTACAATGCCTATCATCCCTAAACAGTATAATCAATGTAAAGAGGAGGGAAGAGGAAAGGGGAGGAAGGAATCTAGCAGCACTTTTAAAATTAACCAATGCATTTTAGCATAATCTTTCTTCCATTACAGCCCAGTGACAATCATGATACTGTCAGCTTTCCAGAGAATCGGGCAGGGAATTCCTTTTTAAATGAGTAGGCTGTAATTCATAAAAGCTGGTGCTGAAAAAAGTTGCTTAGAGGTGTGAGAAGATTTTTCTCCCCTCCCACTTCTTCCCTGATTTTTTATGCTGAAACATACTAAGACTTGTGTATCTTTGGACATAATTAATGGTGAGGGATGATGGGATTTGTACTTAGGGTTCGCCGATCTCTGGGCCTAGATATTCTTCACCACTTCTTAGGGTAAAGTGGAAGAAGCTCAGGAGCAATTCCTTGAAGAGTAACTGGATGGATGTGGGTGGATAAATGGAGCTTTATTCCTTATTAGGTATTTTTATATGTCATATCTGGAGACAGGTAAACAAGCCCAACAAATCTAAATGTGTGACTCAAATGCTCCTTCCTTCCTCCAAATAATCTGCATCTCCTCTTGCAACTTGAGACAAAGGATCTCCTTGCACTCAAAGCAGTAAGTCAAACTGCTCATCCATTCTATCAAGGGGATATCCTGATCCACTCACTGTTTTTGGCACACTAAAATTAAAACCATCAACCAGCCCAAAAACCCAATATTGATTTCCTGTGAAAAGATATTCAGCTTTTGTTACCTGACTAAATAGCCCACCACTTGGGGTGGTTCCAAAACCTAACCTCTGCACACACAGATGGCATACACCTACCACTGTGTATGTTCTGTGATGTCCTCAGACTTCCCAGTTTGAGCTATTCCAGCTTTCTGTGGTCTATTAATCGGACAAGTAATTATAACTATGCTGCAAACCCCTAAAAGCGCAGCTATCCTATTTCCATATTTCATTTTCATTTATTCTGTATGCTATGACTGTGTGAATTGCTCTCTTGTGTATGTTTTTTTTTAAATTTGAATGGTATATTCCCCGTAACTATGGTTGATGGTTAATTTAGCATGCTTAAGGACATCACAAGGGCTGTCATTTGTAACATTCACCTTGTGGTACCACCAGGGCTTGCTTCCTGTGACATCACTGGGAGTCATCTTTAGGTCTCAGGTTTTGTCCCAGAAATCTGGGATAGTCCTGATTGGGCAGTCCTATTTGTAGTCTAAAGATCTGGAAGGCCACAGGTTGTCCATGTGCTGATCTAGAACCATCAGTAGGTATAGACCTTGCTGGGATCTGGGCCTTAAAGAATTTTCCACCTAAATTTCAACACAGCAACAACAGCATGCATTTTAGATCATTTATCTGGTGTCATCTACCAATGTTATATCATTTTATAAATAATTTCTTTAAGATCATAACATAAGGTAAATGTCAAACTCTTTGACCATATTCTTTTCCATTGTTCCATTTGGATATTATATTCAAAATTCCTTAGCCATTTTAATATACAATCTTTCACTTGCTCTTCTTCCTTATCAAATTTTAATAACAGCTTACACATTTTACCACTTATGTGTTCATCACCTCTAAATAACTGCAATTCAAACTCTGATTTCTCTTGTTCCAAATCATAGATCTTTTTATCCATCTTAAATCTTTCAAATAACTGTAAGACCACCTTTGGAAGCTATGGTGGTGGTGGCTGAATGCCTCCAAGTCGTTTTTTATTTTATCATAGGTTTTCCTTGGAAAGTTTCTTCAGAGAAGTTTGCCATTGCACTTGCTGAGAGAGTAACTTTGCCAAGGCCACCCAGTATTTTTTTCATGCTCAAGCAGAGAATCAAAACCTGAGAGTTGCAGTCCAATACTTAAACCACTACCCCCTTCTGTCTTTTCTCTTTTGGGAGCTATACCCCTCTGCAAGTACTTATTCTTTTGATTTAATTTTATATTCTTCTTGGCAATTCTCCAATAGGTTTTGATAAGTTAACCATCTTTCTTTGCCTATTGTTTCTTTTCTAAAATGAGCTTCTTGTGCTGAGACATCTTCTGGCATAACCTGTGTTTATGTGTATTCCAAATTCTCAGCAAGACATATCTCACAAAATTATTATCAAAATCGACATTCACTTTAACTTTATCCTACCACAAATATCCATGCCATCTAACTCTCAGGACAGGTCATGACCTTCCAGTTCTAATACTCTTTTACTTCACAGCAGCATCCATTTTTTTTTAACCAAACAAAACAGTAGGCAGCAAAATATAATTTCAAATCTGTTAAACCCAGTCTTCCTCTTTGCTCTTGGATCTTGTGACAGTTTATATAAAATTGCTTAAATTATAAGTCATTTACAGATAAGTCCTCCTATCCATTTCCATGTGCACTGTGATTTCTAAATCACATGCCTTGTTTACTTTCTTTTCAAATTGTCTGTAAACAGCTTAAGGAGCCATTTCCACTGAAGAGGAGGGCACACTAAAATACAACAAAATAAATAAATAATTTAAAAATACTCTCAGTTGGTGAAAGAGAAATGGCAGGTGACAGTATAGGTTTTCAAAAAGAAAGAAAAGATGTTCTCTGTGTTTCTGAAAACATCCGAAAGGCTATAATTACAGATCCACACTCTACACACAATTCATGCTATCTTTTTCATTTGCAATCTAGAGTAACCATTTTAAACACTGAGTTTGATAACATACATTATAACCATTAATACCTACCAAACAAAGTAGATCCCTTTTGCCTGTCACTGCTTGAAGGCTGAGTAATTTTTTCTTACCACCAAAGAAAGAAAGAAAAAGGAGCTACTGTGCACTTCACAGAGTGTTTAAAAAGCATCAAGATGACAGCCAAGTTTTGTATGGGGATTATCAGGAAATGGAGCTGTCACTCTGGAATTAAAAATATGAAACGAGCCCAACCAAAACTTCAAGACAGTTTGATATTTTTTTACCCAAATGGTAAAATGCATCTTATGTTGTAATAGCACATCCCCTAACTACATATCTTACATTTAGTGTGCACTGTTTTGCAACTGGTGATTGCAGGGTAAACATAGGCTTAATTTGCAAGTATGATAACTGAGGCCATATCATTGAGGAAATCCGATTGTAGGCATGAAAGTGGGTTAATCATAGGGAATAAACCTTCTGTATGGAAGGAATACATAATTTCTTCTGTATGGAAGAGATAATTCCTTCTGTATGGAAGGAATACAAAACCAGGCTTGGATACAGAAGAAGGAGGAGTGAAAATAGGAGAAAGGAATATCAGCAATCTAAGATATGCTGTTGACACCATATTACTAGCAGAAAATCCCACAGACCTGGAATACCTACTAAGGAAGATCAAAGAAGAAAGTGCAAAGGCAGGTTTAATGTTGAACATAAAGAAAACAAAAATAATGACCACTGATGACCTTCACAAGTTCAACCTAGATAATGAAGAAATAGAAATAGTAAAATAATTGGGATCAAATATTAACAGAAATGGGGACTGAAGTCAGGAAATCAGAAGAAGACCAAGAATGGGGAGGATGGCTCTGAAAGAACTAGAAAATAGCCTAAAATGCAAAGATATAAACTCAGCACAAAAGTTAGAATCATACAAACCATTGTATTCCCTATTACCATGTATGGATGTAAGAGCTGGACAGTTAAGGAGGATGATAGGAAGAAAATCAACTCCTTTGAAATGTGGTGCTGGAGAAGAGTGTTGAGGATCCCGTAGAAAGCCAAAAAGACAACCAAATGGGTTCTAGAGCAGATCAAGCTGGAAACCTCCCTGGAAGCCAAGATGACCAAACTAGGTCTGTCATACCTCGGACACATCATGAGAAGAGAAGACTCATTAGAAACGACAATAATGCTGGGAAAGGTGGAGGGAAGTAGGAAGAGAGGAAGGCCACATCCTAGATGGATAAACTCTGTTAAGGAGGTCATAAGTATGGGTTTGCAGGATTTAAGCAGAGCAGTGGAGGACAGGGGGTCTTGGAGATGTCTTATCCATAGGGTCACTGTGGGTCAAGATCAACTTGAGGGCAGTTAACAACAACAATGGAAGGAATAAAAGGAATAAACCTATGCTGTAGGAACTACAAGGAAGCCAAGACCATGAGAAAGTACTTTTAAAAGTTGTTCACCACTACTCTTACTGTTCCAAGTGTCCCAAAGTAGTTAACATTCTAACTGCAGTGGACCCTTTCTATTGGCAGACTGGCAATCCATGGCTTTGACTTCCCATGGATCACCATGGCTCATATTATTCAATGGTGGTGTATTCACATGGATGAGCTGACACATCAGTGCACACATCACTTCCATTGAATAATATGGAACATGGTCATCCACACTTTTTCCATCTGCGGACCCTCTGAGAGCTGAACTCCTGCAGATAGGAAAGGTTTACTGTACACTGAAAAAAAGTAATGCTTCCATTTCTCAACATAACTATCATCATTATTTTAGTTAACTTTAAAACCATTTTGGTTTTCCTTTCATCAGTAGCACGAGATACAGCACAAAAAAGCACTTGAACCATGATATATTCTGCATACACCATTTTAGAAGGACATAGCCCTATGACTAGAAAAACATAGAACAGTATGCAACCAAAAAATAATGTTAACCTCCATCATTGCTTACCTCAGTTTCTGCAAACTGAGTTCAAAATGCAAAGGAGCTTGCACTCAGTTAACTCAGCTAGGGGGAGGGGCAGAATCTTGCCCTTCCCAGTAGGCTCAGGCAAAAGCAAACTGCTGCAGCCTCTTCTAGCTTGTGTGTTCTTCATCATTAATTGCTTTTGTAATTTTGACCAAACTTCAGTGTTGCTTAGCCACAGGTGTCCCATTTTTCATTCTGGAGAATATGATACATGGGTCTTCTTCATCACACTTTGTCTTCACAAAAACCCTTTGATGAAAGTTAGGCTGAGTTAGGCACAGCTCATAGTCATCCAGTGAGTTTCATTCCTCAATGGGCACTCAACCCTTGATATCCCCAAACCCAACCTTGCTTTCTAACCACTATATGACACATCGATTATCAGTTGCAAAAATGAATCAAGCTGCATTTCCTATGTTACTTTCTGCCCCCACCACCTGTGTACCCAGTAATAGGGTATAAAGTGTAAACATTTTATCTCATTAAGCAAGGGTGACATTATAATAAATGAGGCCAGTTTAACAGATGCCTACCATGCGTTATTAATTGCATGCAGCTACACCAATGCCATTTCAATTTCACAGCTCATGTCTGAACTGTGCTTGATTCAGTGCTGCCTTTTTAAAGTTAACCCTCATCGTTGTTCATTCATCACAGTCTTGTAGCACCAAGTTGAAATCATGGGCCAGAAATTTTAAATGTCTTGCCCCAAACTGTCACTGGGTTACTGTTTTAAATTCATGGTTGCTTGCTTTGTTTTGGATGCAATTATTCATAGGAAGCCAAAGAAACTTTAATTAACTGCATACACTCTGCCCATATCAGGATACATAATGTGCAGATTGTGACAGAATAATTAACAGCTGCTGAATATGTTGTGCATATACATATGTATGTGCATCATATACAAGATCCATGGGGTAGTGTAGTTTGTTTTTAAGGAGAGGTGCAATTGTAAAAACAAAACCCTAGAAAGCACTGTTATCCTTAAGAACAAAGTTTGCTTCCCTGTATACCTTATTTATGTTTCAGAATGTGGCAATATTTGCTTTGTTGTTGTTGTTGTTAGCTGCCTTCGAGTTGATCTGTTTGCTACTGCTGTACAGATTCAATCACAGTGGCAAGCCTAGTGCTTTATTACATGTACACAAGGTGTACAAAGCATGGACACCTATTTTTAGATAGAATTAAAATTCTTGGAGGTTTTGGGGCACACAGCGCTCACTGATGCACACCTTGTTTGTCTGTTTTAAAAAGAGGCAATGTTTGCCACTACTATGGCAAATTTGATGCCAATAGTAAACATCACTGATCTATATATACAGAAAGAGAGAGTGGGCTGACATCTTGTTTTTAAGGAGAACAGCACTACTTGGAGTCTTCCAACTGAAAGACTCATCCAGCTCTATCACACGCACGAGCTGCCTATGCCAAAAAAGTGTGTATGCAGAGAGATCTTGTAGCACCTCTGAGACTAACTGAATGAAAGAAGTTGCCAGCATGAACTTTTGTAGACTAGGGACTTTATCTCACTACTAAAAAAAACCTACTTACCTCTACCGAATTGAAGTCTAATATGGGATGCAACTGGGTCCTATTGCGCATAATTCGCTGCTGAATCTGCTGGCTGAATACAGCCCGGCTGCAGCCCAGGTCCCAGGCACACTCAGCAAGCCGCTTTTCAAAGTTGGAAAGCTCCCAACTTTGAAAATCGGCTGGATAAGCGCACCTGGGACCCAGGATGCAGCCAGGATGGATTCAGCCAGCTGATTCAGCAGTGAATTATGTGCGATAGGACCTGGCTGCATCCCATATTAGACTTCAATTCGGGAGAGGTAAGTCAGGTTTTATTAGCCATGTGATAAAGTCCTAAGTCTACTTCCTCACATGCATTCAGTTAGGGGGGATGCAGACCAGGGCGTCGGAGATGCCCTGGTCCGGAGCGCCGCCGGAGTTCAGCCTCCGGACCACGGCGCTCCTGCGGCGAATCTAAAAGGACCGCCAAAATGGCGATCCTTTTAGATTCTCCGGAAAGTGCGCCCTAAAAGCAGCGGGCGCACTTTCCGGGGCTCAAACGCCGCGGCGCGTTCGGCTGCCGCGACGTGAGGGCAACCCGCAGTCGCCGGCCGTGCGGACAGCCGGGGCTTCCGAGTGCACCCTCAGGAAGAGGAAGGGCCGCCGAACGTGCGGCGGCTCCTCCTCTTCCGGGCCTCGGAGACGGCCCAATTACCCGTCTGCCGAGGCCCTTAGTCTCAAAGGTGCTACAAGATCTCTCTACATACTGATACTCCTTGAAAAAAGTGTGGTTAAGGATGTATTGTTCTCCACTAACTTTGCATTTCTACTCCACACCTAGGCATATAATTTTACCTTGTTGTTAGTGCTGTGTGCCTTCAAGTCATTTCCGATTTAGGGCAACCCTAAGGCTAAGGATAGGTTCTATCATGGGGTTTTCTTGGCAGGTTTCTTCAGAGGGGGTTTGCCACTGCCATCCTCTGAGGGTGAGAGGATATGACTTGCCCAAGGTTTACCCAGTGAGTTTCCATGGCCAAGCCAAAATTCAAATCCTGGTTTCCAGAGTCATAGTCCAATGCTCAAACCATTACTCCATGCTGGCTCTCCAATTTTACCTTAACCAACAAATAACAGGAGGTTTTAATTCTTAGGATATTAAGTGAAATTTCTCCTGGCAATAATGTCCCTGAATCATAACCACACTGTTAAAATATGCATAATTTTCATGGCGGCTTCAATAGTTCTGTGTGTGCATGCTTGTGTGTGTAGTGTGTGTGTGTGTGTTAAACTCAGTTTTGGGGTGATTATCTAAGGAACATAATCCCTGATCTCTTTCTGCTGGTGCCTTGCTAAGCATTTCACAGGAGCCACCTAATTCAATTAGGGGAGTCTTGATTCAATAAATAGAACTTTGCTGCAACAGCTCTCCAAGTACTGTGGAAGCCATCAGCATAATATGCTAGTTGTGATTAAACCACAGATTAGCTGTAGTCATTTAAAATGCAAAATCTTTTCCCCTCTGTGGATTGCAATCAGTGCCAGAAAAAAGTCACTCCTTTGGACTACATTTCCCAGAATTTCTAACCACCATGGCTAGTGGATTTGGGGAGTTGTAGTCCAAACTATTAACTCCAAAGTCTGTTTCCAACAAACAGTTTTTCAATTTGCTGTTCTTCTGAAAAGGAGTTGCACTAATATGACATTGTGCTGAACTGGATGCTATAGTTGATGAATTCAGTCTGCTATGCTCGGGACTGAGGTTCCAAAAGTAACTTTTTCCAAACTGTACCCAGAAGCTCTTAACATAGGCTCTATAACAGAATGGCATAAAGCCTTGATAAAAACCTGTCAAAATGACCCTTCAAATGCTATTAAAAAGCAACCTTTGAAAAGTAACTAAATACAATATTCATTGCACAAATAAAGCCACTTTGCTCTGGCTCATTACATTGCTTTTGTTGCTCTCCTCACCCTTGTTACTCCCCCAAAATAAAAAAGGAACTATGTTATTTGCAGTGATGTAGACTTGAGTCAAGTTGGACTCAAGTCATTTTGGTGACTCAACTTAGACTTGAGTTGACAATAAATAATAGTGGCCTACTTGCTGGCCTAACTTCATCCAGATACATTACAGAAAGGAAAATGATTTTCCTCCTTGCAACAATGCTTCCATCTCACTGTTTTATACCTACTGGTCATGTGACAGAAGTGGTATTTTATATTCGCTGTGCAGGAAACCAACCGCTTCCTGTAGACGTCTGCCTCAAGTCAGTTGCCTAATGCATTTGTTGTTTCCCTCCAAGAAACACACCCTGCTTCCATCTTTTTCTGTTAAAGCCAGCTCCCAAACTTGAGACTTGAAAGTATCTTGCAAGGACTTGAGACTTGATAGTAGAGACTTGAGACTTGACTTGAGCCATGGAGTAAAAGACTTGAATACATCACTGGTTACTTGTAACTTGTTACTTCCAAAGTGGCATCAGCCTACTTCCTCAGATGCATATAGTGGAGTGGAAACCAGGGACAGACATATATATGTCATTGGTATGTGAGACTGTCAAGTCTAGTTTTAATGATTGTCGTTAGTGAACAAAGACATTGTGAAGTGGCCAGTGTATATGGAAATGAAGAGGCAAGGCCAGTTTATACACAAAAACTGATGACAGAACATTTCTATCTCCCTAAGCATTCCATCTCAGACCTCAGAACAGCAGTCCTTGAACAAAAGGACTAAAAAGGTAGATTGGAAAGAGAAACAAACATCAGAATTGGAATTCACCCATAAACTGCAGTCTCTTAGCAATGGACTGAACAAGGACAATGGCTTCCTGGCTCACTACACACATTTCAGCACTATCTGACCCCATACTCAGGGGGACATCCTACACTCATCTGTTCTCCCTGCCTACAGGCTAGTTTCCAAAGCCAAACTGGTCTTGCCTCTTCATTTCCATACACATTGGCCACTTCACAATGTCTTTGTTCACTAATGACCATTGTTAAAACTGGACTTGCTACTTCATTTCCACATCCAAAGGATTTTGAATTTGAATTGACATTCTCACATACCAATGGTATATATATATATATATGTCTGTCCCTGTTTTCCACTCTATCAAATGCATCTGAGGAAGTAGACTGAAGTCGATGAAAGCTCATGCTGCCGACTTATTTCAGTTAGTCTCAAAGGTGCTACAAAATCTCTATATATATTGTTACCTCTAGGTTCGGCAAATATATCTGTGCTTGCTGTTTTCCCTTTTATTTGGTGATGTATTTTCTTTTTTTGGTGGTAGATAAACAGCCACACTCAAACCCTATATCCTGTGACACCAATGAACAGCAGCTACAGGCTCATGAATGGTATTAATCATGTTTGTTTTTTTCTTTTTAGATTCTGTCATCTTTGCTACAAATCTGAACATGCAATGGATTTCCAGCTATCTCGAGGGTCTTTCTTCCTCTGCCCCCAGTTTTTTTCCTCTCTCTTTCTCTGGGAGGCAGACTTCATCAGCTCAGAGAAATTTTCACCTTGAGGATGAACAAACAAAAATAAGGAAAGGGGACAGGGTTTCTGCTCCCGTTTGCTGTCCTGCTGACACAGCTTCTGTGAGCAAAGCTAGCAGCCAGCTCGATCAGCGAATCGGAAAGCAAACAGCATCATTCCAGCCTATCTTGAGTCTTCATCTTCATCTTTTTGCTTTGAGCATTTTTCCACTTTGACAACCATGTGAGTATATGATTGGTAGGTGCACAGCCCATGCATGAGAGCTGTGGAAAAAGTCCTGTTGGCTAGGATAGCTCCTTTCAAGAAAACATTGGCCATATGTCCTTGTCTAAATGGAGGCTAAAGTGAACAGAAATGCTTTCTGAAGTCACAAGATTTCTTTTTCTCTGAGCCAAAGAGCCCTTGAAATGGGTTACAGATAAAACAGGCAAGGAAGGGAATTATACTGAAATACACTTAGCAAACCACCAACTATTCTGATATACAATCATCAAAGTTTATTGTTTTGACTGCAACTCCTGGAATATGATAGCCGTTGTTGTTGTTGTTGTTGTTGTTGTTGTGTTCATTTCAATTTGTTTCCAACTAATGCCACTCCTAAAATGAACCTATCATGTGGGTTTTGTTGCAAGATTTGTTTAGATGGAGTTTGCTCTTGCCTTCCCCTGAGACTGAAAGACTGCGATTTGCTCAAGGTCACCCATTGTGTTTTCATGGCTGAGTGGGGATTCAAATTCTGCTACCTCAAGAGTCCTAATCCAACAATCAAACCACTACACCATATTGATTCTTGTGAAACTAGCATGGTCAATGACAATAAGATGTAATAATGATGTGCTGAGAGTTGTCCCCATACTAATCTAGCACCAGAATATCAAAATATTAACTCTCCTCACTTCATGCATAAGTGAAAACTTTCAGGGTGACACAGTAAGGTTTATATTCATTTGGATGAAAGCACTGAAGATTTGGATGAAAGCACCAATGTCTTTGTAATGAGTCCTGGTGCTGTGGATTGGTACCACTGGGGAGCTGTCAATAGCTGAAATGCTTAGGAAGCCCCATCACCAAATCTAAGGCCAACCCTAAATGCTGGCTAGAGCCCAATGATTCTCTCTGTGTAAAATATCCACCATCTAGAAAACCCTATGAGGAGAATCAGACCGAAACATCTCAATAAGGCTCCACAGGAAGCCTATGAATATCACCATAATTCAAGTATATGCACCAATCACTGAGGCAGAAAAAGAAAAAAATGATAGAATATACAAAGGAGTACAGGAAGAAATTGACAACACACCAACACTGGATGTCAAGCTGATCACTGGAGATTGGAATGCAAAGGTTGGAAGTAAAGAAGAATAAAAAATGGTAGGCAGATTTGGACTAGGAAAAAGGAATGAAGCAGGTGAGCATCTGATAGATTTTTGTGAAGCCAACAACCTATTCATTGCAAACACATTTTTCATACAACCAGAATAAAGGTTATACACATGGACACCACCAGATGGTAAAACAACAACAACATAGATTACATATTTGGAAGTAAAAGATGGCGAAGCTCCATACTGGTG
>CM034701.1:374977900-375003579 GCA_020142125.1 Phrynosoma platyrhinos | reverse complement strand
CCGGCAGAACACCAGGGGACCCCTGGACCAGCCCCAGGTAAGTGAAACTTGCTGACCCCTGGCCTATACTTTCAATATGAAGGTAGAAATCATGTGGCTGTCCAGCTACAGTTGGACTGGAACTCCCAGCAATCCTAGCAAACATAGCCAATGGTGAGGAGGACTGTGAAACTATAGCCCAAATTTGTTGAAGGGCTAATAGTTTCACTAATAGTTGCCATGCAAACTACACATTCAAGGTGGAGAAAAACTAGTAACAAGAAAAACAAGTTAGTATATATTTTTACATTACATATATAATCCATAAAAAGATATAAGTCCATAAAATATATTCTCTCCCTACCACCACCACCACTGTATGATAGATTATCTCTGTGAAGGTGTATATAGTCACTGCAGAATTAATGCAGTTTGACACCAACTTAACTGCTTAATTTTATCCTTCAGAATTTTGCGATTTGTAGTTTGGTGAGATATTCTGCTTGATCTATCAGAGAGCTGTGGTACTTCACAAAACTACAGATTCGGAGATGGGGGAGCAATCAGCAAACCCATTTAGCTTTTGCCTTGGTATTAATTCTCTTGGTGTTCCAAAGGCCATTGTGACCACTTAAAAACATGTCTAGCTCGAGATATGAAAATACAGAAACCCCAAATATAGCATGGGTTATGTCGGTATGCTAATATTGTCTTAATATTGTCTTATTCAGAGCTAAATTGCATGGGAAATAATCCCCAAAAAAGTGTATATAGGGCTTCCAGTAGTGTGATGTCTTTTCATCATTCCCACTGACAGAAATTAAACGTGCCTAGCTTTGACTGGATCATGCAATATGTTTCTATAATGAAAACAAGCACATTTAGCCATGAAAATCAAGATACAGATTAATATCTTTTTCCTGGTAAATAAATTAACCAACAGCAAAGGTGATCCAAAGTCCACTGCCTTTTGAAATTGCTCTAATGAATGGCACAGAACAGATGGGGTGCTATTAAAAAACAGAAACCTTTACTCAGGAACCAATTATAGTTGCTAAATGGCTCTGGTATATTTACTTGCTCATCATATTGTGTGCAAAACCACAAGCACTTCATATAAAAGCAGAGTAATTAATAGCTAAAGGCATCTTCTTGAGTACCCAGGGAATGAGTAAGTAATGACAAGTGCCCAAGAAATGGAGGCTCATATACTTCCATTTGAAGGATATTTTGTGTACTGATATTTCACATAATGAATACTCCTGATTATGGAAGGTATGAAACCAATTTTAGTTCATTTTGGTGAGATAACACTTCATCAATATGTTCAAAGTCCTTCATAGCCAGGGTGGAAAATAGACTTTAAAAATATGCAGAAAATCAAAACTGACATACCTGTGCTTAATTTTTAGACATCTGGGTTGAATTTCTGTCTGGTCAATGACACTTAGGGCCTTTGCAGACTGCCAGAAATAGTGCAAATTGAGTCCACTTTAAGGGTTAGGGTTAGTGCTAGGGAATCACGGGAATTGTTTTTTGTTTTTTTCTGAGACATTGTGCCTTCTCTGTCAGAGCACTCTGGTGCCACAATAAAATACAGTTCCCATGATTCTCTAACCCTAACCCTTAAAGTGGTCTCAATTTGCACTATTTCTGGCAGTCTGCGAAGGCCCTTAGTGTTCTCTTTCACAGTGATTCCAGACTCTCTCCTCAATTGTTTAGTTTATTTACAATTGTTTACAGTTAATGGTAATCTTCCACAATATCCGCCCCACAGAATCACAGAATCATAAATCTGGAAACAATGTAAAGAGTCATCCAATCTATTCCACTAGTAATGCAGGAATCTGAAGTTTGAGAACCAGCCATCTTGATTCTTAAAAACTGCAATGAAGAGAGTTCGGCACTTTTCCCAGATAATCTGTTCCATTGTGGAACAGCTTTTATATCAGGAATTACTTCTGAGGACTTTGTCACACCAGGCCTGTTGTTGTTGTTGTTGTTGTTGTTGTTGTTGTTAATTGTACAATTATTATTGCACAGTGCTTCAAAAATGAGATGCTGATGCTTCTGTCCTGGCCTCTGCCTTCCTTATACTGGCCTTCGTAGCCCTACCTCTCTGCCTCTCTGCCTTAACGCCTTCCTAGCATGACTTTTGTTCTGCATTTATTTTTATTTTTGTTAATTTTTAGCACAGTTACACAATCATGGCAATCCATTAGGTAAAAATGGTTGAAACAGTAAGTCTGCAAAGCCAAATAAGCAAAAGGTGATATAAATAATCTTTATTTTTATTGAATAGTAATAAACAAGGTATATAACAAAAGTATTCAAAACCAATACAGACAAAAGATACAAAACAAACAAGAGCAACAATGGCAATCAAAATAATACAAAACAGCAAATATACCAAACAATATATACTACACTGAAGCAGGATAAAGCAAAACACAAAAGGAAAAAGGCTAAGAGAGAGGAGGGAATTACAAAGGAAAGCTAGCCTTATGAAGCTTCAGTAGCTGAATACGATAATACATACAGCTGAAGGTCATTTCTATCTCAGCATCTCATCATTAAATCTATAATAACCAAAGTTCTAGATGTTGTCCATATTCCAATAAAAATAAAATAAAATCAATTGAAACCATGCCCTATGAGGATCGACTTAGGGAGTGCAGTATGTTTAATCTGGAGAAGAGAAAGCTAAGAGGTGATATGATAGCCCTGTTTAAATATTTGGAAGCACATCATGTTGAGGAGGGAGCAAGCTTGTTTTCTGCTGCTCCAGAGAAGACACTGAACAATGGAGGCAAACTACAGGAAAAAAGATTCCACCTCAACATTAGGAGGAACTACCTGACAGTAAAAGCTGTTTGGAAGTGGAACACACTCCCTCGGAAAGTGGTGGAATCTTCTTCTTTGGAGGTTTTTAAGTAAAGGCTGGATGGCTATCTCTTGGTGGGTGGTGGTGTGTGCTTTGATGGTGTATTCCTGCATGGCAAGGGTTTAGACTAGATGGCCCTTGAGGTCTCTTCCAACTCTATGCTTCTGTGATTCTATGGGGGGAAAGTAAAATAAAAATGCCTGCTTGAGAATAGTGAGGGGAAGGGAAGGGCAAGAGGAGCCCACTCATACCATATGACTGCCTGCATATCAAAATTGCTGCAGGAAGAACTTATGATATTCAGTAGTGAAAAAGCAGCACAATTAGAGGGCATTGGTGGGTTTTGCCCTTCAGTGAAAAGGAGCACTCCAGCAGCAGATGGACTACAGAGCAGCTACTGGACAGACCCAGCCTTGTGTGATCAAGGTACCTGTTATCATGCTCTGTTTTGAAGACCAATGTTATAAGGACCTGAATGTTCAGTTGGAATTGCCTTTCTTCATTTGAATCTATTAGACTGAGTCCTGTCCTCTAGAACAGTGTCTTCTGACCATGATTGTGCTGGTGCCAGTGCCATCTTTCTCTTTCATTATCTCTACACATACACTTTCCTTCAGCTCATCTTGTTTAGCCTGCCATGCTACCCCTATCTTCCTAAACTGACTTCCGAACGTCCTTCCTCTAAAATAGGATAATCCTTTAGACTCTCCCATCTCTAATTCCTCTATGAGTGGCAAGTATAATATGATTCTATGATGGGTTGGATAAGGACCAACAAAATGAACCTGGATCCTGAAAAGAGAAGTTTATGGTGCATAAACCGAGGGTAAAGGACTTGGTGAGTTTGCCTGTCCTAGATGGGGTTGCAGTCTCCTGTAATAAATAGGCACATAGCTTGTGAGTGCTCCTAGATGTCAGTAGAGGCCCTTCTCAACAAGGTCTGCCTATTGCCAACTTGGTTGGTATGCCAGCTATGTCCTTTCCCAGGTGAGAACAGCCTGGCCACTCTAGCTCATGCAAAGGCAATCTTAGATTACTGTAGTGCCCTTTACAGCCTTGTGATTGGTTCTGAACACAACTTGGAAAAGTTACTTACCTATATCCTTTAGAATTTTCCAGCCTGCATGACCATCTGCATGATCAACAGAGGTGGCCAGGTTTATGAGTAACATTAATATAAAAATGCTACTAAAGATTCTGTATGATGTGGTATGGGAGAAGTCAGTGAGGGGTGACACAAGTTATCACACTGGGTGATGTCAACCCAAGTGATGCCACTACTGGTATTTGGCACAATTGCTATTATGGCAATTGCCAGGTGGAGCCTCCAGTTCCAATCGCCTTAACTGGTGAAGGCATTTTTCACTCTCTGCTCCTAGTTCTACTCTCCTTGCTTGTAAGATAAGCAACATTTTTATCTCTGTGAGTCCCTCTTCCTTCAAAGCTTCCATCAACCCTGCTAAAGTTATAGTGTTAAGGGAAGGCACATCATGGGGGCCTCTGGCTTGCTCACCATCATTTGTTCACTCCTCCTCCCTGTCCCCCATGGGGAATTGCCTGAAGCAATCTGTGTTCTGCTTCTTAAATCCATTCCCAACTACCCTGTCTAACAGGCAAACAAATGCGGCAGCTAGAAAAGAAAAAAAGATCCCAACTGGTTGTGCGTGTCAGGTGTATTTCTGTCTCCAAACTATAGGGAGCTCATGGTGAAGAAACCAGAGTATCTCAAACTCTTCTCTCTCCCTCCTTCCCCTCCAGAAAACAGAGAAAAACACAGAATCAAATCTGTGAGAGAGGAACCCAGAGCAGATACATCTCTCAGTTCGTACACACAATGCCTCTTTGGAAATAGCTTCCAGTTCTTCTTTCCCAAAGTAGCCAAACTCTGTAGCTTCACCCTCCTTCCTTCCACAAAGGAAAGACTTAAGGGGAAGAACTCCCTCCCACAACAATAGCACAGGAAATGCAGAAAGGGCTAGCTGAAAATATTCTGCTACCATCTCAGAAGGGATGACGACACCACCACCACCACCCAGAGGTTTCCCTTAGAAGTACAGCACCATTTCGTCAAGCACTTAGGGAAGAGAAGAAAAAAATTTCCAAATATACTTTTCTTCACACATCAGCAGGTCTCCTCCCCTGCAGTTCAAAAAGAACGTAAGCAGGGTACCAATGCAGCTGTGCTCCTCCTCTTTGCCTTTGCAGAGAGCAAATACACCCTTCTCCCCACAGAGGGTAAAAAAGCAAGAGCAGGAAAAGAAAGCAAGTGTGCATGCAAGTGGCGTAGTGGTTTGAACACTGGACTATGTCTCTGGAAGCTAGAGCTCAATTTTGATTCAGCCATGAAGCCCATTGGGTGACTTTGGGCAAGTCACATGCTCTCAGAGGAAGGCAAAACTCCTCTGAACAAATCTTGCCAAGAAAACCTCACAATGGGGTTGCCATAAGTTGGAAACTTGAAGGCATACACAACACACACACACATGCATGCATGCAAGGGACAATTCCCCCACCC
The DNA here is from genome assembly GCA_020142125.1 of Phrynosoma platyrhinos. Classification (NCBI taxonomy): domain Eukaryota; kingdom Metazoa; phylum Chordata; class Lepidosauria; order Squamata; family Phrynosomatidae; genus Phrynosoma; species Phrynosoma platyrhinos. The sequence goes on along the minus strand of CM034701.1, from coordinate 374,998,201 downwards.
ATCCGGGGAGACAGAAAGCCAAGCAAAGCAAAGATACTGAACAACCACAGTATCCTACAACTGCTCACATGGCAAAACACCCTTCCCCAACTTGGGGCAGATGCATCCAACTTCAACACCTCACCGGATGAGGAGAGAAATGCAAGATGCTTGGAACTAGGCAAATTACTACACAGGGCTTTTAAACTTTGATTAGACCAGGAAAAAAGTGGCTTTGGTGATACTTTTCACACAACAAGACCTCCAGCCCATAGCTGCTGTATCCCTTTTCATTGATGGGAGAAACTCGTCAATGACCTTCCAATTGCATGAATTCCCAGGTGCGAAATATCAGTGCTGGGGCAGTTGTGAGATTGGCAGTCAGGTGGAATCAGAGTTCCCTCATCTTCCCCTCCTCTTCACTTCATCCTGATTGCATTAATTTTTTTTCTGTTTATTTTATTTTTAAAAAAACTTAACTCGGAGTAGCAGAGCTCTGGAATTATGCAAAAAAAATGAATAAAAATAAAATAACTGAAAGCTTTGCTGAATAGGGCATAGGGAAGGGAGGTGGGGTTAAGAGTTAGGAGGAGAGGGCATGGAATCAGCATCCATTGGCGGAATCAGCATCCATTGGCTCTGAAAGTAGTATATTTCTGTTTTTTAAAAAAACTGATATGTTTGCTGTGAGAGGAGGGCTCGTGATATCCTCAAACAACTTTCTCAGACAGAAATAAATGCACCGCTGTCCACATGTCCACAACTCAAACACTCCACACTCCACCAGGAGGCAGAAAGTGAGACCATGTGTGCAAAAAAAAAAAAAAAACACCACTCATTTTCTCAGCACTCTCTGTTACTGTGAATTTGAATCCACTGCCACCAAGTCATAGCTTTTCTTCTGTGCTACATCCTTGTATGATTCTGACTTTTGTGCTGAGTTGTAAGTCTTTGCATTTTAGGATCTTTTCTAGTTCTTTCATAGCCACCCTCCCCTTTCTTAATCTTCTCCTGATTTCCTTGCTGCAGTCCCCATTCTGATTAATGTTTGATCCCAGATATGAGAACTCTTTTACTATTTCTATTTCCTCATTGTGTAGTTCGAATGTGTGTAAGTTGTCTGTGGTCATTATTTTTGTTTTCTTTATATTCAACAGTAAGCCTTCCTTTGCACTTTCTTCTTTGATCTTCGGGCCTCGGCAGACGGAGGCCCAGGAGACGCCGCGGGTCGGAGCGCCGGCGGAGCTCAGCCTCCACACCGCGGCGCTCCTGCGGCGAATCTAAAAGGAGCTCCAAATTGGCGCTCCTTTTAGATTTCAGGGAAAGTGCGCCCTAAAAGCGGCGGGCGCACTTTCCCTGACTCAAACGCCATGGCGCGTCCGGTCGCCACGGCGTGAGGTCATCCCCGGAGCGCCAGCCGTGCGAAGGGCCGGCAACTCCGAGGGCGACCTCGGGAAGAGGAAGGGGCGCCACTCGTGCGGCTGCCCCTCCTCTTCTGGGCCCGGAAGACGGCTCAATTAGCCATCTGCCGAGGCCCTTCCTTAGTAGTTGTTCCAGGTCAGTTAGGTTTTCTGTTAGTATTATAGTGTCATCTGCATATCTCAGATTGTTGATATTTCTTCCTCCTATTTTCACTCCTCCCTCTTCTATGTCAAGCCTGCTTTCCTTACAGAGCAAACTGCTATATGCCATTTAAAATAGATTGGTTTTAAAATGAGGGTGCATCTACACAGTAGAAATAATGCAGTTTGACACCACTATAATTGTGATGGCTCCATTCTACAGAATCTAGGGATTGGTAGTTTTGTGAGCCACCAGCACTCTTTGACAGAGAAAGCTAAAGACCTTGTAAAATCAGAAATCCAAGGATTCCATGGGATGGAACTACAATACTTACAATGGTGTCAAACTGCATTACTTCTGCGGCATAGATGCATCCCAGATTTTGCTGGTTAGCTGCTGAAATTTGACAGCAAACCAATATAAGCCTTTGCAATTACAAGCCAAATGCTATAAGCACATTGCTTGCTTCAAATGGAGCATTCTCAGTTTTCAATCAAAACTTAGCATTTTTCAGTTTGCCGCCTGCCAACCTTCCTAGGGTTAAGCATTCAGCCCCATGGGCAGTGTTTTGCCCATCTTTGCATTAAACTATCCCAAAAATCAGACTGCTTGTCAATTAGCCAGTGATGCTCCTGAGTGGCCACAGCTTTTGGCACAACCAGTCTCAGATGTGCAACAACATCCATTGCCAGGGATACTTTCCTTTGATTAATGAGGCAAAGCAAATGACTGTGTATCTTTGCAGGGAGAGCAGTGCAACTATGCACTGTGAAGAATACAGTTTGCTTTTTCATTTACTGGTGCTATTTCCAAGATTGATGATTTCTGTTACCAGCTATCTAGTCAACCCATCAGCTCTTTAGGGTATACCAGATCCTGCTGACCATTGAATCTGGGAATTCTACAGAACATGTGTCTGAGTCTTGTAATATGTTTGATTCATTATTAAAATTTTGCACTCCATTTTCTCCTTAGTGCTTCTATTTCAGAATAGAATGGGATGTTTAATCCACTCGCAGTGATTCAGTTAGGCACTTTCTTCAATTCTTTGCTTTCCATTGCTCTCTCTGGGTGTTATCACACGGGGCCTAAAGCCGTCTCATCCCCGTCGCATCCCCATCCCATTGCGGTTCCTTTTCAATCCAGAACTTACCGGCATACAGAAAGCAGCATCATTCCGGTATCATTCTGGTTGGGGCAAAATGTAATTCCCAAAGAAACCAGCATTCAAAAGAACGGGGATGATGCCGGATGATGCCGCAATGGGACAGGGCTGGGTGCAACGTCGTGTGAAGACACGGGGAAAGGATCCTCAATGGGACAGGGATGGGACGGGGATGGGCGGGGTTTCTCTGCGACGTCGTGTGAACACAGGGGAAAAGGAAGCGCAATGGGACGGGGATGCGACGGGGATGGGACTGCTTTAGACCCCGTGTGATAACGTCCTCTCTCTCTCTCTCTCTCAACCACCACCTGGGTTCTGCTCTGAATGCTAATGAGGTTTAATGTTGTGCATCTATCTTAGCAGAGCACTGGTGCAGCTAGGTTTGCATTTAAAAAAAAACAACAACCTGGTCTCCCAAGCAGATTGTACCCATTTTGTTCAGACAAAATAAATAGGATTAATTTTTTCTGTTTCCTTTCTATCAAGTGTCTCCAATAGATTCTGAAAGCTGTCTTTTGAGCTAGCTTTAGACCTTTCTTATCTATAAAAGGTACTGAAATTATGCAGGAAAAGTACTGCCTACCACTCAAGGCCACCTTGAATGTTGAAGCTTCTTCTGCCAATGTAGTGGAATGGATCACAAGATTGTACAGCTGGAAAAAGCCCCAGAGATCATCTTGTTCACTTCCTGGTTAGTTCCTGCTCATTGTAGTACCATTGTGCTGATTACAACTACAACATGTTGGAGAGATGGTTATCTAAGTATTGGTGCAGAGGTGTAACTAGGGGAGTGCAAGAGGTGTGGATCACACTGGGTGACACCCTAGAGGGAGGGTGTACACACAGTGGGGTGGTACACCTGGTGGGAGTGGTGTGCCTCCTGGGTGTGTGAGAAAGGGCATTGTTATCCCAAGGTCTGGCCCTCTGTACCCTTCTTCTCTTCTGATATCAAACTGATATCAAACGGGATGTTTTAGGCAGGTAGCCAAGAGGGCACATCCAGTGCAGCAAACTAGCCATGCCATATAAGGATTTATGTGACTACATTTGGAGATCCTGCTGGCTCAACATGGGGGAAACCAGGGCACTTAGCCAAGGATAGAGTAATCAAGATTGGATTTACACAATCCCTTCACTGATGGTGCGTGATAGACCGGGTGCTTACACAAGAACAGATGTCCAAGATTATCTCATTCTGGGAGTGAGATTCCTTTGTCCAGGGACATTCATGGTGGTTTTCCAGATGTTTACAGATGTCCAGTTCTATTCTTTCCTCCTGGAAATTCATCTTAATCCCAAAAACTACCCCAAGATACATTTTGCCCTATAAATATACCTGCTCAGACACTACCAATTTGGTCTTGTTTTGAGGTTAGACAAGACATTCAATCAATATCTCACCCCAGCAACTGCTAGCCAATTCAGTTCCATGGGCAGAAGCTGAGCCAGTTTCCTTTCACAGACCCCCCCCCCCCCACACACACACACCATTGGAACCTCTGCTGCTGGAGTCAGATAAAGTATCACCTTCTGCAATCCTGAAAATCACTATCTGCTACCACCTTTTATATTGTTAGTTCTTGTGAGTGTGTGTTTTAGTGTGAAAGTTGATTTCCCTTTGCTGCTATAAATAAAACTACACTTGGACCTTGCAGTCTGGAGTTCTGTTTCTAAGAACCAGTATACACAAGCTTGAGCCCTGCTTCTAGTTGTTCAAAGCCCTCTCAGCAGCTTTACTTGAGCTAATAAAATCCCCCCTATTAAATATTGGTTGTGGATACCCTCTGGGACCCTGGCATTTTGGGTAACAGTGTCCCTCCCTACCTCACTCACTCACTCATTCACTCACTCACTCACTCACCCAGCAGCCACACCAGACCATTGTTGAGGGGGCAGTACCTTCAGAGTCTGGTATTGCTGTTCCACCAGACTGTGAATGGGCCCTTTGGATGCCAACGCAATGCCCTCTTCTTCAGCAGTCTGGCAAGGTAGAGGCCAGCTGGCCAGGGGGAAGGTGAGCAAGGCAGCATGGGGGAAGAAGGGCAGGAGGAAAAGAGGGCCAGTCTGCCTTCCTCCACAGCCCTTTCCAGGCACACACACCGGGTGACACCAAATGCAATGATGCCACTGTATTGATGGCTGGTGCCAGTGAATCTGATTTGAGTTTTACTCTAAACTTTAAAGTCACTAATCAAGGTGCTGAATTTAGTTTGGGGATAGTCTTCAGCACCCTGATAACTCCTTAAAAGTCTGGAGTAAAACTTAGAGTGGACTGACCACTTCAGTGATATGGAACTCACCAGCTGCCCCATAAATCCACCTGTTTTATTTCTTTGAATAACTTGCTTCTACTAGCCACAGTGAGGGGCAAGGTGCCACACATAATCATAGAATCATAGAATAACAGAGTTGGAAGAGACAACAGCGGATATACAGTCCACCCCTACCATGCAGGAATTCACAATCAACAGATGGCCACCCAGCCTCTATTTAAAAACCTCCAAAGAAGGAGACTGCACCACATTCCAAGGGAATGTATTCCACTGTTGAACAGCTCTAACTGTCATGAAGTACTGTCACTGAAGCCACCCCAAAAATATGCCTTTGCAATTTAATGAGGACATCCTGATGCTTCATTGCATGCCCAATTTTTAAACTTTGCCTTCATTACCATAAAGAGTAAAAACGTGTTTATCTGTTTTCAGATGCCAATTAAAAGCAAGAATTCTTGGGAAGCTTACCATATATAATCAACTATAAGTCGACCTTATGTATAAGTTGAGGGCAGGTTTTGGGGCCAAAATTATGGATTCTTATATGACCCATGGATAAACTGAGGGTAAAACGTAGGGGCTTGTAACAAAGGATCTAAAGGATGAAGCAAAGGAAAACAATGCCAGTGAGCTTACAAAATTCCAGCAAGCATAATTGTTTGTGATCACCCTAAAATCTGGATTGATGAGAGAGCAGGGGCAGGGGGGTCAGTGCTTCTAGGACAAATTGCTCTCACTTTTCACCAGGGGATGGTTCCTTTTAAAATAAGAGTTAAAGTACAGTAGATTGACCTGTGGATAAGTCAACTCAGAGTTTTGGGGTCAATTTTTTGACTAAAATTTTTAGACTTATACATGAGTATATACAATAGTTCTGTGCCATTCTTGTACTTCCATAGAATTTGAGAATACATTCACCCCTTACAAACCAGAAAGCAAACAAAAAGAAAGCAAGTAGATTTTGTGGTTGTTGTTTTTGTTACTTCTTAATCCTACGCACTTGAGACATTCCAGGTTGATAATCCCAAATGGTACCTGAAGGGCAGGCTTTATTTCTTTTGCCCTTTGCTGCATCCTTCCATTTTCTCAGAGAATTGCCTTAGTTTTCTTTATTACGTGTTTGCCAGTGTGGTATTGAAATGATAACAGGACAAAATTCCCCCCCCTCCCCACTGCCTACAGACACCAGACAAAAGGGATGTAGCAGTAGCAGTAGCAGGCAGGCAGGCAGGCAGGCGTGTCCTTTTCTACCTAAAAATATGGTGTCCTTCATCTGTAAGACAGCGACAACATTTTCTTTTGTTGGTTTGATGGAGCACAAAGAAGCCTTTCCTTTCATTTACTGCACCAGGTCCAAAATGCGTAGCCTTTGCAGAACAAAATCTTCTCTTTCCGTCATAGAAATCTCTTGAGCAATTTTAACTGCAATCGAAACAATAGGGAATTAAAGGACAGGGACTTAATTCTTTGATGATTTCTACCTTCAGCAAATGTAAAATTCAAAGATATAACTGCATTAGTCTGTAGAATCAGTCTGTAGAGAGATCTTGTAGCACCTTTGAGACTGACTGAAAGAAAGAAGTTGGCAGCACAAACCTTCATAGATTTAAGTATACTTCCTCAGATAAATTTGGTGGAGTGGAAAGCCAGGGACAGGTGTGTATATATGCCATTAGTGTATGACAATATCAATTCAAATTCAAAATCCTTTGAATTCAAAATCCTTTGACCATCTGATGATGTCCATGTATGTAGCCTTCTTTCTGATTGTATGAAAAATTTGTTTGCAATGAATAAGTTGTTGGCTTCACAAAAATCTATCAGACGCTCACCTGGATCTGTACAATGAAGCAAAGGAAAATGATGCCAAAGAAATTAACAAAATTGCAGCAGGCATAGCTATTTGTGCTCCCAAATAGTCCAGTTTTAACAATTGTCATTGATGAACAAAGGCAGTGGAAACTAGCCTGCAGGTGAGGAGAATAGATGATTGTGGGAAACAGAGAGTGATGTGATGAACAGGTCAAGGGCACTCCTAAAAGGATGGTGGTTAGATACTGTTGAAATGTGTATACTATGCCAAGAAACCATTATCTTTGTTCAACCCACTGCTGTCATCCGTGGTTGAATTCCAATTCTGCTGTTTCTCTTTTCAGTCTTCCATTGTAGTTCTTTTGATCAAAGACCACTGTTCTGAAGTCTGAGATGGAGTGCTCAGGGAGACTGAAATACTCTGCCACTGGTTTTTGTATATTCCTATTCCTAATGTCTGATTTATGTCCTTGCAGGGACTGGCCTGTTTCTCTGATGTACAGTGCTGAAGAGCATTGCTGACAAAGTATGGCATAAATCACATTGGAGAATGAGCATGTGGAACACTCCCTAATATTGTGGGTGATTTGTTTCATTGGACTACAATTTGACTGGTCTTACCTATACAGTAGCTAAAAGTCTTTCTAGATGTAACAGTACAGAGTCTCCTTGAGAAATCCAGTGTTCTCTGCCTCAGAAAGGAGCAAGATTCAGAGACATAGCCATGTTAGCCGCAATATCAATATGCAAAGGAACCTTGTAGCACCTTGGAGACTAAGGGGCTACACAGACAGACAAAAATAGGTGCTTTCAGGCCAACTTGAAGGTGTGGCGTTTAGATGATGCGTGCCTAAAAGCCGGCAGGAAAGCGCCTTCTAGACGCATGTGCATATGTATGCAGTGACACCAGTGCATCAGAAAAAGGGTGCCAGAGATTTAAAACAGCCATATAAATTGAGGGGGGTTGCAGACTGCCAGAAATAGTGCAAATTGAGTCCACTTTTGGGATTAGGTTTAGTGCTAGGGAATCATGGGAATTATTTTTTTTCTGAGACATTGAGCCTTCTCTGTCAGAGAGCTCTGGTGCCACAACAAAATACAGTTCCCATGATTCCCTAACCCTAACCCTAACCCTAACCCTAACCCTAAAAGTGGACTCAATTTGCACTATTTCTGGCAGTCTGCAACCCCCTTGAGTCAGCAGTCCAGAGCATGTGCCCTATGATACAGGTTTTAATTTAAAGCACCCTATGCTTCCAGGTGTGGATCCACCACCGCAGGTGCACTTCAGAATTAGAATCCTAACTCTAATTGTAACCCTAACCCTAATCCTAATTATAACCCTACCCCTACCCCTAATTGTAACCCTATGCATGCACCCTAGCAACTGTTCTCTATTATGACAATAAATGCATTCCATTGCATATACGCTTGCTGTCAGCATGCACAGTAGTTTTCATGTAAGAGTCTTTTGTGAGCTCTTCTGTGCAGGTGTGCAGATGTGCATAAGACCTGCACACCACTTCCTGGCATGATTGGGGGGTGCTCCTGGAGTAACATTTGTCTGTGTGTCCTGTTGACCATGTCCCTTGCATGACTACCAGCTGCATGTATCAAGTCTGTCCACACAAACCTCCCTTGCATGTACCTCTCCCCTCCACCCTGATCTGTCTGGGACATGTTTTGTGGAGGATGACAGAATAGGTGTCTTTTTGGTTGACAAACTCATTCCTCCACCACAAGGGTGGCACAATCAGACAGTGGCACCTGTCTACAGCACCCACTACTTGGGGGAAGCCAAGATCAGTGAATCCTTGCATGATACGTTGGTGTATGACAGGTCCTGCACAGGTGCACGGGGATGTTGAACATCAGTCACCTTTGTACAGACAAAATGACAGACTATATGCCACCCTATGACATGTACTGTGCACATGTGCAGGGATGCTGAACTCCATTCAGCTTTGTACACAGAGAGTGACAGACTGTATGCCACCCTATGACATGTTCTCTGCAGGTTTCCCAGGATGTGTTTCTGTGCACGTGCACATGCGTCTGAGAGAACAAAAAAATATTAAAGCAGCCGCTGCCAGCCCATGTGGTTGCTCCATCTCCCTTCGTGGCATCCTTGGGGCCAGCAGTGCAGTTGGCAGGGCTTCAATATGGCCTCAGGAAAGCTGCATTGACCACCCCATAGTGCGGTTGATCCTCAGAGCAGGCAATGCAGTTGCTGCAGCTTAAGGAAAAGGCAGCTTCATGCCACCTTTTCCTGCCCATCTGTACAGCCCCTAATTGTGCAAAAGATATTGTACCATAAGCTTTTATAGACCTGGTCTTGCATTGAGGAAGTCTACAGGTGACTTAAGGGCACAAGTAGGCAATATATTCCAACTACAGCTTGGAATGTTAGGTTTAAATATTCATTTGTTAACAACGATCATTAGGAGTGGTGAAATGAATTCTTTCTCATTAATGGTGGAATGAGCATTATTGTTACAATTGCTAATTCAATAATTGAATTGTTAATTTTTAAAAAATCATAGGAGATGACAAAAATAGTATTGTATATATTCATGTATAAGTCTAGAAATGTTAGTCAAAAAATTAACCCAAAAAAACTGAGTTGATTTATACACTGGTCAATATAAGTTCTGTATTTTAACTCTTATAAAAAGGGAGCCATCCCTTGGTGAAAGGCAAAAATGTAATCTGTCCTGAAAGCACTGACCCACCCACCCACCCCCGCTTTCTCATCTATCCAGCCTTTAACGGGAGCACAAATAGCTATGCCTGCTGCAATTTTGTTAAGTTGTTTGGTATCATTTTCCTTTGCTTCATTGTACAGATCCAGGTGAGCATCTGATAGATTTTTGTGAAGCCAACAACTTATTCATTGCAAACACATTTTCATACAATCAGAAAGAAGGCTACACATATGGACATCATCAGATGGTCAACACAAAAATCAAATAGATTATACAATCAGAAGTAAAAATGGTGGAACTCTATACTGGTGGCCAAGGCTAGACCAGGTACTGACTGTGGCACAGATCATGAATTACTCATAACAAAAATAAGAGTAAGACTCAAGAAGAAAACAAAACTGGTGACTATAATAAAATATGATCTAAATAATATCTCAACAGAATGTACTGATAACATAAGAAACAGATTCTCATTACTAAGCATATTAGACCAAGAACCAGAGGAACTATGGTCTGAAGCCAGAGACATAATAAAAGAAGAATGCAAACAGACACTTTCAGTAAACAAAAAGAAAGAGAAAAAAAAGAATGACACAAAAAATACTACAAACAATAAAAAAGAGAAGAAAAACAAAAGGGAGATAAAACAAGCTATGAATTATGAATGCAACAGTACAATGCCTTATATGGAAAGAAAAAGAAAATTACTACAATGACCAATGCAGAGAAATAGAAGACAACAACAAAAAGGGAAGAACAAGAGATCTATTTCACAAGATCTGGGAAATCAAAGGAAAATTCAAACCAAGGATTGGAACGATCATTCTATGACAATAAAAATAACATAATTCAAGACCAGAAAGGAATAAAAAGACGTTGGATGCAATACACAGAAGAATTATACAAAAGAGATGACAAAATGAAGGACACATGGAATGAAGAGCCATATGAAGATGAACATTTAATTCTAAAAAGTGAGGTGGAAACTGCAATAAGAGAAATGGCAAACAACAAATCACCAAGAGCACATGATATTCCAATTGAACTGCTGCAATCCACACTGACAAAGTCAACTCTAATGCTAACCAACATATGTCAACAGATATGGAAAACAAAACGATGGCCAACAGATTCGAAGTGATCAATATATATCCCCATTCACAAAAAGGGAGACACAAGTGACTGCAGCAACTATAGGACCATAGTACTGATCTCCCACACAAGCAAACAAAATATATGTAACACACTTGGGCTCCAGGCCCCTTGTGCCAGCTCCTCATTTGCATCAGCCCTGACTATGAAAAGGTTCAAGCTATCCCACACATCCATATTACAATTAGAAATGCATGCACAGACTGCGCTCATGCAAATCCTTCCTTAAACTCTGCCACGGTGTCACCGAGTGAAAACTAGGGTCAACATGGGAACATCTGCAGCACCAATCTGAGAGTGTATTACAGTGTGCTGCCTACAATAGTTTGAGAAGGTAGAGAGAAATGTGTAGGAAACATTTGCTGAATCTTTGTCCTGCAGCCTTGCTGAAAAATGCAGCTGCTATCAATGCATGAATATGGAGGCAGAAGGATAAGGCAAGTTAATTGAACAAATGATCCATAGCAAACGATTTGCAAGACTGTAATCAACAGCCCCTTGAAACAAAAACAGCCATGGATGTAACATGCAATTAACTTTATCACTTTTGATTAAGACCAAACTCAAGTTCTTATCTAGATCACTGTTTATACAGCTGGATGCCCTTTGCAGTCAACAGGAATGGGGCATTACTTTCAGAAGGAGCCTGTTTACATGGAACTAAATTGAGCTGACCCCCTTTTTGTGCTATAGAATGAATTCTGAGATTAACCTTAGTATCCTTTCACCAAAGCTTAGAAAAGTTACTCTTTTTGAACTGTAGCTCTCAGAATCCACCAAATTCTGGCCACTTTGGTGCAAAAAATTAAATTATCCAAGATCTGCTCCAGAGTAAGGATATAAATTCTGAACTGTGTCATCCTCATGTGCAAGGGCAAATAACTATCTGCCTTAAATCCCATTTAATTTAAACAATTAAATAAAAACTCCATTGCAGCATATCTTCCAACATTTCACTGATAAAGACTGGGACACATGTGGCCAAGAACCATCAGAATCATCAAGACAGCAGAAGTTACTAATCTGAACAAGGAAAAGCTACAGCAGTTTGCTTTTGCTGGAACCTACTGGGAAGGGCATGTTTCCACTCCTCCTCTCCTACTGAGTAAATTGAGTGAAGTCGATTTTTTCACTTTGAACTCACTCTGCAGCCACTAAAATAAATTGAGAACATAAATGGAGAAATGGGAGGTAGAGAGAGAAACTGGGACATTTTAAAACAGCTGAAAAAGTGGAACAACAGTGGACAAATTGGGACAATTGGAGGATATGCTGCAGGTGAAAATAAATATTTTTCTGCAGTATTCCCCTTGCATTCAGATATCTCAATACATTGTAGAGGAATTATTTTGCAGAGAAACACACATTTTCCTGCACAAAATTTGCATTGTATGCAGAAAACGAGGGGGGGGGGTTACAAAAGCATGTACCATTGTCTGCAGAATAATTCTTGCACAACATTTTAAGGCATCAAATACCAAGAGTAAAAATGTCCAAAATTCTCATTGGTCTATTATTCTTCCTGACAAAAGTTCATGATTGTTTGGATATCCATCTTTGATCTGGGAAAAAATAATTGTTAATCTTATTAATAATATAATAACTTTCCATCCCTACCTCAGAGAAATTGTTACATCTTCCTCTTCCCTCAGATATAGTCAGGAGAAGACTTTTTGAATATAGAATGGGTAATTGATTTATCCTGCCCTACCTCAATAAAATCTAAGTAGAATAGCTCCAAAACATATGGAAGAGCTAGACTTGTCAACAGAAGAATGAGTTAATGGATTCTTGTAATAAGATAGCAGCTTGAAGTTAAAATAGGACCGAACACATTACATAGATAAAGATAAGCTTTTAAAAAATTATATTCTCAATTTATACTTCAAAGGGAATTCCTGCCTCACTATCTACCAAACTGCTGCAACCAGGTGCTAAAAGAATAAAAGACAACTGGCTGACAGAAGTTATTCAAACATCTTTGATAAATACTTTTAAAATAGACTCCTTTGTTTAGTGGATGCTTCAGCATCATTATCCCAAGACTCTTGTTCTAAATGTAGCGTGGACTCTTGTTCTAAATGTATGCAGCAAAAGAGGTGGAAACAAGACATCGACTTTCCTATGGTGCACATAGGGATTGGTGAGAATTTCATTTGGGGTATTTTTTTTAAAGTAGAACTTACCAAAATTTACAAACTTTCTTGTAAACTTGTTAGGAAGACTTTTAAAACATTCAGACATGGGAGGAAGCCAAGCTAAGAGATTAGCTCTTTTAAAGTCTAGTCTGCATTGCAGAAATAATGCAGTTTGACATCACCTTATGGCCCTAAGCAGACGACTAAAAAAGAGCGGCACCCCTTCCTCTCCCCGAGGTCGCCCCCAGAAGCGCCGGCCGTCCGCACGGCCGGCACACTGGGGATGACCTCACGGCGCAGCGCCCACATGCGCTGCGCCGTTTGAGTCAGGGAAAGTGCGCCCGCCGCTTTTAGGGCGCACTTTCCCTGAAATCTAAAAGGAGCGCCAATTTGGTGCTCCTTTTAGATTCGCCGCAGGGGCGCTGCGGTGCGGAGCCTCCGCTCCGCCGGCGCCCCGACCCGCGGCGACTGGGAAGCAGTCGTCTGCTTCCCCCCTAACTGCCATGGATCAATGCTAAGGAATCTTGAGATCTGTAGTTCTGTGAGATATTTAGCCTTCTCTCTCAGAGCGCTGTGGTGCCACAACAAATTACAAACCCCAGGCTTCCTTAGCATTGAATCATGGCAGTTAAAATGGTAGAATTCAAAGATATATCCATGTTAGTCTGTAGAGTCAGTATGTAGAGAGATCTTGTAGCACCTTTGAGAGTAACTGAAAAAAAGACGTTGGCAGCATGAGCTTTCGTAGACTTTAGTCTACTTCCTCAGATGCTTTTTTCTGAGGCATCTGAGGAAGTAGACTAAAGTCTATGAAAGCTCATGCTGCCAACTTCTTTCTTTCAATTAGGAGCTTATCACATAAGCAAGTTAAACCGGCTTACCTGAGCCAGCTTAAAATTTAAAACGGGCAGCATCCTGGTTTTATCACAAGGATTAAGCCACCAAAATTGCCGCCTGGATCCATCCTGGGTCCATCCCCACTCCCAGGACTGCTCAGTGCACCTCTTTTCGAAGCCAGGAGTTTTCCGGCTTAAGGAAATGGCTACCAGAGCGGCCCAGGGAGCGGGGATGGACCTGGGCAGCAGTTTCGGTGGCTAAATCCTTGTGATAAGATCCGGATGCTGCCTGTTTTAAATTTTAAGCTGGCTCAGGTAAGCCACTTTAATTGCTTATGCTTATGCGATAAGGTCCTTAGTTTCACAGTTAAAATGGTGTTAAACTGCGTTATTTCCAATCAAAAACTTGGAATACTTAGCTGTTAAAAATTACTTTTAATTCCTTATGTATTCAGTCATACTGGGAAGAAGAGGACAGGGTTTGCTATGTTTTCTCTACAGTGCTATAGACCAAGTCCTCCTGAGATCCAGCTGGAGAACTCCCATTCCTGGATCCAAGAACTCCTTACTAATCCAGTGAAGTGTATCATGTAGAGCAGGAGTCAGCAAGGTTTACATACCTGGGACCGGTCGCTGGTCCCCAGGTCTTCCGCCGGGCGGGGGGGGAATAGCGACGCATGCGCTCACGCAAGCGCGCGCAAACCCCACAGACCCCCAATGACGATGACAATGACCCCCACCGTTGCCGCGCACGCTGCCACCACAATGCCACCGCACATGTTGCGGCCACCATTTTGTTTGCCAAAATGGCAACTGCAGCTCATTCACGCATGTAAAGCCACAGCCACCATTTTGGCAAACAAAGTACTGCACATGCACAAACGAGTTGCAGCTGCCATTTTGGCAAACAAAATGGCGGCTGCAATGCGTGCAGCGGCAGTGTGGCGGCAGCATGGCGGCATTGTGAGCGGTGGCGGCGGGGGTCAGCTGCTGCGGCGGTGGAGGTCGGTGGGGGCAGGTCGGTAGGGGTCGGCGCGTTGCCGACCCCTGATGTAGAGCATTGACCTAGGACTTGGGCAATCCTTGAGCTGCTCACTTGTCCCAGCCTGGCCTACAACACAGGTTTATTGTTAAAAAAAAATGGAGTAGAGAAAGTGCAGCCCTGAACCTATTTTATGTGTCCCTTAGTCACACTAGACACCCTCACCAAACTGTTCTGGAGGCCAGGTTTGCCCCCAAAATATCATGAAGTGGATGAAAACCTATACAAAATGCACAAATCCTTCTCCAGCTGCAAACAATGGCTGAAAACCAAATCGGACATGATGTGACATCAGTTCCAGTATTGGTACATCAGGAATGGGAAGGTTAAAAAAATGCCTCACCCAGGCACACTTGTCCGTATTCACCATCTTGGGGGCTTTGGAGGAAAGGCAGAATATAAATGTAACCGTTAAATAAATAATTGCCACCCACTTGCATCTTTCCCTAACCCACTATCTTTCCGGTATGCCTTTTCCCACAATGTGATGAGACCAAGAGTTAGCAGACAGCTATGAAAGTTGGAAATTATTTCCCCCAGAAGGAAAAGCCAGCTGTAATGATAAGGCTAATCAGGCAAATTTACAAGTCTTCCACTTGGATGAGGAATGGTAATAACAAGGTCAAGTAAACAAGAAATAACAGTTTCTTTGCTTTGATAGCAGAGGAAGCCTCAGCAGCATTTATTGCTAATTGCCTCTGGGGATTGGTTTAATGGACTGTACCAATTTATTCAGATTAGTTTCACACAAGACACTGTGCAGAAAACTCTGGTTCGGGTTTAATAAGTGTGGCAAACCAATCCTAGACTTTGCCAGCTGTGTAGAACCAATACAATGTTTAAGTTTTCATATATCAAAACAGAGGAAGTCCAGTCCAAGAAATTTTGCTACCTGAAGACCAAGATAGCTTTCCAACTATTATGTATGCAAAGGCTGAGGCACAGAAAAGTTACTTTTTGGACTACAGTGGTTCTGGCCTCAACATATATTATATCTGGCTATATGTCTATCAAGAAATTCAGTTCACATCCAGTACCCTGAGATAAATGAAATCTAATGGTAAGTAAAAAAAGGGAGATATAATAATGGTGAGATAAATGGTGGGGTGAGTTGCAGGATAAGGTTAAAAAAAAAAAGAGGAGTGGGCATGTGTGCACAATCCAAGACTATCTTTGTGGCCTGTGTTGTTGTTGTTAACTGCTCTCAAGTCAACTTTGACTTATGGTGACCCTGTGGATGAGACATCTCCAGAACCTGCTGTCCTCAACCTCTCTGCTCAAGTCCTGCATGCTCAGGGCTGTATCCTCCCTGATTGAGTCTAACCATCTGGCATGTGGTCTTTCTCTCTTTCTGTAGCCTTCCACTTTTCCTAGTATCATTGCCTTTTCCATTTTCATTTTTCCTCTTCATGCAGCCAAAGTATAACACCCTCAGTTTAGTCATCCTGGCTTAGTTTGAGCTTGATCTGTTCTAGAACCCATTTGTTCGTCTTTATCCTCAGCACTCTTTTTAGAGTTAGTGCTATGCTATAAATTTAAGAACAGGAGGAAAATTTCATTGAAGGAGCAGAATTCTTGTTTGGGTGGCAATGTTTTCATTTCGCCTCCCTCCCCCCCAGCCCTCATCTCTTCAAACAAAAGAGGGGATTTGATTTTCAATAGAGAGAGAAATCAGACAATAGGGAGCCTTTTCAGGAAATCGGAAAAGCTGGGGGAGCACATGGCATAGCTATGCCACAAACCATGACTCCACCCTACACTCAGAGACTGGGCTAGCTCTCACACAAAACTTATTTTTGGCTCAAGCCAAACAATGGGTGGAAACTAAGGACCTCATTATGCTATAGAACTTTTATTTGAGTATACAAGGCTAAGATTAAGTCTGAAGTCTTTTATCTTTTCTGCATAGTTAAGCTTGTAAGTGGGATCAAACATCTAACTCTTGTTTTGTGTAAGCATGCCATTTCCTTGTGTAATTACTTTTTAACCTGCTGTTTCCATAACTGGCTCACTCATTACAATTTCCCCTTTAATCCTTCTATATGCAGGCCCCAGAGAGAGCTTTTTTTAAAAGAAAAATATAGATTAATTAAGATGCAAAATGAGAATGCCTAGATAGCGGGCACATCAACCCACTCTTTTTCTCAATTTTTTTATAATTGTATGGTCTAAAGTTAATATGACTTCCTACCATCCCAGTCTCCCATTTTAGATTAGACTCCAGGCATTATATATCAAAGCACAGAGATAAAAAAATTAGAAGTAACAAATTTACCTTTAAGACATTACTTCTTGGGTTAGCAAGGGATCAACAACATTACTTGTGATAGAAAGATAGTGATTGCTAAATTTGCTACATACCATATATACTTGTGTACAAGTCAACCTCATGTATAAGTCGAGGGAAGGTTTTAGGGCCAAAATCATGGATTTTGATATGACACTTGGATAAGTTGAGGGTAGAATTTAGGGGAGGAGAAGGTTTTAACATCAGATTCAGAAGGAAGAAAGTGAAAGGAAATCATTTTGTTTGGTGGTCAGAGAGATCTGGAGGAGGAGTAAGGGAAAAGAAAGGTTTTAACATTGGATTGGGAAATGGAGGGAAATGGTATGTTTGGTGGTCAGAGGAAATCCAAGGAGGAGAAGGATGAGAAGAGAAGATTTTAAGACTGGATTGGGAAGTGAAGAAAGTGGAGGGAAACAGTGTGTTTGGTGTTCAGAGAGATCTGGAGAGAGATGGGGAGAGAAGGTTTTAACATTGGATTAAGAAGGGAATCACCACACACACACAGACACACACACACACCACACACATTGCCTTGGCAGCTCTTTCAGAAATCACTGCTGAGGCATTCGAGGCTGCTTATTAAGTAGTATTACTGTTTGTTGTTGTTGCTCACTGCCCTCCAGTCGATCTCGAACCATGGCAATCCTGCCAACCCATATATAAGTTGACCCCAGATTTTAGGGTCAATTTTTGGGCATAAATTTTTCAAGGTAATAATAATAATAATAATAATAATAATAATTTATTTCTATCCTGCCCCTCTGTCGAACAATTGGAGGGGCTTACAACAATTAAAATTGCATACATATATCACAATATACGCTAAAATCCCAGAACCCACACACCCTTAAAAATTATTAAATCAGAAAACCATTAAAACAGCATAAATAAAACATCAAAATTAAAAAACAGTCTAAAACAGAGAAACAAACAAAGCAGCAACAATAGGAGAGGTAAGTTAAAAGGCTCTTAATAAATTAAAAAGGCTCCTGAGGCTGGGAATGTCAGGAAAGTTCTGCCGAAAAAGATCCATCTTCACAGCCTTTTTGAAGCTGCTTAAGTTCGTAATCTGACGGATCTCATCCAGCAGGCTGTTCCATAATTTGGGGGCGATTCTGGGAGGTTGCAGACAGCCTTGATTTTATTGACTGGAGCAAGTTCCTCCCAGAGGACCGGAGTGGATCCGGAGTGGGGAGGATTGTATGGAAGGAGGTGGTCCCAAAGATAGACCCAAGCCATTTAGGGCTTTAAAGGTAATAATAATAATAATAATAATAATAATAATAATAATAATAATAATAATAATTTATTTATATTTCCCACCTCTCCCTACGGATCGAGGCGGGAGTACAAAGATAAAATGTATAAAATGTACAGTAGTACAACCAATTTAAAAAAAGAAAAACATAACAATAAAACCACAACACTAATAAAAAGAACAATAATAAACAATAAACCCAACAGTAAAAACAATAAAATCACAGCAATAATTAAAACAATAATAAAATTACAATACAGGTCTATGCCACGAGTGATATAATCTTTTTCACCCGGGAGATCCTTATAAGATGGTCAGGTAATAACCAACACCTTATGCTGGGCCCAGAAACTAATAGGAAGCCAGTGGAGGGACTTTAACACCGGAGTTATGTGGTCTCTCCTAGATGTTCCAGAGACCACTCTGGCTGCCATATTTTGTACTAGCTGAAGTTTCAGGATCAAGGATGAGGGTAGCTCCATGTAGAGCGTATTCCAGAAATCCAGATGGGAGGTTACCAACACATCACCACAGTCTCAAGGTCCCTTACTTCCAGGAAAGGATGCAGCTGGCGTATCAGCCAAAGCTGATAACAGGCACTCCTGACCATTGCATTTACCTGATTTGTCATCAGGAGCGACGAATCAAGAAGCACCCCCAGACTGCAAACACCATCCTTTACGGAGAGTGTGATCCCATCCAGGACTGGAGGTTGCAACCTAATTTTTGGTTTCGGGGCTGCTACTGCTAGCACCTCCATTTTATCTGGATTCACTCTCAATCTGTTTTTCCTCATCCAGTCCATTACTGCCTTAAGACACTTTTAGTGCTTTAGCACCATCCTATGGAATCCTGCAATTTGTAGTTTTTCAAGTTCTTTAGCCTTTTCTGCAAAAGAGCGCCTCACAAAAGTAAAACCTCAGGATTCTGTAGGATGAAGTCATGGCAGTTAAAGTGATGTCAGACTGCATTATTTCTCCGATGTAGATGCACCCTTAGAATTCAGGCACTGGTGGAAAGGTACCACAGTGCAATGAGTTAGGTGGGTCACACACACATAGACTGCATCCACACTGCAGAAATAATCCAGGTTGACACCACTTTAATGGCCGTGGCTCAATGCTATGGAATTTTGGGAACTGTAGTTTTGTGAGACATTTAGCCTTCTCTGTCACATGCCACAACAAACTACATTTCCCAAAATTCCATAGCATTAAACCACGGCCGTTAAAGTGGTGTCAACCTGGATTATTTTTGCAGTGCAGTTCCAGCCATTGATGCCCTTGGTGTTCTATTTTGTGCTTGAGGCTGGGTCACACAACCCAGCTTTACAATGAAAAGAAGCATCTTATGAATGAATATTTAATGTTGATGAAATAATGGCAGGAGGGGAATAGCAACGATAACGACTGAATATAAAATACTGCTCAGGCCAAATTACCATACAAAGGAAAGTTATTTCAGTAATAAACAACAACCCCTGCCGTGCTCCTAGGTCTCAAAACAGCAAGCCGCAGCAAAGAGCTCTGGGTTATAAGCCCTCTGTCAATTCAACACACGCAAACAGAGTTCTCTGCAATGATACTTTCTAAAGTGGAAGAGGGACGATGATCACTAAACCATAAATGAAACTCTTCATTAATGTGTTTGTTTATTGGGCAATTATATTTGGAATTACAGGCTGGTTTCAAAAAAGGATCTGCTTTCTATGAATCATAAACTTGCCTGCAGCGAAGGAACAGCTGATGTGAACACAGAGCAGTCCCCCTCTGTCAGCACATTTTTCTTCAAGACCCTGATATAATTAAAAATCAACTCCTGTACCCAAGGAATGAGACCAGACTGAGGCACTGGAGAGATTTGAAATTCCTCCTTTTAAAATCCACTTGGTTTTCCCAGAATGTGTTGCAGTGAATTCCTGCTGATGAGTCAGTAATTTGCAAAATAGGCATGAGGTGCCTATTTTGCAAATTGGATGAAATATACATATTTTCCCCAAGTGTATTGGCAGAGCTGAAATGTTTGGGTTCTTTTTTTTCTCCCTACAAAGATGATCAAAACAGAAGAACTATTGGTCAATTTAAACTAGAA
>CM034701.1:374938671-374950530 GCA_020142125.1 Phrynosoma platyrhinos | reverse complement strand
CTTCTACTGATGCAGCCTGCATCTATGGCTGGCATCTTCAGAGAAAGATCTCTGAACCACACCAACAGAAAGGCAACATGTCATAACTTTCCCATTTGTGCTAGGGGCAGTAGTGGAAGCTTAGCTGTTAGGGTCAAAACACCAGGATTTTTTTATTTTTATTATTTATTTATTTATTTATTTAGTAATATAATTAACAGGGACTTAATAAGTGTACCTGGTTAGATTTAACTAGGTATGATTATTAAGTCCCTGTTTGTGCAATGGCTACACTGATAGAATTCCACTTGCAAAACTATGGACAAGAGGCACCCAATGCACCATGATCAAAAAGAAGTATAACCACTGGCATAAGGATACTTAGTCCTGTGTAGGATGCCAGCTGAAAAAGGATGCCAGCTGAAAATGGCTATAATTGTTTTGTCGATCTGGATCATCACAGGCATCTGCCTTGGAGACTCTCTTTGGGGTGTGAGAACATCAGGATGAGCAACTGCACTTCAGAATTTATTACACCGCCACTGGCAGCAACAAGAGCAAAAGTCATTATTTCCAAGCATTGGAAGGAATCCCCCTACCATCCTGAAGGTGTTCAGCACTGTGAAGTGTTAAATACTGACTGCTAAATATATAGATGTTCCATTAACAGAAAAGCCTGAAGAGCTTGTTAGCTGAGAAGAGTAGCCAAAATTAACACAAACACTTCTCAAGTAGCTTTTGTCTCTTGTGTTTAAGGAGGAATTAAAGTCAAGCATATGTTTTTCCCATAATCTGATGGTCAACTCTGACAGAACACTAGGTTTACTGCAACTCCCTTCTTTATGATTATTACTTTTATTTACTTCTACCTACATGCATATTTCACTTTTCTATTAATAAAGCCTCTTACACAGCATAAAACTAAAGAGTCTAAAATTTAAGAAAAAACTACAAAATAAAAAGTAATAATACTAACAATGCACCATTCGAGTATAATTTCAGATTTAAAAAATAATAATCCAGTCTGTAGTCTTAAATGGGAGAATTTCTTGCAATTTTATCACTATTGACCTATAGTGATGCCAAAATAGATGCAAATGCTGGAGAGCCATAATTGGATCTCCTGGTATTTTAAAGTTGTTCATAAAAGCAGATGAGAGGGCTCTGAACTGGATCAGAAAATATTCCTACATTTTGTCCACTAGTGGGTCTAATAGCAGCAGTATGGAGTTGTAGAATAAGAGAGCTGAAAGGAGTTCAATAAAGGGAATTTGGAGTTGGACAACTTTTAAAACAAAGGATGCCTTCATATACAGGACTGTCCTGTGTGAAGTAGACCATTCTAACTGGACATACTCTTGCTCTAATATGGAGTTCGCCACCTTATGAATTTCATCTGTTTCCTTTCACATGTCTAAGCTTCTTGAACTCCCCAGACCCCAGGATCAACAGCAGCCAAGTTTTGAGCTGAAATTTCTAATTAAACATCTCTCAGCTCAGTTGCCTGTGGCTCTAGAGTGCTCCAGTTGCTGCACATGCTGAAAAGGAAGGTGTTTGGGCCTTTTCCTTGTGTCTTTATGACTCCCATGGACATGAACAAGCAGACTCAAAGCTTTTGGCCTTTGCTTAGTTCAAAATATGGCCAGTGTTGCAAAGTCATTGCCAACAAGATGTGTAGAATTTGGCATTAGGCATTGTTTTCCATGCAGTCTGGACAGTGCTACATGAAACAACAGTTGTGTGTTAACTCAATTAACATTTGAAGAAATGCATGAAAATGTTGAAGTTCTGGAATCCTTAGCACTATAGAATAGCTCATCCTATTCTAAATCCTTCCTGGTTACTTGGGAGATCAGTTTTGGGTAATTATGCCTTGGCACTGGACTTGCCCATATGGCAAAAGCTTTAATTTCATATTATGTTTCAACCTTGGAATGCGTTGTGGCTAAGCTTTAACATAGTATATGCCTCTCTTTCTCATATTTCTAGTGAGGACTTTTCATCTTATAAAACCATCCTAAGTGCATTTGCTATGAAGTTCCTCTAATTTTTAAAGAAAATGTACTTCACAGCACTGGCTTTGCAGTTGCAACATTTTCACATATCAAGCTAAAATTAACTTGATTTACTTTTCTAGATTGCCTCAACAGGAGCAATTCTAGAGTGCATCAATATGAGCATGGTGTTCAGATCAAGGAAAGTAGTAGTGACACTCTATTCCACATTTGTCAGATCTCCTTTGATGAACTGTGTCCAGTTCTGGGCACTACAGTTCAAGAGAGTATTGACAAGCTGGAATGTGTCCAGAGAAGGCTGACCAAGATGGTAAAAGGTTTGGAAACCAAGCCTTATGAGGAATGACTTAGGGAGTTTTGTATGTTTGGCCTGTAGAAGGCTGAGATGTGTGATATTCAGTGGGCCCTTGGTATCTGCTAGGTTCTAGGAGCTTCTGTGGATAAAAAAATATGTGAATACTTCAGTCCCACTATATAAAATGGGATCCCATGATATAGAATGGGGTAGTAAAATGGTGTCCCTTATAAAAAATGGCAAAATTGAGGATTGTATTTTGGATTTTTCCCTCTGGAATATTTTGAAGACATAAATGGAAATGTACTGGGAGGTAGTGCAACTAGTAAATGTTGATGGCACCTATCCCAAGATTAGCAACTTCTGGAAGTCTGGATATCATTATTGCCCTTCTTTGGACATGTGCAAGCCATCCTCAACCCTTGGGGGAAAGTATTAAAATAAATAAATTGTATCTCCCATCTCCCCAACTCAAGCCCTTCAACTGGCCATACCTTGCCCACCCATGCTGCTGCTGCTGCTGTTATGTGCCCTCCAGTTGACTCTAATTTATGTCAGTAGTTATCTTAGCAAGGTTTAGTCAGAGGAGACTGAGAAAGTGTGACTTGCCCAAAGTCTCCCACTGGGGTTCAGTGGCTAAATGGGGATTTGAACCCTGGTCTCCTGAAATCTTTGGTCCAACACCCAAATGACTGTATCACACTGGGTCTCTGTCCCATCTCTGAACTAGTTCCTATTGGTAAGGGGGGGACTTTTTATACCAGTTGGCATTTTGAGCCAACTAAAAGCAGCCCCAAGTGAAGTACATTGCAGTATAGTGCATTAGAATCATAGAATTATAGAGCTGGAAGGGTTCACAAGGGCCATCTATTCCAACCCCCTGCTATTAACCCAGCCTGTGTATCCATAGGCCATGAAGGATGGTTCATCTTCTACAAGTGTGATCCCAGCTGGCATACTCACTACCACTACTGAGCTAGTCCAGGGGAAGTCATACTCACTGCACGGAGGAGTGCATGCCTAACTAGGTCCGGGTGCAAGCCTCCATCTTGATATCCCTATATACAATGTCTTCTTTGGATCATAACTTGGAGAAGTAATAATAATTCCTTCTACCACTTTAGGAGAGCATGTGGAAAAGAGAGGAAGATGGAGAAAGACTGGCAAAGCAACAGCTAACATGAGCTCCATAACACTCAAGATCCTTCTGTTCAAAGGACACTGAACTGAAGATGGTCAGGATGATATTTGCAGTGTAGGATCCTGTCTGTCCCTGCAGAGATCTAATTATACAGTCTGAGAAATGAAAGGAAGCACCACCGTAAATGTCATTGTTCCACAAAGCAGCAAGTGTACGTAATTAATCACTCAATTAATCTGTCACTGCCATACCCTTGATGTCGACAATGACTTTCATTAAATACACGGCAAGGTGCTTTGCCAGAGAAGTACAATTTAACAAGCTCAAATATTTATGGATAAATCAAATTCACAGATGAGATCTGACCTTAGACCTGAAGTCTGGAGAGCAAAATACAAGGACCAAAGGAATAATAATCAAAAATGCAAAGAACAAAAAGCTAAGAGTTTTTGATCTGGGGGAAAAATACAGCTATGTATCTGCAAATTTCCATAAAGCTAAGAAGGAACCAGATTCCTCAAGGATGTGGTTAGAAAATTAAGGAACAATGTAATGTGAAGCCTATTTCTTTTCACGGTATAACATTCCAAGAATCTGGAGCTTGTCCAGGTTTAGTTTCCTTGGGAAGGAAATTATTGGAGATTTATTCCTATTCTGCAATATTTTGATTTATTTACTAATACTGACACTCTGACAAGATTTTAGTGGGGAGGAAGCAAGTAGATTTCAGCAAAAAAATTATAACATTTTAAATAATAGTTATTATATATATATCTCAAAGACAGAAAGGTGTTTAATTTTTTAAAAACAATGGTTGAACAATGTATTTTCAGGAACATTTGCTACCACAGCATTGTTACACTTCATAATTACCATAGCATTATTCAGAAAAATAGCCCTGTTAGTCTAGAATATCAGTATACAAATGGATCTTGTAGTACATTTAGACTAACTGTGCAAAAGAAGTTGCATCAAAAGCTTTTGCAAGCTTAGTCTACATCTTCAGATGCCTGGAGTGAACTGGTCTCCCTATCTTCTTTCTGGTTTCCAGCACACCCCACATACCAAAATTCCCTCCACTACTCATATCGTAGTGTGCCTTTGTCCCTCAATGACCACAATTAAAACTGATCACCTCATCTCCATATCCACAAGTTTTTTTATTTCTATGGCACTATAGTCTAATTATAAAGGTCCTTCCTATGCACGAGTTCACTCATGCATCTGAAGAAGTAGACCCAAGGTGCATATACTGTAGAAATAATGCAGGTAGACGCCACTCTGAGTGTTGTTGCTTTTGTAGTTTTATGAAGTCTTGTGCCTTCTCTAACAAAGAGTGCTGGTGCCTCAAAAAATTACAAATCCCAGGATTCTATAGGATGAAGCCATGGCAGCTAAAGTGGTCTCAAACTGCATTATTTCTACAGTGCTGATGCACTCTCAGGCTATGAAAGCTTATGCTGCAATGTCTTTTACTCAGGGGGACTGCAAACGGGCAGCTCTCGGCTGCTCCCGGGAAGCATCGGATCAGGGCAGCAGCAACCCCACACTGTGGCCCCAATCCTCCCTTTTGCTGCCCCGAAAAGAGCGGCAAAATGCTGCTCCTTTTAGGGATGGCAAAAGGCCACTCTAAGAGCCAGTGCATGGCTCTTCAGCGGCCTTTTTGGCACAGCGTGTTTGAACGCTGTGCTGGAAGGGCATCCTGACACTGCACGCCGTGTGTAATGGTGTGCGGTATCAGGACGGCGTCAGCATGGGGATGGGGCAGCCAGCGTGCAGCTGCCCTGCCCCAACTCTGCCTCCAGGCCAGCCCTTTGGGCCAGTCTGCAGAGGCCCTCAGTTAGTCTCAAAGGTGCTACAAGATCCCTTTTCATAGTATTATTGTGAGCTACTGCTGTTGTTAAGTATTATGTATTGTCTTCTTCAATGGGTGACCAAGACTCATTATTTTTACAAAATACATACCCCTGATAGAGATGAAAAAAAGCTAGAACTGGTTTGTTAACCTGGATTAACACAGTGGTCTCTCCTTGGGCAGACGCTTTGGGGGACAATATTACAATTGCCTGCACTTCAAAAAACAACACATCACTACTGTGTTAACAGGAAGGCTGCCTTCATATGCATATTTGTGCTAAAGGAATGGAAAACAGAGTGAGATGGAATATGTAGCATGTGCAACATTAGGGGGCAAGGCTACGAAGCATAGCTACAGCCACTTGTTGCTTTCATTAATGTGTTACGAATCTAAATAGAATTAATGCCTCTCTGACTTTTTAAAATAGTGCCCCTGGAAACAGACCTAGATCAAGCCAGAGGTGTATGTGGGCTACAGAGTTTTATTGGTTCCTTTCTAACTTGTTGAAGGCCCTTTCCACTTCTGCTAGAAGAACCAGAAAATCAGAAATACATCTGCTGATTCCCCATGGACAAACAATGTTACAGAACAAGGACAGATTATAGAAAGGCTGCCTTTGAAGGGTGTTCAGCTGGGTCCAAAGAGCTGCAGCCAGTTTGAGAACAAGTGGTGGTTACTTCGAATGCACACCTCCCTTGTTGCAACAGCTCCTCTGGTTGTCAGCCTATTTCCAGGCACAATTCAAAGTACTGGTTTTGATCCATAAAACCCTATACAGGTCAGTCCCAGGCTAACTGGAAGACCATATCATCCCATATAGAATCATAGAGTTGGAAGATGGCTCAAAGGGTATCCAGTTGAATCCCCTGCTGTACAGGAACAGCCTCTGTTTAAAAACCTCCCTAGAAGGAGACTCCACCACTCTCCAAGCATGTTTTACTGTCAAATAGTTCTTCCTGTCAAGATGTTCTTCCTAATGTTTAGGTGGAATCTCTTTTCCTGTAGCTTGAATCCATTGCTCCATGTCCTGGTCTCTGGAACAGCAGAAAACAAGCTTGCTCTGTCCTCAATATGACATCCCTGAGCTTACCTGAGCTCTAAGATCTGCAGAGGAGGCACTAATCTCTAGTCCACAACCTTCATGAGCATGGCTGTTGGGAACACAGGAGAAGGTCTTCTCTGTAGCTGCTCCCTCACTTTGAAACTTCGTTCCTAGGGAAGTTAGGAAGGGTCCTACTTTGTTTTCTTTTTGACAACAGGTTAAGAACTCCCTTTTCCAGCAAGCTTTAAGAAACCAATTTTGAGAAAAATAATTTCTATGATGTCATACTGTTTTTAATCTGTTTTAAATATTTTAATTGTTGCTATTTTGTTGTTGTTAATACTTTTTAATTTTGATTGTGTATAGACCGGCCTAAAGAGCTGGCCTGGGGGTAGAGTTGGGGTGGGGCAGTTGCACACTGCCTGCCCCGACTCCACCCCAACCCTGTCCTGACGCTGTGCATCTGTACACATGGCACGTGGCATCTGGATGCCCTCCTGGCACAGCAAGTACACACACTGTGCCAAAAGGGTATGGAAGAGCCACAGCTCAGGCTCTTAGGGAGGCCTTTTACCACCCCTAAAAGGAGTGGCATTCTGCTGCTCTTTTAGGGGTGGTAAAAGGGAGGATTGGGGCTGCATCGTGGGGATGCCGTGGCCCTGATCCGCTGCTCCCCAGGGTGGCTCTGTGCTGCCCCAAACGGGCCGTCTGCATCGGCCCTATGTTTTTATCTATATGTGTTTTATTGTATTCCCTCTCTCTTTTTGTAAGCTGCCTTGAGTCCCACCCTGGGAGAAATATTTTTATACTATGTTTTAACTTATTATCTGATTTAATAACTTTTTAAGGGGTGGGTGGGAATTTGATTTTATTGCTGTATGTGTATTTTATTGTTGTTAGCTGCCCCGATTGATCCCAAAGGGGTGGGATATAAATAAATTTTATTATTATTATTATTATTATTATTAAGACAAAGTATAAATAAAGAAAGAGGTGGATGGATGGATAGATGGATGAATAGATAGATGATAGATAGATAGATAGATAGATAGAAGCAAGACAGCCTTTCTGGAAGGAAGACTGGTTATACAGGCATACATTCCAGCTGTCCTGATTTGGAAAGCATAGTCCTGATTAATCTTCTGTCATCCCACTTGCTCACCTTGATTTAAAATGACCCAGTTTCTCTCTCCTCTTCCTACCTCCCACTTCATCTTCAGCTTACTTCACTTAGTGTAAAGTGATGTCAAATTGCAAAAGGAGTTTGTACTTAATTAACCCAGCAGAGGCAAAGGGATATGAGAGGCAGAATGTTGCCCTTCCCAGTAGGCTCAGGCAAAAGCAGAGTGCTGGAGCCTCTCCTAGTTTGTGTGTTCTTCCCCATCTTTTGCCATCTTGACCCCACTCTGATGTTGTTTGGCCACACATGTCCCTGTTCTTACCTGCAACATGTTGGAGGGTTTACCATAGCAACCAAGATGGTTCAACTGACAGCTGAATAGCCAGAACTTTCCAGCACTTTGGAGGACATTAGATTTCCCCATACAAACTGGACTGAAAAAACAATCCCAACTGCTAAGCCTTGTTGAAGCCTTGACCAAGCCAAACAAAACAAAGAATTGCAGATGAGAGCAACAGAGACCTGTATCCTCAAGCTGTTATGGTAGAAGACTCTGCCAGAAACTCACAGAAAACTACTTGATAGCTACTTGGTCCAGAGTTTAAATTATGCTGTCAGAAATGGCCTGTATCCAAATATTGCTGCTGTTCAAGATTTTTATAGTAACCCAAGTGAGACAGTGTGATAAATGAAGTCCTAACATACTGTTTCTTTAGTGAGAAGTAAACAAGAACACTTAGTACAGATATAACCTTTACTCAGAATCACAGGACTTGACATTTTTATAATCTGGACAGTTGTTTACCCATCTTCTCTCTGATTTATATTGTGAGTCAAGAGTCATTGAAACATAGGGCTAAATCCTATTAGTAGGCTCAGATAGAGTACACCTATTTACCCAACTGGACTTACATTAGTATTGACTCGTCAATGGTTGATTCAGTACATCTACTCTAGTTAGGACTACCAAATGGATTCAAGCCATAGTCCCCTGCTGTTGAATGACATGAATTTGCTTCTATGTTTCTTACAGAGGTCTTTGCATATACTCATGGAACCACTGAAAGTACTATGAGAACCTTCCTTCCCACTTTGAAAGAGGAAAGGAGGTAGGAAATAAAAACTTTATGAATTACTGTATATACTCGTGTATAAGTCTAGAAATTTTAGTAAAAAAAAATTTAACCCCAAAAAAACTAAGTCGACTTATCCATGGGTACTATACTTGAACTCTTATTTTAAGAGGAACCATCTCCTGGTGAAAGTCAAGAGTGAAGTCTATTCTGGAAGCACTGACCCCCTTCTACTCTTTCATCCATTCATTTTACGGTAAGTACAACAGTTATGCCTTCTGGGATTTTGTAAGTTCTTTGGCATTCTTTCTCTTTTCTTCATTCTTCAGATCCTTTGTTACTTGCCCCTAGGTTTATCCTTGGGTCATATAAAAATCCATTATTTTGGCCCCAAAACCTGCCCATTTTGGCCCAAAAACCTGCCCTCAACTTATACATGAGGTCAACTTATAGTCAACTTATAATCAAGTATATATGGTAATTGAGTATATACGGTAATCTTCAAAATTTTCAAAACAGTTTCATTTCAACCTTTTTGCCCTCAGTATAATTAAACAAGCTGCCAGTTTTTGAACAATTTATAGAAACCCTATCTCTTGCCAAGAACAGACACATACGAATAGCTTACACTACACAATTATGGTACTTTGATACCACTTTAACAGGCATGGTTGCATCCTATGGAATCCTGGGATTTATAGGTTAGGAAGGAACTGGGGTCTTTGGTTGAGAATTCTAAGGGCCTCAGAGGTAGTTTGCCACTGCCCTCCTCTGAAATATAGTAAACAGCTCCTGGTATTCCTTGGTAGTCCCTCACCTAAATAATAACTATGTCTGACCCTGACTAGTTTTCAAGATCAGACCTGATCTGGTGTCTTTGGTGTATATAGGCCTAAGAATTCTAAATACCTCTTCCTAAACTACAAATCCCACATTTTCATGGCAGTTACAGTGGTGTCAAGGTGCTATAACTGTATGTTGTTAAAGGGCTGGGACCAAATAGATCATCAGCCTTGCTTTAGCCTTTACTACAGCTCTATGTTGCTATAAATGTCTTCAGAACCAGGATGACTAAACTGTCTTCTTTTCCTGAAAGTGTCCTACATTTCAGCCTTCTGTCCAGGGGGAATTCCAAAATGTTCTGCATTTTGAGCATGACTAAGAAGCAT
Source organism: Phrynosoma platyrhinos (assembly GCA_020142125.1). Lineage (NCBI taxonomy): Eukaryota > Metazoa > Chordata > Lepidosauria > Squamata > Phrynosomatidae > Phrynosoma > Phrynosoma platyrhinos. The sequence goes on along the minus strand of CM034701.1, from coordinate 374,940,838 downwards.
GAATTTACATTTCTATGAGTGTTTTTAGCTTTTATTTGGTAATGTCTTTCACTTTTCTGGAATGTCCTACATTTTGTGATGCTTTGTACTCTTTTCCAGTGAAGACATCTGGTCTCCTTGCTTCAAAACTCTTTGCCTCATGACACTGTTGGACCAAGATCTCCATAAAGGCCATGGCAGAGTTGACGGAAGGATTGCAATACCTATTCAGTAGACCACTTTGCATTGTTGAGCCAAATGCAAGCAGGAGTCACATTATTAAGCATTCTGCCATATGAAAAATATCTGCTTGTGGAAGGCTATGGGATAAGCTTTTACCTGTGGGGAGGAAATATGAAAGCATGCAGGCTCCCATCTGAATCCTGAAGGTTACATTCCCAGTAGGACTCAGGTGGGAATCATGTGGCCCTCAAGTGTTGGATTACCACTCCCAGCATTCCTCACCACTAGCTGTGCTGGATTTAGATGCTGGGAGGAAAATGGGGATGGGAAATCTTTCTTCCATTATATTTTATTGCAAATGAACAGCTTACTAAGTAGCGATGGACATAACAGGTTTCCACCTCCCCCAAGAGTTCTGTGCCTTGAACACCTGGATAATAGTCAGAAGTTAGCAGGTGAAACCTTTGGCAATGAAGTAGTCAACTGCCTGTAGCTGAAAATTGTATTTTAAAATGACTGTCCACAATTGCCTGTGATTTGGGGTCAGACTTGATAATCAATTGGGACACCAGATGGAACTCTGAAGATTTTTCTGTTTCCTTGGTTGCTTCTTTTTAGCTAAGTTCAGGCAATGTTCTGTACTGCAGTCAAGGTTGCACTGATAAGGCCACAGTCTTCTTGTACTGTAAATATTTTCTATGTAAGATTCCCATGTACTGAAAACAATCTTTGCCCAAGCAAAACATGCTGGCTATTGTGAAACTGAACTAGAAAGGGACGGGGGAGTGGTTTCCCTATATGCTTGTAAGATCACTATAAAAATTCTCAGTTTGCTTATTTCAGGGCTCAGCACCTTTGGAAAGTTATTTCCTGTTGAACCCACTAGCATAATTTTGTTGTTATTGTTGTTTTTCAGAATAAACTCTCTTTCCTTCAGTTTGTGGCATCCCTTTGTCCCATTTTTCTGCTACCGCAGAATGGAAATATAGTCATGGAATAGTGGGGGCAACACTTTTAAAAATCACAGCCCTCTCTCTATAGAAAAAGACCTAAATATAGTTCATGATCTCACTGGACAGTTATAGATAGTTGTTCCAAAATCACAGAGGATTCACATCTGTGGGTTTAGGAACTAGCATGAATGGTGATACATTTCCTCATTTAGATCCCCCAACAAAAACCAAGCTGGTGTCCATTTTTTGATAGGTATGCAGCTTCTGGTTCTTAAGGGGTTATGAAGTTACACAGCAAATTCAGCAGGGCAAACCATCACGGTAACACTGCAAAAATAGAAGTTGCACCCATGATACATCTGAGTTTCTCAGTTTTTGAAGGGACAGGTTGCTTTTGGATTCAATAGAATTTTAACAGAGAGACAGCATGGTACAATGGTCTTAGTGTTGGATTAGAACTCCACAAAACCAGGGTTTGTATCCTTGCTCAGCTACAGAAGTGACCTTGAGAAAGTCAAATACTCTCAGCCTAAGAGGAAAGTAATGGCAAACATTATCTGAATGTATATTCTCTATAAGAGGGCTGCCATATGTTGGCATCATCCTGAAGGCCCATAACAATAAGCATGTTAAAATCATAAGTTGCTTAATGATATTTTATAATTATAGTTTTTCCCTGTTTTTCCTGTTTTCATCTGTACTGTTACCTACCTATTGAGTTCTGAGAGAAAGGTGGGCTACATGGCAAATAAACAGAACTTGGAAAGTTACTCACTTGTTGTAGTGATTAGTTAGTAATTTGCTGTTGTTACTAATTACAATGTTTTAAAAGTAACAAGTTCTTCATTGCATTGCCATTATTTTCTATTAACTTGAAAACCAAACAAAAACAGAATAAGAAAATGGTGTAAAACTTTTAAAGATCATGTTGAAATGTTTCTACAAATGCCCTTTAACTTTGAAAAGTAACAAGAAAGCAATAATCATTATACCAATAAAGTTACTTCATTCTCACTGATTACTTTTGAAATGTAATGATATCACATCCATGC
>CM034701.1:374901602-374932558 GCA_020142125.1 Phrynosoma platyrhinos | reverse complement strand
TGGAGATGAGGGTTCAAATCATGCTCAGTCATGGAAACCCATTGGGTGAACTGAAGCAAGTCACACCATCACAGCCTCAGGGCAACACATAGGTAAACCACCTCTAAATAAATCTTGCCAAGAAAACCCCATAAAAGGTTTGCCTTAGGGTTGCCAGAAATTAGAAATGATTTGAAGACACACAACAAACTTAAAAATTGATCTGCGGCCTTTAGTACCATCTTCACTTTGTACCAGACTTTCCTTTACCAGGGAGAAAAATTGGAGGCTGACTTGAAACAGTCATGTCTTCATAGAGCTTTCATCTGTAGGAAAAAAAAGAAAGAGAGCTGAGACACAGGTCAGAACGGAAAAGGAGGTTGGGAAAGAGTGAAAATAAGGAAAGACTGAAAGAGCACCTGAGTGGGATTCCAGAGAGATACACCAGCAAGCAAGAAAAAGAGTGGTGGCAGAGAGAATAGGAAGAGTAATGGGGAAGAGGAGCATCATTGTGAAATGGAGAACTCAGTTGTTTTAATCCATGCAAAGATGGTTATTTTGTAAGTTAATAAGAGAGCATTGAACATATCCAGATGGTCTTAAGATGTGAAAAGAAGAGGAAGCTTTTCTGTCTTGTACTTCCTATTCTACACTAACTTGAACAAATCAATAGTGATCAGAGAGTGACCCAGGCACTCCCCTAGAAAACATGGGGGTAGAGAGTTTTCAGGGCCACTGGAAATAAGCAGGGTACAGATTGGAATACAGAGCAAGTCCCATGTCTACAGGGACCCAGGAACCGTCAACCCTAAACGCCAGAGAAGCCAACTCTTTTGTATGAGATACCAAAGATAATATGCTAGAGATGTGCAAGGCAAAGCACAGTCCCTGTAACATCCTTCTCTAATCTGGTTCCCTCCAATTGTGTTTGAAAAGAACCCCCATTACCCCAGAGAGCACAGCCCATGGGAGGAGATTATCAGAATTGTAGCCCAACACCTCTGGACAGTTCCAAGGTGGAGAAGGCTATCTTATCCATAAACTGCTGCATACAAACCATATAGGAATTGACACCATGGCTCACTTTGTTCTACAGAGCTAAATTGGCAATTGTAGGGGAAAGTTGTCTGCCTGGGAGCTGTCCAGTTCTGATGATCAACTGTATGCTTGACTCCATGGTTGTTGGCTATCCTATAGCTTTAGCCAAGACTTTTGTTTCCATTCCCCAACTGCCAGCTGCAGTGCTGAAATTAATGGAGGATAGGCAAGCAGTGTGGTAGAGTCTCCTTCTTTGGTTGTTGTTGTTGTTGTTGTTGTTGTTTTTAAACAGAGGTTGGATGTGTTGCTTTGATTATATATGCTTGCATGGCAGAGGGTTGGACTGGAAGTGTTGGAAGAGACCCCTTGAGGTCTCTTCCAACACTATGATTCTAAGATTCTATGATTCTTTTTCTTTTGTTTTGGTAATTTGCTTACATTTTTGGATTTTTTTTTAAAAAAATGCTGTCTAAAAATATCCACTACTGGAACTTAAAAAAAAATAGGGGTCATCTTCCCATAATTCAGGTACTGAGTTCCCAGTGGTTCCATGTCACACTGGGGATCTGACCAAATAGCAGCATGGTATGTTGGATTTCTAGACAACCAGGAATTGTGAGATATCCACATTTCCTGTCCTGCAAATCAACGCCACCATCAAAACTGTTACCCAGGAGCCTACAAAACTGTTTATGCTGGTGGAAAAAATTTCCACAGTGGAGTTTTAGGACATAATCCATGTTAATGCCTATTCAAAATTCTCAGTATAGATCATCTAAGAAAATGATTATTAAACCCTGCATGTACTTTAGTCTTATTATACCACATATAACTGTGCCAGCCAAATCTCAGGTCATGGCCTTTCCATTGTAATAACCTTTCATTTCTCAGCATTAACCAGTCATTAAGCCATACCAATGAACAAGCCAAGAAGTATAAAGTCAAGTTAGGTAACATGAACTCACCTCTTACCTAGTCATCTTGTAGCAGCTTAAACTTAATTTGCGGTTTCTTGTCCTACCAAATAAATATGGAATGGTTTTTTGTGGGTTTTTGAAGATGCCAACCACAGATGCTGGTGAAACATCAGAAAGAAACTCTTCTAGAACATGGCCACACAGCCCGAAAAACCCACAAAAAACTATGGATGCCAGCCATGAAAGCCTACGACTTCAAATATGGAATGGTATTTTTGCCAATTTTTGAATAGTATAGCATTACAAATAATTAGAATGGTTCAGGAAAGGAATAACATTTTAGGTAGGACATTCATTTTTGACACTAAGATTCTCCCTAACTGGGAAGTCTTGGCTTGCTCCATTTTTGCAAATCCAATTTTATTTCCTTCCAAGTCTTCTCATTGTTGTTTATGAACAGAGTTTTGTTCATTATTACTATTCCTAAGTAATTTACTTTCTTCCCTATTTGGAACATTTTTCCAGCTCTTATGACTGTGCTTATGGGAATATAAGTACTGATGATGTACCTTGCAGAGTTCAAAACAATAAAGTATTCGCAACTCTCAATGACATTATTGTACTGATCTTTAATATTGTTGTATCTCTAATACCCAGCAATCCTGCTGTTTGATAGATTGAACAGTATCATTCATGACAATGTTGCATTGCAATATGATCTCAGAAGACTGATTCTGGATGAGTTCAGTCATTAGATATTAGTTTAACATTCTAGTGGGCATTAATCAGCAAAATAGGTGAGTCATTATCCTTCTTGGCTTCTTCCCCTGCAAATTGCTGCTGAAATTTTGATTTTTTAAAAATATTATCCTCAGAGTCCAAGTCGAGTATGCAAATATGAACAGAGGAATTACCATTAGCAGCTGAAGCTAGCTAAACTGCCAATTATATTTCAATAGATTTGATTGTGAGTAGACTGAGTTTATTATATGTCTATAATAAACATTTGTTTCTGTGCTGGGATTTTTTTTTCCATGTCAAATGTACTGTGCAGCTATGGAAACACAGAAACCCAGTTAGTTCTGGTTATATACACATGCATGAATCAAAGTAGAAGAAGATAAGAAATCATGCTTCTTGGTAAAGTTTTGAAAATTTAGGAAAGCTATTTTTTAAAAAATCTACTGAGTTTAGGTTTATGAGGTAGCTCTTTGTTTAAAATTAGCATGAAACAAGAGGAAGCTGCAACAAATAGTTGCAGTGTGCAAAGTGTCTGTTTAGGGTTTAGTTATGGAATTTCCATGATACTACATTCCTTTTTCTGGTTTTCCATTCTATATACATATATGTACATGCAAACCAATGACCATGCTGGATGGAGATGGTGGGAACTATAGTCCAAAAGAGCTGGAGTGTGTCATATTGGGAAAGACTGGCATAATATTCAGTGACACAAGAGGAAAGTTTTCACTATATGAGGAAGAATTAGAATTTTAATAGTGATAGGGAAGATATTTGTTCTCTTCACCATTTGTATCATTATCAATAATTCATAGATTAGTTATAGAAACATAACATTGAAAGAGACCTCAAGGGCCATCAAGTCCAACCCCCTGCCATGCAAGAATACACAATCAAAGCATCCCCATCAGATGAAAACTGGAAACCCTATGAATAGGAAGTATGTTGTTATGTGCTGTCAACTTTGATTTATGACAACTCTATGATTGAGAGATGCTCAAGACACCTTGATATTTAACAGCTATGCTCAGGTCTTGCAAGTTCAGGGATGTGGCTTCCTTCATGGAGTCAATTCAGTTGCGATGTGGTCTTCCTTTTCTCTTAGTGCCTTCCACTTTATCAAGTATTATTGCAGTATTTTTCCTAGTGAGGCATGCTGTCTTATGATCTGTCCAAAGTCATTTAGGCTTCTAGAGAGAGTACATGGTTGATTTGCTCTCAAACCCATTTATTTGTCTTTTTGGTGGTCTATGCTATCTGTACAACCCTCCTCCAACACCACTTTGTCAGCTTTCTTCACTGACCAGCTTTCACATTCATACATAGAAATAAGAAATACTATGGCATGGATGCACCTGACTTTGGTAGTCAACTATACATCCTTGCTTCTTGTTGTTTGCCTTCAAGTCATTTCTGACCCATGGTGACCCTAAGGCAAATATAGCATGTGGTTTTCTGAGGCTGAGAATGTGAGACTTGCCTACAGTCACCCAATGGGTTGCCATAGCCAAGTTGTAATCCAGTGCTCAACCCACTACACCATGCTGGCTCCTGTGCAACTCTTATTTAAATCTCATTTAATTCTTTCATAGCTGCCCTTCCAAGTCTCAGTCTTCTTTTGCTTTCTTAACTACAGTCTCCATTTTGAGTTACATCATGCCTTACTATTAATGTCATCCCATTTCTTTAAGTCTAGTTCAGGTTATTTGAGGAGTGCACTATATCAGCTCCATTTATGGTACCTGTTTTAAGTCTCTACCATTCTTTTCATTTCTTTTTTCAACAATATCATTCTTTCAGTACAATACGGTACAATAATTGAATACCTTACCATCCTACTCTTTACATCAAGCATGCCAAAATGTACATTAAGGCATACATTCAACTGATTAATTAGGACATTAATATATTTTGATGAGAAGAAATGACTCATTGGAAAAGATTGCTGGAGGAAGCAGAAGGCATTAGGAAAAGGCTTGATTATAGATGAATAGACTCAGTAAAGGAAGCCACAGCCCTGAGTTTGCAAGACCCAAGAAGAACTATCAATAAAAGGGCTTTTTGGAGGTCTTTCATTCATAGTGTGTCCACAAGTTGAAGTCAACTTGATAATATTTTTCAACAACGATGAAGTACTTTCTTATATTCAAAATACATACAAAATCTTCAAGGAAGTTATATCTTCCTTTCTGGGAAAAGGAAATAATTACAAGTAACTCATTGCTTGTAACTACTTGCTTCTAAGCTCTGGCATCCCAATAACCATGGAAATGAGTTAACAAATGTGCTCCCCTCCATTAAAAAAATGTCTGTATCCAACATAATAGGAAGCAGCAGCAGATAACCTTGAATGTTGTTTGTTCATCTGACAATGATTGTAAATAAAACCAGGCCAGCTGCCTTGGAGATAGGACAGGTCTCAAAGGATTGTACTGGAGAGAATAATAAGTCACGTAAATTGCTCTGAGTTTTTGTTAAACGAGAGAGAGCTACACTAGTGAATTAGATTTAAGGCAATGTCAAAACAAAAAACAAAAAATGCTATTAGGATGTCATTCTTAGCAAGCAAGCTTCTCTGCTGCAAAATTGAACACATAAATTGGTATTTGTGGATAAATAATATATTGATAAATAATTCAGACCATAGGTTTGGGTACCATTATTTAGATGCAAGTCCCTTTAAATTTTTACCTTGGAATAAACGAGCATAGGATTTCACTTTAGAAAGAGAAAGCCTCTAGAGAAATAAGTAGTATTACCAGCAACATTTTTGGATGACTTAATCATAATACTTAGCATGTCTATGCTACCTTTTGAGTTTATAAATTGCTGTCCACACAACATTTGCTACAGCAACTCTTCAGAGTAGGTTGATGGTATCACCTCTTTATTGCAGAATGAAAAATTAGTGGCTTTCCTTTGGGCAACAGTAGGAAATGTGCAGCCCTCCAGAGACAGATGAACTATTATGCTGTGGATAGCCAGATTGGACTATGTAAGTTTGCAGGCTGCCTTCCCAAGGCAGATTTTTAAAAGAGAGCCACAGTAACAATGGCAGACTTCAACTACCTTGCAATTCATTGGCAGTCAACTTCTGCAGAGAACATAAGATCTAACAAATGCTTCACTTGCCTTGTTGACAGTTTTGTCTTATGGATGGTGGTAACAGCAATAAGATGCTCAACTATCTTGAATGTGATACCCTGGAATTCATCAACAAAGAAGAAAGAGACAATGAGATGGAAGCAGTGAGAACCTTGGGTGATAGCAAACATGCCTCCTTGGAATTCGTTGTACAGAACAAAGGGGGAAATTGAAGGTAGCCAGATATGTACAAGCAAATTTCAGTAAGCTTAAAAAAAAATTGGGTGAGATCCAAACATCAAAAATACTCAAAGAGAATGGAATTTATTATGGATGGAAGTTTCTTAAAGGTGGGCTACTGAAGGCACAGTCACAATCAATTCCAACACAACGGAAAAGTGGCCAGCATATAAAGAGATGAGTCTGACTGCCCAAGCAAGGAGCTCTCCAAGGACCTGAGATTCAGACTAGACATTATCACACGGGGGAAATCCCATGCAGAAACGGGAGTTTAAATGGAAAAAAACCTGCAAAAGTGGGCAGATTTTCAGATGACGTCGCTGTTAAAATGGGGCTAACCTGAACGAAAAGTAGTCAGAAACTGCTTCTTTTTTACTTTCGGAAAATCCCAAAAGTAAAAAGAATGCAGTTTTTGACTACTTTCCATTCGGGTTAACCCCATTTTAACAGCAATGTGTGTGAAAATCTGCCCACTTTTGTGGATTTCCCCCATGTGATAAATTCCATAGGGCCTTTACAGACTGCCAGAAATAATGCAACTTGAGTCCACTTTAACTATCCTGGCTCAGTGCTACGAAATCATGGGAATTATAGTTTTTTTCTGAGACATTGAGCCTTCTCTGTCAGAGAGCTCTGGTGCCACAATAAACTATAGTTCCCATGATTCCCTAGCACTGAGCCAGGGCAGTTAAAGTGGACTCAAGTTGCATTATTTCTGGCAGTCTGCAAAGGCCCATACATAGGAAATGGAAGAAGAGGCAAATCACTAAGGAAGACTGCAAAGAGGTAGCCAATTTTTATAGGAAGAAAGTCAAGCGGGTTCAAGTTCAGAATGATCTCTGGATTGCAAACAAGGTTAACAATAATAAAGCAGTATCTGAGGTTATATTTAGAGCAATAGGAAGAACACATAAGCAGTAGAACTGTGCATGAAGAAATGCTAATCGGTGGCAAAGAGGATGTGGAACTGCTCAGGTCCTGCTGTGCCTTCATCTTCTCCCAAAATGAAAATAGTGCTAAACTGGGTGAAAATGAATAAATGGTGCCAGGAGGGAGCTTGAGCTCAAAATAGGTGAAGAGATGGAATGGGAACATTTAGTTACTTTAAGAAATTCAAGTCTCCAGGGTCAGAGAAATTGCTTCCAAAGGAACATGCTGATGAGATCTTAAAGCCCATTTCTGCATTCTTTGTCCATTATTGGAAAACAAAAGAAATTCTGGCCCATCATTCTATATTAATTTTATTGGTTATGGCATAAGAGATAGATAAATTGAGGTTAGGGGTTTTTTTTTAAGATGGATGGGTGCAAGCTGTGAAGGTCTGGAAGATGACAAAAAATGGCCTCTGGCTCCATCAAAATTACCCATCTCTGTGCAAGATAAAATGTTGAGAAATTACATTTCTAATAAGACTAAATAGCATAGCAACCAAATGTTGCAACTTTGAGTAGATTTAAGCTAAGTTGCCCAGTTCCCTTAGGCAACATTCATAAATTACTTTGTTAACAACAAGAAACAGCAGAAGAGAATATGTAAACTCTATATTCATGCAGAGCTTTGGGGAATTACCTTTTGGATTACCACCCAGAATTCCTCAGCTAGCATGCTCAGTGGCCAAAATTGTCACTCAAAAAACTGATATATGTATCTGTAACTTCATAAAGGTTCAATTACTGCATCCAAGATAGAATTCGATTAGTCCATGCCTAACCAATCAAGCTGATTTTTCCACTTTCCTCATGAAATCTTCAGAAATTGACCCTGCTGGTTTTCAAAGAGTTAGTGATGAAGTCAACTAATTCATGTGTATTTGCATTGGCAGAGGAACTGAATGAACTGGATAATTGTTGTGAATTTCTATCAGTGAACACAGTGTTAAAGAGAGCATAATTTTCAATTATTTGCAAAGACTGAAGCAATTGACTGTATAACATTATTAAAATGGCTCCCTAGTGTTCCTAATTTAAAAAGCTACAGAGTTCATATAGGGACACACAAACATTGTGTCAAAGTGGCCCAGAATTGTATTAGACACCATTAGAATGTTTATACCTTTAGTCATATCATAGGATTTGATTAAGGCAGAAGCTGGGTTGAGAGACAATGTACTATAGTGGATTGAGTACTGGACTAGGACTATGGGAGACTAAGGTTTCAATCTCTGCTCAGAAATGGAAACTGACTGGGTGACCTTGGATGAGTCACACTCTCTCAGCCTCAGAGGCAGCGAGCAAGCGTGGTGTACTGGTTTGAGTGTTGGACTAGGACTCTGGGAGATGCGGGTTTGAATCCCCACTCAGCCATGGAAACCCACTGGTGATCTTCGGCAATTCACACAGTTTTAGGGGAATCAATGACAAATATCTTGGATAAATCATGCCAGGAAAGCCCTATAAAAGGATTCCTCTAAGTCAGGGTCAATTTGAAAGTCCATTAATAAGAACTCAGGATAGAACTTAAGATAGTGATTTGTTGGATTACATGCATCTGGCAATTTCAGATTTATTTTTTTAGCATGCACTAATGGCAGTACATTCGCCCCTCCATTCTCACGGACTTGAGATCCACGGACTTAAATAATCATGGAGGGGTGACCTCCTTTATCTTCAATGGGGCCATTCAAGCCTATGGGCCTTGAATATCGGTGAGTCTCCATTTTCGTGGGGTATCCGGAACGGATCCCCTTTGAAATAGGAGGATTGACTGTAGATCCTGTGTAAGGGTCAGCCCTGATTAGTACTTAGATGGGAGACCACCAACAAATACCTGATACCATAGGCTATATTTCAGGAACTGGCAAAATTACCTATAGTATTCCTCTTTTAAGAAAACCATACAAAATTCATGGGGTTGCCATAAGTTAACAGGCACATGCATACACATACACATCCTTTTATTTACATTGCAGATAGAGATATTTCGTACCTCTATCTGCAGCAAGACGCTGGACATACCACCTATGTCCCTACTGCTTGGTTACCCAAGGATGGGAGAACGGAAAGTGCCCAGGCAGCATCTGACTGTTCTGTAACCAAATACACAAAGAAGCAGATATTCTCCTGGATCTTTCAAGGGTTTTTCAGAATTCTGAGAGAATTATGTTATCTTCATGTATGCAGTTGGAGAAATACAACATGGAGGCAACCTCTCAGGAATCTCTTAACATCTCGACTATGCCATGATCTCTACATTGCCAAGATGGTACCTGGTACCATCTTAGAGCCTTGGGTAGACTAGGAGGTGCCATCCAGTTTTCAAAATTCACTCCAGAGTTTGTATGAATTGACATTGTTAACATCTTTAATTCAAGAGCAGAGATAGAGGAGAAATTCATTAATTTTTTAATCTAATTTACATAATTTTGCAAATTTGAATAAAAATGTAGATTAAAATTGAGTTTTGCACTTCTTCCTTTAAAATTTACACTTCTTCAAATTCTTATTCTCAAACAAAAAGTGTGTACAGAAATATATATACACTCATCCCTCTACATTTGCAACTTTGACTTTTATGGATTTGATTGTTCTCTCTATGAATATCTAGGTCCTCCAGTCGAACTCTTTGGTCAGCTTTAATCCAAAGTCACACTGAAGGACATAGAGATTCCTAGAGAGAACACTCCACTAGGCATTTGTAGCTCCTCCAGCACAATTCTATGGCCAATGTCTGGCAGATGTTGACCACAGAGCTGCACTGGATGACCTAGAGATTCATAGAGAAATGTTATCTCAGGTAAAAATATAGTGTTTTAGTTATTTGTGGTTTTTCCACATTCACGGGGGTCCTGTGCCCCTGACCCGAGCAAATGTGGAGGGGCAAGTGTATTAGGGAAAGGTCCAAAATGTAAATATTAGGAAAAACAAGGTTTAAAATTCCTTATATAGAGAACTTGCCTGTGAAAAAAATGCATATGTTAGGCAAAATAGTGTACAAAATGTATTTATCTGGCAAATATGCTCAAATATTGTTGGAAAATCTTTGCATTCTTTTCCCGCCTCCTTAGATAGATAGGGATTTCCTCCCTTTCTCTCTCCCTCTCTCATTCAAAAACTAACCATGTGACTTAGGTCATTCCTTCTTTGGGACTAACAGACTCTCTTTCTCTCAAGATTTTCAACTGAGCTGTTCCCATCTACCTGCTCTCTCAACTTTCTTTGGAAAGATGATGGGATAACTATTTCTCTTTACCTGAACTATTCACTAGTTAAATTAGGATATGGCCTTTTATGTAAATATAGATTAAAGCCATTGTTTTAAATTACAAACTATGTGTTTGTTGTTTTTTGGAGTCAGTCCCAGTTCTTAGGGAAGCATAGTTAGACAAAAGTACATTTCGGCTAGTCTACTAATTTAAAGCCAGACTCTAACAGACTTGGCTTTCATATTTTGATATTTAAATATTTTTGTTTCCTTACAAAAGCTTAAGCTCTAGGAAACTTAAATTATCCAACAAACATGTATAGACATTTTGATGTAAACCATTACAGTACTGGTCAAAGTTTGGGACAAAGTAAATTTAAGATTGGAAAATTCCTCCAAGTTCAGGATAAAAATGGAATTCAAAATTGAATAAATAAGGAAACAAGAGAATGCAAAACTGACAAATTCAACGATCTGTATTCAAGAATGTCAACAACTACAACAATGGCTCCATCTACCACCAATGACAAGGTCTGTGCTAGGTGATACTAGACATCTGATAATCTAATCTATTAAATGGTACCCCACATTTCTCACCATTCGAGCAATACTTTACAGCTCAGTACAGCTGGCCCTCCATATTTATAGATTCTCTATCCATGGATTCAACCATCTGTGGCTTGAAAACATTTTTTGTTCAAAATTCGAAAAGCAAACCTTGAGCTTGCCATGTTATATAAGGGAACCCATTTTACTATGCCTTTGTATATAACAGGACTTGAGAATCCACAGATTTTGGTATCCATGAGAGGTCCAGGAACCAAAACCCAGATGATACCAAGGACCACTGTATATTATTTGGTTTTGTGGATTAGTCTTTGTAGGGCAGAAGTAAGCAACTTCGAGGGCCTAGGGCCTCAGAAGGCACCCCAGTTTTTGAAAATCCTGTTTTCTCTGCAACCTTTTCCTACCAAATACGACTAGAGCAGTCCTAGAGGATGCAATTGGTGGTTTTGCCAGAGTCTTAAATGTGGAGTGGGAGTATTGACTTTTTTGGGTTAAAAGAATTGTACCAGTTTTGGGGGTATGTGTGCATGTGTGGTAGTCTAAGGACTCTTGGGGCATCAAAACAGCCTGGGGAGTTTTATGTGGCCCATGGCCACACTTTACACATATCTACTTTAGGGCATGAATGTATATAATTTTGCTGGACTATCCTTCCAAAATTACAATAGTGGGTACAGCAACCAGGGCACCTATAAATATAAGCTTTTGATTTAAGACCAAACAGATGCCTGCTGTGAACTCTACCTTTTGTTTCAAGCAGGAGGCCTGGCCTACTTTTCTAAGATGGAAGATTCTTACATTTTGTTTGACACCAACTTTGCAAGGGAATTGTGAAGACAGAACATTGCCAACATCTCTAACTGGCCATGTTCTAGGAGAAATTTCAAGTGAGGTACTTGATGGATTAGGTATGCAATCTCTACTGTGTTTATTGATATGCCTATAAAGACAAACAGGAAGACAATGGCCGTTGCATTTTGTGTCTGAGTTAAACCAAAAATGAAATCCTTCGCCAACTGTACCACATCTTTTATAAGCGGCCTGCGGGTCGTAGGTTGCCAACTCCTGGTTTAATCAATTATATTTATTTAATATTTATTTAATATTACTATTTAAACAATAATATTTATTTAATATTTATTTATTTTATATTACTATTAATTATTTATATTAATAATTATTTATTTAATACTTGTTTATGTAAATATATAAATATACCACTGTATGAACTACAATGGCAAGATTATTGAGGCTTCCATATTACCCAATTTGCTGGATTTTACCCTGATTCTAGATCTGCCTCACACTGCCTATCTAGACCATCTTCTGTATGGATTTCAAAATTTCCTTTGACAGACAGACCGACAGACAAGAATTTAACCCTTGAAGTAGAAAAATGTGCAATCACTCTTCTATTCTATTGTTTTGCAATATTGTTTTGTCCTTCTGAGAGTTTTTAGTCTGTCAATCCATGTAATGTTAAGGGGATGGGAGGGTTGGATTGTGGGATGAGGGAATGTTTTAATTTGTTTGTTTTAATATGCTGTAACCCGCCCTGATTGCCACACAGAGGGGCAGGCTATAAATAATAAATTTATTATTATTATTATTATTATCATTATTATTATTATCAATTCATCCTAGTTCAGTTTCATTTTCAGTTTCATTATTAAGTATTTTCCAGTTCCTTGGATCCATGTTCTAACTGCAGTAAAGTCTAGAAGAAATTTGTTTTGCTGAGATCCCTGCAAAGATTGCACTGAAAGTAATGGAGCCATTGGAGTGAAGCAGAAGGTGCAAAAAAAAAAAAAAAACAGAGTAAAAGCTGCAACACCATGATTAGAATCTAAGGTTCTGTAGAACTAATTGTTCAGAAAAAAGGAAAATCCATCTTATGAAGAGGTGGACAGGGTTCTTCCACTACCTGATGTAGTTACTGCCAATTCTATTTTTATACACCATCCTTCAGCCAAAGAGATGCCCAAGGTGGATTAAAAATCCTGCAGAGGCCAAAGCAATGACAGTTGGAACATAGAAGGAGAGTCTTTCACAATCTGAATAATTATATGCATAACTACACTAATTTCTATATGTGCAAATTATATCTCTGAATTTGAGTGGCTGAAATATGGCAACCCTAAGCTATCCCTACCTAAGAAAGACAATATTCAGAGCCATGGAATTAGGGTTACCACATTCCACTTCTTAAAATCTGGGTACCTAATTTGCATATTATGAAAATATTCTAATTATGCAAACAACTCTAATTTACATCCTAATTATGAAAATTCAGAACATTAATGGTTGCATTTTTAATTCCATGATTTCTTCTTGAAGCCTGCATTTACAGTGAGCCTTGACTCTGAGATTTATGACCCTGGATTGTTTCTTGACCTTTTCTGCTACCATGGACTTTCCTTAGGATTTACCGTTCATGATCCTGGACTGTTTGATGTTGGATTCTATTTGTTCCTTTGGTTTCTGAACTCCTGGCACCCTGCCTGCTAGTGCAGTGTGAAAACAGGACTAATAGTTCATCATCACCAACACAGATGAATTTTGCACACATGCTCACAACTCCAGTTCCAGCAAAAGTCATGCTGCATTCACTTGTTGGCTGGCTGGCTGGCTGGCTGGCTGGCTGGCTGGCTGGCTGGCTGGCTGATTTTTAAAAATTATCCACACTATCATCAACCCAAATCTGTCACATCAAGGTAGGTATATTCTCAGCTCCTTGATAAAAAGTCAGATTTTTTGTCTAAGGAACTGACAATCACACAAAATCCCAAATTGTACAAATACTATATCCATATGTTCTCTGGTCCTCAACCTAACAGGTACTAGCTTAGTATCAAAGTGTTGACATAAGTAACTGGATGTAAGGCAAAGTAACTACAATATCTACATCTGAAAAGAAAAGCAGGACCCGTACAGGGAGGGAGGGAGAGAAATACAGTTAAATATAGATCCGAGGTAAGCCACATTAGCCCCCAAAGGAGAACTTGAACCCCCATTCCCCATTTAAAAAAAAACCAGGAAAAGCCCTTTTTATCCACAGGAAGTTGCTAACAGCAACCAAAATATGGTGAAAATGCCCCTAGGTCCCCAACAGGCCATTTAGAGGGCAAAAAATGGTGGAATGCCCATTAATTTTGACTACTTATGTTTTTACAAAGCAACAAAAGCACAGAATACATTGTCACTGTTGTTGTTGAGGTGATGGTGGTGGTGATGATTTCAATGGGAAGTCCTGAAGATGCCTTCATCGTAGTCTGTCTACAGTCATATAGTCAGGTGCTTCTCAGCTTCCTCAGACACTCCACCAGTCACTACATCAATGTGGGGGGAGCAGGATGAAGGTGGATTCTCAGGAGATTTTGGTTGTGTGCAGAACGAAGAAATTTCTAACTTCTGCAATAACAAAGAAAATACAAGGCTACAAAATCATTTCCCACCCCCATTTCAGTGTCCATGCTATTATACTATCTAACCATAGTATTGAGGTGACATTGTGTTCCCGAATGCCATGACAGCAGAGCATAGGTTACAACAGATACGCCTAAGCTGGTAAATCTGTCCTGGAGCATCAAAGAGTACATCTTCCTAAATAGGGGAGGATTTGTCATGATGTGGCAAATTGGCTGCATCAACTATGTGCAGAACAATAGAAACTGACATTGGTACTGGCACTACCATCATTGGTGAAATTACAGATCTATATGGTGTACATATTAGAGTAGTAAGGAATACAAACAACTTGTCTTGTCAACAAAAAAGGGGGTCTGGACACATTGAAATACCCTGTCAAGGATGGTGAAATGCCACAAGGTTTTTTACATCGGGGGGGGGGGGGAGGAAGACATTTTTGAACAGAAAACCAAAATTTTGTACAGAAATGAGTGAAATGTTCCAAAATGGGGAAAATGTTAAAAATGGGGGAAAACACAAATTCACAAAAGTGGGGGAAAGCTTTTAAAATGTTCTTGCATGTGAGAAAAAAAAATAAACAAAAACTAAGAGAAAAGGGGGTATAGAAGTGTGGGATCTTTAAGGGCAGATATGAAGGAACTACACAAGATCCTCAAGTATAAAGTTATATTATTGGACAATAAAGTCAGAATTGCTCCTAGCATTGTATTTCCAATTTCTATGTATGGTTGTGGAAGCTGGACAGTGAAGAAAGATGATAGGACAATGAAGAAAGGTGGTAGGAAAAGAATAATAGAATCATAGAGTTGGAAGAGACCACAAGGGCCATCCAGTCCAAACCCCTGCCATGCAGGAACTCTCAATCAAAACATCCCCGATAGATGGCCATCCAGCCTCTGTTTAAAAACCTCCAAAGAAGGAGACTCCACTGCAATCTCCGAGGGAGGGTGTTCCACTGTCAAACAGCCCTTACTGTCAGGAAGTTCCTCCTAATGTTGAGGTGGAATCTCTTTTCCTGTAGCTTGCATCCGTTGTTCTGAATCCTATTCTCTCGAGGAGCAGAAATCAAGTTTGCTCCATCCTCAACAGGACACCCCTTCAAATACTTAAATAGGGCTATCGTATTACCTCTTAAACTTCTCAACTTGTTGCAGTTAAAACCACTGCTGCCAGGCAGGCATGCACGCACACACGCACTCACATCTTGAATAATAAACATCTAGACAAAGACTTCTCTAGGCCCTTCCCATACTCCACCTTCTAGGTGTTAACCTTATGTTTATTGGATAATGCCTGTATGATGTATGTTAACCCAGCCTCTTGATGTCCATCATCCACCACATGACTATTTTTCCCAAGCCTAATGATTATTGACCTTTTTGATATCACTTGTTACCCATAACAAAGTCTGTGTCCATGAGTTCTACCTTTGTTTACGTTTGTGTTGGCCATCTGGTGTTAGATTCACTTTGTTTCTCTAAATGTTGTTTGTGCTTTGCCCAGAAGCTGTTCTCAAGTGGAAAATTACAGACACACACACATCTTTACATTTCACCTTTGACTGTATAATCCATCCATATCCTAACAAACTGACCATTATGTTTGCCTACTATGTTATAATGAAATATCTGTATTTCTAAACAGTGAATTAATAATTAACAATTAATAATTTACAAATAGCAATTTGTTAATCTTTTAAAAATTAAAATTAAAATTAAAAAATAGCCATATGCAAGTTTAATTCTTTAATAGGCAAGGTGTGTGGGGGGGGGGGAGGTGTTGGTCTAAATTTGTTACGAAGGATTGATGGCAACATAATCTACAGAACAGTCACAAACTCTTCTTTATGGCAACATTAATATACCCTTCATATAAAGGCATCACCACTTACAAAGATCCACTCATTATGCTAATTCTCACTTTGCCAAGACTTTTGTGCTTTTTCCTGCTTGTGATATCATTCATGACATCAAAATGTCCAAGTATACATTTAGCGTAGGCTATCTCTATGCCAATAGCAGGAGCCGGTAAAACCTCTGCAAACAGATAATCATTGGCCTGATCATGCAGAAAAGTTGACATTTATTTTTGCTCTCATAATCCAAGCTTTATGAAGATTTATCTACAATCTGAGCAGCTATTTCCAATATTTTTTTTAAAAAATCAACAGATATTTAAAAACAAATCCTGATATCTAATTTACCATTCAACACCCTCTGCTCTGAATAAATTTGATTTACAAAACTCTAAATCTCACTTCCAATTCCTTATAATATTTTTAAACTTCAGAATATTGAAATCACCTTGAAATATTCAGTATATGTGGATTGTCCATCCGACAAGCTTCCTTGCCTCTTATCTGTTAACCAGCAGGTTTTGGTTCCCTACATTCTCAAACTCTTCCCATGTGGTGAAGTTTAATACAGCCCCCAAACATATTCATCATATGTTATGAAGATCTATCTTACCAGTGTTCAGACTCAGATTCTCACTGTTAATTTTTTCTTACTTGGCCAAGTCTTTTCCATTTCTCTTGCTTGTGACTGATGTCATCATAATGTACATTCAGACCAGGATATCCCCATGTCAACAGCAGCAGCCAGTAGAAACCCCCAAAAATAAATAACCTCCCATTGGACTATCTAAGTATCTGTGATTATTATTGTTGTTGTTGATTGTTGTTCATCCTTCCTTTCTCTTCCTTTTTTAGATGGCAGTGCTAGTCTTGCCCAAATCATTTTATTCAATATGCTCAAGGTGGTGATCAAAAGCTAGGACCGTCAGTCATCTAGCAAGGTAAACTGGAGGCACAACAACCTTCCAGATCGATAAGTGCCAAGGGTAGGATCATAGAATCATAGAATCATTGAGGTGGAAGAGACCACAAGGGCCATCCAGTCTAACCCCCTGCCACGCAGGAACTCCCAATCAAAGCATTGGGTAGGAATTCCCAATCAAAGCAGGATGGGTAGGTTTGCAATACAATCTTCCACATGTCTACTCAGACCTTAGTTCTAATGAGCTCAATGGGTCTGGGATTCCTTGCTCCCCAGATTTGCTATCCCAGATTTTGAATCTATGCACACCTAGGAGTAAACCCCACAGAACATATTGGGACTGACTGCTAAATAAATGAGCACAAGATTGCCCAAGGAAATTTGATATCTATAATATTTCTGTGGATATTTATTTACATAAACCTATGGCACTGCAAAAATTATTGGACTATGGATTTTATCACAGCAGCCTTGGTCTTTCCCCAATCTTGCTGCAGTCGAGAATAAAAACATGCCAGTTTAAAATAGAATGAAAACATACAGGTTTGGGAGTTTTTATGACCACATCTCACTTCAATAGCATGATGGAGGCTTTTTGTGCCATCGACAGTCCTCACATGCTCTCATTCTCACTGCCCCTTAACATGACTCCCTGCCCAATGGCCTACCCAGAATGCCTTTCCATTTTTAATTTTGATTTGTAATGCAATTCCAGAGTTATAGAAATGTAATTTAGAGAAGAGGAGGAGGAGGAGGAGGAAAAAAGGAAGGAAGGAAGGAAGGAAGGAAGGAAGGAAGGAAGGAAGGAAGGAAGGAAGGAAGGAGTGCAATAAATGAAAACAGGCTGCCTGGGAATAGCAAGAGGGGAAAGGGCGAGACTGACACCATGTGAAAGCTCAATATCGGGATTGCCACAGACTGTCACTATCACACCTATGGAGGTTAAGGGGTGGCAGAGCAATTGGATATTTATTGATGAGTATTCTCATCAATGAAAAGATGCCTTCTAACAACACTTCAGAAAACGAGCAGCAACAAATTGTAAGTGATGTCATATGATAGGTTCTACCAAAGGCGCAATTCTCTTGCTAAAATTGCAGTATAAAACTTGTATGTGATAAGATCCTACATCTCCCATCATGTCAACTGGGACTAATGGGAGTTGTTACCCCAAAAGGTGGCGGGACTTGGGAATCCACTGGGTGACCTTGGGCATGTCACATGCTCTCAGCCTCAGGGAAAGGCAATGGCAACCTTTCCCTAATAAATCTTGCCAAGAAAACCCCATGGGGCTGCCATCAGTTGGAAATGACTTGAAGGCACACAACAGCAACAGCAACAGAAGATTGTTTCGGGGCCATCACTGCCAAATCAGGATGGTTGGAGGATATGCCAGTCAGAGGTGGAAGAGTAGCATACAGTCTGCATATGAAACATCCTGAGATCCCTGTTATATAGAGAGGTAAAACACACCTAAGCACCCTCTCTTTTTTTTTTAAGGGGCATCAAGAGAAAATCACCCAATATATGGGATGGGAGTACAAATGCTAACTTTAAATTCCTTTAAATTCGGTAACTCAGATGTTAGCTCTCCAGGGGGAATTTCTGTAACTAACCTCTTCAAGGCCCTATGATAACAATGCACATTGGTAACTGTTGCTATCGTGCTTTCCCTGTTGTCTTTATTTCTCATTCTATGCAACTTCTCTAAGCTTTTAGAGAACTGAACAGTTCTTTGTGCAAGTAGCATGGAGAGTCTTCTGGTTGAACAGAGGCTATACTCAAATGTGTTTTATTTTTATTCACAAAGAACTGTTCAGAATCCAAGTTTTTAAAATACAACTATTAAAAAAACGCCTGAGAGTATTGACAAGTACTATACTTTTTTGCTGCAGGTTGCCAATTGTTCTCAAGGCAACGGACAAGCATTCCCTATTTTGGTTTTGGAGAGAATGTTTGTGTGAGAGAGTGTGTTGTTAAGACAATAAAACATCTGAAATAGTTCTACAGTGAACTAGGAATGCTTTTTTTACAAGAATTTGGAATGATCTTCAGCAAAATGTTATATTTGTGCAGACCACAAAACAGCCTCATCTTTGACTGTCTTTCTATAGCTAATCCACAGGGGGAGCAACAAGAGACATACTGCAAGATGCTTAGAAGATGTTTGTTCTATTTGTAGAAATGCCCAATGGTTCAGAAATTTCAGATAGCAGGCTTTGTTTGTTTTTAATTTATCCAGTAAATGGTGCAAGAGTTCCTGGTTCAGTAATTTCTGAATTTTGAATCTTAATAGCCCAGAGTTAATCCCAGAGTTTCAGGTTTCAGTAGTTTCAGCTTAAAAGGAGGTAAGCAAAGCAGTGTTTCAGCAAAAGGCCTTGAAGATCAAGAGGCAGAAAAGTTGGCCCTTCACATCAATGGATCCCTAATCCACAGATTAACCATCTAAGGCTTGAAAATATTACAACAGGGGTAGGCAACTATTACCTACCTCGGGCCAGTCCGCTGGTCCGGAGCTCTTTTGCAGGCCAAGGGGAGGGAAATGGCACCCTGCGCGCACACTCGCTTGTGCATGCGCAGTACGCCAGAAGTACTGTGCATGTGCGCACATGCTCATGCATGCATGCACACTACTTCCGGCATACTGCGCATGTTCAAGCGAGTCGCAGCCGCCATTTTGTTTTCCAAAATAGCAGCCGCAACTCATTTGCGCATGCGCATTACTCCGGCACATGTGCGAGCAAGTCACGGCCGCCATTTTGGAAAACAAAATGGTGGCCGTGACTCATTTGCGCATGTGCAGTACTCCGGTGCATGCGCGAACGAGTCGCGGCCGCCATTTTGGAAAACAAAATGGCAGCCATGATTCACTTGGTGGCGGCACACGCAGCGGCGGCGGTGGCAGGACCGGGCGGGGGCTGGTCCAAAGGCCTCGCGGGGCTGGGGCCGGCCCGCGGGCCATAGGTTGCCGACCCCTGTATTACAACAAGATATAAATTCCAAAAAGCAAACCTGGATTTTGCCATTTTATATAAGGGACACCATTTTACTACACCCTTATATAATGAGGCTTGACCATCCATGGATTTTGATATCCACAGGGGTTCCTAGAACCAAACCCCAGCAGATACTAAGGGCCCACTGTGCTACTACTATGGGAGGTTGACCTTTTGGTAAACTAAACAGCCCCTGGAGTACTCCAGGGGTAGCAAATTGACCCATGGACCTCCTGCATTGTCCATCCCTGCCCCAGATGTTTGATAATCTCCTGATCTTCCATTGATATATTGCATCCTATTCTCATTTAAGCAGTGCACACTAGTCATATGTGCATTTTATTCAGTAGTGCCTGGCTGGTGGGTCAGCACAGAGGGCATAAAAGTCCAGGCAGTGCCACAGGTAGGTGGAACCAGAGGTCATAACAGGCAGAGCTAATGGGAGGTGAGCTCAGGAATCCCAACAGGCAGATTTATATTAGAAATGATGGAGGCAAAGGAGAGGATTTATGACAAGAATCCCACTGACATCTGGTTCCTTCAGGGTCAGTGAGGCAGTGAATCCACTGACAAAAGCTATCCAAGGTCCTGGATCACTGACAAAAGCTATCCAAGGTCCTGGACCTATTTGGGGGCTCATGTTAGGGGCTATGGATAGGTAATTTAAAGTTGGGACTAAAACCCAGGGTGGATTTTCCACCTCATTGAGATCAGAGCTATCTGCTGCCACTGAAGAATTCTGGACACAACCAATTATGCATCCTTTTCATTTTCTCATTTCTTGTAAAGCAGGGTTTGGGAACTTATTCCAAATATTTGATAAACCTGCTGCTGCCACACTCCACATTCATGTTCTTCTTCTTTTTTTCTTTAATCTGTGGGTAATTTCCTGCCGCAGACAAATCTGGGAAATTATTACTTTTGCTAGAGCCTCATTACTGCCTCTTGATTCTTTTACTGGTTAAACTTCATGCCATTATGTAAAATACCATGAGCAAGCGGCAGCTGATTTCCTTAATCCGCTTCAGGCAGTCTCTCATATGCATCAACTAAAATGTGTTGCATGGCAGAGAACACAAGAGGCAGTTAAATTAGGATTTGTTTCCTTTATCATTTGGAGGACAATGTGAGGAATTATGTGTCTCACTTTTATGAGTCTTGCAGGCGTTTTTTGCACAGAGACAAGACTGAAACAACAAATGGGACTCATCCTCCTCTTCACTATTTTAGTGGAGTCCTCCAAAAGACAATTTGCTTTTTGTGACTGCATCTGCACTGCAGAAATAATCCAGTTTGACACCACTTTAACTGTCATGGCTCAATGCTATGGAAGTCTTGGAACTGTACTTTGTTGTGGCACCAGAGCTTTCTCACAAAGATACCATTCCTAAATTTCCATAGCATTCAGCTATGGCAGTTAAAGTAGTGTCAAACTGGATTATTTCTGCAGTGCAGATGCAGCCTGTGATGGCTACTATCCCAGAATAAATATGAGGAAGATTACATCTAGATATTAGAAACTATCATAGCTAGAATTAGGAAGCCACAGCTCAGCACAAGAGGAACACTGGATGGATCACCAGAGTTATAACACTTAGCATCTCTGAGAGCAATGAATGGATTCTAGTAGAATAATAGAATAACAGAGTTGGAAGAAACCCCAAGAGTTATCCAGTCCACCCTCCTGCCATGCAGGAACTCACAATCAAAGTACCTCCAACAGATGGCCATCCAGCCTCTGTTTAAAGGCCTCCAAAGGAGACTCCATCACTCTCTAAGGGAGTGTGTTCCACTGTTGAATAGCTCTCACTTTCAGGAAGTTCCTCCTAATGTTTAGGTGAAATCTCTTTTCCTGTAGCTTGCATCCATTGCTCTGGGTCCTGTTCACTGGAGCAGCAGAAAACAAGCTTGCTCCATTCCCAATACGAGGGAGTACTGTAAAGTAATAATTATCAGCAGGAGGTTATTATGGTATATTGATGAAATTTTGTCAGTGTCATCATCACCAAGTGACTTTTTCTTTTCCCAAAAATGAAAAATCCATTGCGGGGTCACCAATTTGACAACACAGATGACGTCATTCATGAAGTGGAAGAGTGGATTAAGGTGTAATCTGCAAACTTCTACAATAAGGTATTGTATTCAGAGGGTCAAGAAATGCTGGGGAAAATGTGTAAATCTGGATGGTGCAGACATGGAGAAAAGCTAACAACTACAAATCAAAGCAAACTTTCTGTCAAAAAAAATGTAAAGGTGATAATTAAAACGTTATGATACCCCCTCGTATGTCACTCCTTCAAATACTTAAACAGGGATATCATATCACCTCTTAACTGTCTCTTCTCCAGGCTAAATACACCCAGCTCCCTAAGTCTCTCCTCATAGGGCATGGTTTCCAGACCTTTCACCATTTTAGTTGCCCTCCTCTGGAAACACTCTACCTTCTCAACATCCTTTTTGAACTGTGGTGTCCAGAACTTATCACAGTATTCCACGTGAAGCCTGGCCAAAGCAGAATAGAGTGGCTCTATTACTTCCCTTGATCTAGACCAGGGGTAGGCAACCTAAGGCCCGGGGGCCGGATGCGGCCCAGCAAGGCCTTTGGACCGGCCCCAAACCGGTCCTGCCGCCGCCGCCCCCCCCACCGCCGCCGCCCCCCCATGATGATATTGATTACTGTTGTTATTACTTGTTCTTGGGGTTTTCTTGGCAAAATCTTCATAGGGGTTTTGCCATGGCTTTTCTGGGACTGAGAGAGTGTGCATGCATTTTTTTTAAATTAATTCTTTTTTAATTTTAATTTTTATTTATTTATTTATTTATTTACTTTTGGTGCTTCGGCCCGTCAATTGTCTGAGGGACAGCAACCCGGCCCCCGACTTAAAAAGGTTGCCTACCCCTGATCTAGACTCTATGCTTCTATTGATACAACCTAGAATTGTATTGGCCTTTTTAGCTGCCACATCACACTGTTGTCTCGTGTTCAGCTTGTAGACTACTAGGACTCCTAGATCCCTTTCATATGTAGTTTTGATAAGCCAAGTGTCTTCCATCCTATATCTATGCATTTCATTCTTTTGCCCTAAGTGCAGTAGTACCTTACATTTCTCACTGTTGAAATTCATTTTGTTAACTTTGGCCCAGCTTTCTAATCTATTCAGGCCATTTTGAATTTTCTTGTGTGGATCCACTTTATAAGGCTGACTGTTGTGTCTCCTTGACAGGAAGTACTAAGGATTTCCTGTTTCCACTGGGATTTCAGAAAACAGAGGGGGGTGGCTGGCTTGGCTTGACTGCTGCCTATGGTACTCAAGGTTGATTATGTATACATATTGCACAACCTGCCACATTTTTTTTAAAAAAAATTATAGCTTCTCATGCATTTTCTGAAACCCTCCTATCTGCACAGTAGTTAGATATACATGATCTCAGTCCTGGTTTGTTATCTGTTGAGCCAATCCAGGGTGGGTGGTTCTTAGGTTTTATGTATGTTGTAATCTGTTGGATTTTAATACTGTAAGCCATCCTGATTGCTTGGCAGAGGGACAGGGTTTAATTATTATTATTATTATTATTATTATTATTATTATTATTATTATTATTATTTATTTTCATTTTTAGGTGTTGCTTATGGATACTGTAATTGCAATTGTAATTGCAATAAAAGAAATGGCAAATAACAAGACTCCAGGAACAATGATATACCAATAGAACTGTTGCAACCCACACTAACAGAATCAACTCTAGTGCTAACCAACAAATGTCAACAGATATGGAAAACAAAACAATGACCAACAGATTGGACGTGATCAATATACATCCCCATCCACAAAAAAAGGAGACACAAGAGACTGCAGCAATATAGAACCATAGTGCTAATCTCCCATGCAAGCAAAATTATGCTCAAAATACTGCAACATATACTCCAACTACACATGGAGAGAGAAATCCCAGAGGTCCAAGCAGGGTTTAGGAAAGGAAGAGGCACCAGGAATCACACTGCAAATATACGGTGGCTAATGGAGCACACCAGGGAATTCCAAAAGAAAATCAGCATGTGCTTTATAGACTATAGCAAGGCCTTTGACTGCATAGATCACAAAAGGCTATGGAAGGCTATGGAGTGCCCTTAAAGACATGGGAGTGCCAACACATCTGATAGTCCTAATGAAGAATCTGTACTCAGGACAAGAGGCTACTGTCAGAACAAACATGGAAAAACAGAATGGTTCCCAGTTGGCAAAAGAGTCAGACAGGGCTGCATCCTTTCACCCTGTCTGTTCAACTTGTGTGCAGAACGTATGATAAGAAAAGCAAGTTTGGACACAGGCGAAGGAGAAAAGAAAACAGGAGGAAGGAATATCAACAATCTGAGATATGCTGACGACAACTTAATACTAGCAGAAAACCTCACAGACCTGGAACTACTAAAGAAGATCAAAGAAGAAAGTGCAAAGGCAGGCTTACAGTTGAACATAAAGAAAACAAAAATAATGACCACAGAGAACTTACACACATTCAAACTAGACAATGAGGAAATAGAAATAGTAAAAGATTTCTGATATTTGGGATCAAACATTGATCAGAATGGGGACTGCAGCCAGAAATCAGAAGAAATTAAGAATGGGGACGGTGGCTATGAAAGAACTAGAAAGGATCCTAAAACGCAAAGACATACAACTCAGCACAAAAGTCAGAATCGTTCAAGCCATCGTGTTCCCTATTACCATGTATGGATGTGAGAGTTGGACAGTCAAGAAAGAAGATAGGAGGAAAATCAATTCATTTGCGATAATGTGATGCAGAAGAAGAGTGTGGAGGACTCCATGACAGTCAAAAGTACAACAAATGGATCCTAGAACAGATCAAGTCAGAGATATCCCTAGAAGCCAAGATGCCAAGACTAGACTAGACACATCATGAGAAGGCATGAATCGCTGGAAAAGACAATAATGTTAGGAAAGGTGGAGGGAAGTATAAAGAGAGGAAGGCCACATGCTAGATTCTATGGATGGACTTTATTAAAGAGACCATGCATAAGAGTTTGCAGGAGCTGGGCAGAGCAGTAGAGGACAGGGGGGCTGGAGATGTCTCATCCATAGGGTCGCCATGGGTTGAGATCGATGCAAAGGCAGTTAACAATAAAAATGGATACTGTGCCAGGGTAGAAAACAAATTAAACCATAAGCCAGGGGTAGGCAACCTTTCCCTTTAAGGGCCGAGGGACTTCATCTCCCAGAATCCCAGGAGCTATTGGCCAACATGGGACTATTGGCCAACATGGCTGAGGCTTCTGGGAGCTGAAGTCCCTCGGCCCTTAAAGGGGAAAGGTTGCCTACCCCTGCCATAAGTAAAGTGGATGCTGGTGAAAAAGAAAGAGTTAGGGGTGTTGCAGACTGCAAGAAATAGTGCAAATTGAGTCCACTTTAAGGGTTAGGGAATCATGGGAACTGTATTTTATTGTGGCACCAGAGCTCTCTGACAGAGAAGGCTCAATGTCTCAGAAAAAAACAATTCCCATGATTCCCTAGCACTAACCCTAACCCTAAAAGTAGACTCAATTTGCACTATTCCTGGCAGTCTGCAACCCCCCCTTAGACCAATTTTGGAAGAAGCTTTCCAGTGGTCTCCTGTTTCCTTATGCAAGGCTGGTTGTTGTTGTTGTGTGCCACATGTCCTCCATTTTCAGCATGACTAAGAACCATGAATTTGCATTTTTATTACTGTTTTAACCTTTTATGTGGTAATGCCCTACAATTTTTTTCTTGCATGCCCTACATTTCGCGGTGCCTTGTCCTCCTTTGAGGTTAGGGCATCTGGACACCCCTGTTCAGAGGAGGTTTGCCACTGCCTTCCTCTGAGGCTGAGAGAGTGTGATTTGCCCAGGGTCACCCAGTGGGTTTTTCCATGGCCGAGTTGGGATTCGAACCCTGATCTCCAGCGTCACAGTCCAACGCTCAAATCACTACATCACACTCAATTTATATACGTTTCCTTCATTAGTTTCTTTAAAGAGATGCCCCTCAGAGCCCCGCAAATGGAGGACTCTAGCAGACTTCGAATGGAACCACGAAGTGATGGCAAAAATCTGCAGCGGGCTGTAACTCTTTGAGCGCGTTCTACCTTCCCAGCTGCCTTAACACACTCTCTCTGCTAGAGCGGAATCGGGGTCCTAAAGTGAAGCCCTTGTAGCTGCCTACGATATTGCCTGTGGAACTGACTGTTTTGTGTGGCGAGCTAAGAATTTTCGTCCCCCTTTTTCTCTGTCTCGAGGCCCCTGAAGCAGAACGGAATAGGGCAGAGCTATGGAAATTCAGGACCGCCAAAAGGCGAGCGTTTCAACCACCTAAGTACGGTGGCCGCAAGAGGTCCTGGCCAACATGGCGGCGCCTGTGGTTGCTGCGATGGTCCAGAAGGCCTACTACAGTTCCGGAGTCCTGAGGGTCGCGTGGAGAGGTGAAACTCCTTTCTGGGTTTTCCTGCGTGGTTGGGCTGTTTGGTGCCGGCGGAGACTGCCCTCAGGGCCACTCCGTTCTTCGGCCTCACTGGCTGCAGCCGCACGGCAGAAATAATCCGGTTTGACACCGCTTTAACTGTCGTTGCTCTATGCTGTGGAATTCTGGGAAGTGTAGCTGGATGTGACACCAGACTCTGGCTGCATCCGCACTGCAGAATTAACGCAGTTCGACACCACTTTAACGTGGTGTGTGTTGCGTGCATTCAAGTCGCTTCCGTAAGGGGAAGCTATGACAGCGTTTCTTGGCAAGTTTCTTCAGAAGGGGGTTTGCCATTGCCTTCCCCTGAGGCTGAGAGAGTGCAACTTGCCCGAGGTCACTCAGTGGGATCCATGGCCAAGCAGGAATCGAACCCTGGTTGCATGGCCCAGTGCTATGGAATCGTGGGATTTCTAGTTTTGTGAGTTATTTAGCCTCCTTTGCCAGAGGATTCTGGTGCCACAATACAGATCTCAAGATTCCATAGGATGGAGCCATGGAAGATAAAGCGGTGTTAAACTGCACCAATTCTGCAGTTCTCATGCAACCTCTGAGGAAAGCCTACAATATTTGGGGTGGTTTTGTTGTTAACTGCTCTCTAGTTGACCTCAACTCATGGTGATTCTGTAGGTGAGCCATCTTCAAGCCCCACCATCCTCCACTGCTCTGCTTAGGTCTTGTATCTTCAGGCCTCTGACCTCCCTGTTTGAGTGTAGCATCTGACATGTGCCCTTCCTCTTTTTCTACTTCCCTCTACCTTTCCCAGCATCATTATCTTTTCCAGTGATTCATACCTTTTCACGATGTGGCCAAACTACAACAACCTCAATCTGATCGTCTTGCTTTCCAGGGAGATTTCAGCCTCGATCTGTTCAAGGACCCATTTGTTTGTCCTTTTGGCTGTCCACAGGATCCTCAGCACTCTTCTCCAGCACCACATCTCAAAGGAGTTGATTTTCATCCTATCTGCTTTCTTCACTTTCTAGCTTTTGCATCCTTATATGGTGGTGGGGACAATGATGGCTTGGACGATTCTAACTTAAGTGCTCCATTTCTTTACACTTTAGGATTTTGTCTAGTTCTTTAATCGCCGCTCTTCCCGTTCCTAGTCGTCTTCTCATTTCTTGACTGCAGTCTCTGTTTTGATCAATGTTTGATCTAAGGTACAGGAGCTCTAACTATTCCAATTTCCTCATTATCTAGGTTGAATTTTATGTAGATCATCCATGGTCATTATTTTTTGTTTTCGTTACATTCAGCAATAAACTTGCATTTGCACTTTCTTCTTTGACCTTCCTTAGTGATTGTTCCACATCCTTGATGTTTTCTGCTAGTAGTATAGTGTCATCAGTACACTCACCCCACCACATTTGCTGGGGTTAGGGACACAGGACCCCCGTGAATATGGAAAAACCAGAGATAACAAAAACATTATGTTTTTACCATAGAAAACACCTCTCTAGGTCCTCCAGTGCAACTCTTGTGGTCCACATCTGCCAGACATTGATCATAGAATTGCTCTAGAGGAGCTACAAATGCTTAGTGGAGTGTTCTCTCTAGGAATCTCTAGGTCCTTCAGTGCAACTTTTGGTTAAAGTTGACCACAGAATTGTGCTGCAGGACCTAGAGATTCCTAGAAAAAACATATTAATCAAAACCACAAATAATCAAATCTTCAAAAGTCAAAGCCGCAAATGTGGATGGACAACTGTATGCACTTTAGTTTTCATGCAGGAATTCATACTTTGATGTAGCGTTTATTGTAATGGTTACTATTTAGTAAGGGCCTAAATAGACTGTACAGTCACCTCTTTTCTCACGGACTTAAAGTCCATGGATTGCATATTCACGGAGGGGCGACCTCCATGAAAATCAATGAGGTGCACCCCATTGAAGCCTATGGGGCTTGAATATTCCCGAACTTCCATTTTCATGGCAAAAATGGCCAACTGTACAGTTAGTACAGTGACCAAAAATTCTGAGCTTTCATCACTTTGCTGTCTTATTTTGAAGGACCATCTTCAACCATATTAATATGCCCATTCATTGACTTTATTATCCACATCTCTGTTTGACGTCCTGTCTTCAGGAGCTAGGTACAGTGGGCTCTTGCTACCCGCTGGGGTTTGGTTCCAAAGGGGGGGGGGGAGAGCAGGGTGTGTGGATTGCACCAGGTGACACCATGAGGACGATATAGGGCAGGGGTAGGCAACCTTTTTGGGCTGGGGGCCGGGTTGCTGTCCCTCAGACAATTGGAGGGGCCGAAGCACCAAAAATAAATAAATAAATACATTAAAATTAAAATTAAAAAATTAATAAAAATTAAAAAAACATATGCATGCACACTCTCTCAGCTCCAGAAAGCCATGGCAAAACCCCTGTGGAGATTTTGCCAAGAAAACCCCAAGAACAAGTAATAACAACAATAATCAATATCATTATGGTGGGCGGTGGCGGCGGCGGCAGGACCAGACTTGGGCCGGTACAAAGGCCTCAGGGGGCCGCATCCGGCCCCCGGGCCTTAGGTTGCCTACCCCTGATATAGGGGAAGTGCAGAAAACATTACTAAGGATTCTATAGCATGTGATATGGGAGGAGGTCAAGGGTGTGTGTGTGACACCATGAGTGACCACATCAGGTGATGCCAATCCTGGGTTCCAGGACACCCATGTGGATATCAAAATCCATGGATGCTCAAAACCCATTTAATACAATGGTATAATAAATTGTCCTTTACATACAATAGAAAAAAAAAATCAAGGTTTGCTTATTGAAATGTATATATTTTGGAATATTTTCAAGCTGTCAGTGTTTGAATCTGTGGATAAAAAATCTGTGGATATGGAGGGCCAAATATGGCTTTCTCTATGGATGTGGTTCAGCTTTGGTAGCCATAGCTATCATCTCAGTAGTGATTATTGCAAAATGAGTTGGAAGACTCTTAGCTGACTTAACTTTCATAGGAAATAAACTCTGAAGTAAACAATGGCTAAAGGGGAAGCAACTTTGGTTTAGCACAGTGGCTTCTGTGAGAACTAATGCAAACAATCCTGTAAATAGTTTTTTGTGGGTTTTTTCGGGCTGTGTGGTCATTTTCTAGAAGAGTTTTTTTCTGATGTTTCACCAACATCTGTGGCTGGCAATCCTATAAATACCTTATCAGAAATAATTCCCATTGATTACAGTGGTGCTTAGTTCCAGGTAGATTACTATAGGATTGCAACTTTAACCCCTCCTCTCTTACCTCTACATCCTGATTATGAACAACAGCAAAAATGTTTGTCTTTCACCTTTGTGGCCCAGTCACTTGCTCCAGGACTCAGGGACACCAGGATGCAAGAAACTCAGGATAAAATTATTATTATCCCTCTGCAGATGCAATCGGGGCAGCTTACAACAATAAAACACTGTAAATATACAATCCCAAAAATCACCCACCCCTTAAAATAATATTAAACAACAAAGAATTAAAACAGCAACAAAACAATAAACAGTTGAACAGCTAAGATAAGTCACAGTGGTAAAGCGGACAACCAGCAACAAATGTGGCAAAGCGTAGGAGAAGGGATGGAGTAGCTCTTAAGGCCGGGAGATCTAATCAGGAAAGACCTGCCGGAAGAGATCTGTCTTCACAGCTTTTTTAAAGCTATTTAAACTGGTAATACGATGGATCTTGTCCAGCAGACCGTTCCATAATCTGGGAGCGGTTGCTGAAAAGGCCCTCTGGGAGGTTGCAGACAGCCTAGTTTTTATAGGCTGAAGCAAGTTCCTCCCAAAGGACCGGAGTGCAAGGGGTGGATTATATGGAAAGAGGCAGTCCCAAAGATAGATTGGACCCAAACCATTTACGGCTTTAAAGGTAATAACCAACACCTTGTACTGAGCCCGGAAACTGGTAGGCAGCCAGTGAAGTGACTTTTAAGACACGTGTTATATAGTCTCTCCTTGATGTACCCGAGACCAACCTGGTTGCCACGTTCTGTACTAGTTGAAGTTTCTGGACTAAGCATGAGGGTAGCCCCATGTGGAGCACATGACAGAAATCAAGACGAGAGGTTACTAGTGCGTGCACCACAGTTTCATGGTCCCTTACTTCCAGGAAAGGGCGCAGCTAGCGTATCAGCCAAAGCTGATAACAGGCGCTCCTGACCATCGCATTTACCTGATTAGTCAACAGATCCAGGAGCACCCCCAGACTGCGAACACAGTCCTTAGAGGAGAGCGTGACCTCGTCCAGGACTGTAGGTTGTATCCCAATACCTAGTATCAGGGCTGCTACTGCAAGCACCTCCGTTTTATCTAGATTCAGCCTCAGTCTGTTTTTCCTCATCCAGCCCATTACTGCCTTAAAAAGTCATTGAGGGGACAGACACCATAGCTGACGATCGAGACACGTAGAAATATATCTGGGTGTCATCAGCATACTGATAACACCCCGCCCCATGACTCCAAATAATCTTTCCCAGCGACTTCATATACATATATATATTAAGCTTTTTCCTGGTGGAGCAACTGTCCCCGAACATCACCCTCTGGAATCTGCCTGAGAGGAAG
>CM034701.1:374865031-374901502 GCA_020142125.1 Phrynosoma platyrhinos | reverse complement strand
TCTCAACTCCAAATCCTGTCCTAAAGCCAGTTTGAGATGGGTCTAGATAATCAGTTTCCTCCAAGACAGCTTAGAATTGAAGAGCAACCGCCCTCTCAATCACTTTGCTTAAGAAAGGTAATAAGGAGACCAGCCTATAGCTGTTCATGTCCAGGGGGTCCAAGGAAGTTTTTTTCAGAAGTGGCCTAACCACCGCTTCCTTCAAACAAAATGGAGCATGGCCTTCCCTGAGGGATGCATTGACGATGTCCCTAAGGAATATCCTCAAGGCATCCCCTCCTGGACGGCCAGCCACGACGGGATAGGATCAAGAGGGCAGGTTGTCTTCCTCACTCTACCAAGGAGGTTGTCCACGTCATCAGTACTCACAGATTGAAACTGGTCCACTATAATTTCATTAACGGAGTTACTGGACACCTCGTCAATTGATTCTGTTACAATACTGGCATCTAAGTCAGCCCTTATCTGAGAGATTTTATATGCAATAAAGTTGTTAAATGCGTCACAGCAGGTCGTTGTCAGGTTAAGTAGTGGGTTCTGCGCAGGTGGCACGTGTCAGCTCCCCTACTACCCTAAACAGTTCTGCTGGACAGGACTCTGCAGACACAATACGTGCAGAGAAGAAAGACCTCTGCGATGCACGCATTGCCTCCCGATAGGAACAAAGAAAGTTCCTATGATGGGTCTTGTCAGATAAGAGTCGAGTTCTCCACCAGGTGCGCTCCAGTATTATTAATTAATATTTAATTAAAGCCTATCTGCAACCCAAAGACATTTAGCCTATTTTAATTTTGCCCCCTACCTACTGCCAAGTTGTGCAGGCCTGGATTAACCAAACCACATATTCCCTTGGGGTTCTTGTTTAATGCATTTGTTCTATTTGAAAATACAGTTTACTTTTTGCCTGTTTAGTTTCTGTTCAGCTGAAAGATTCACAAAACTTAATGTGAAGGGGTTCATTGCCAGCTAGAAGATAAAATAAATAGGACTGGATGTTTTTAGAGCTGTAATCTTGCAGTTTAATCAAGTTTCTTTTTCCATTAACTTTTGAGAACATTATAGTTATTTTAGCCTGGGGTTTTCCATTAAATTTATGCTATTTAGGGACAGGCAGAGGAAATTCCCTCACAATATTACTATTCATGAGCCATAATTATTTCTATGGCAATCCCATTTGTTCTGCTTATTGAGGGACTACTAATATAAAGTAGTGATTCTCAGTTGGAGAAACCCTCAGATTTCCTAGGAACTTAACTATGGCTCCTCCAATAAAAATGGGCAATGAGGTCTTGCCCTCTTGTAAATCTTCTCCTGCATTTTGAAGGAGTGTGTATATTTCTTTGCAGTTTAATCACAAATCTAAGAGTGGATCTTTGAATTTTACTGCAAATCTTGCTTTATTTCATTCACATCTCCTGAAATCGTAAATATTGCTCCATCCTGGCATTTGCAGAATAGTATGGTGACACTAGTATTTTAGGCCATAATTCCTAGAGTCAGCTAATATGGTCAATGGCCATGCTTCGTGGGGGAAATTCTGTCAGTTGTGAACCAAAAAAGTATTTTTTCCAAGTTCTATAGGTAACTATTCTTAACAGGTAAAAAAAATTAAAGGAAGGAGAAGGCATATTAAGAACCTCTTGAAATGTTTTGATAACAAGTAGATCCTGACACTTAAATTGATATTATAAAGTGTTTTCAGAACAGAATGAATGGTTTTGTGTATTAGGTTTATAGCAGAGGTAGGCAACCTTTTTGAGCTGGGGGCCAGATTGCTGTCCCTCAGACGATTGGGGGGGGGCACCAAAAATAAATAAATAAATAAAAATAAAAATAAAAAAAATTAAAAATATGCATGCACACTCTCTCAGCCCCAGAAAAGTCATGGCAAAACCCCTGTGGAGATTTTGCCAAGAAAACCGCAAGAACAAGTAATAACAACAATAATCAATATCATCATGGCAGGCGGCAGGGGATGGCAGCGGCGGCAGCAGCAGGACCGGCCTGGGGCTGGTCCAAAGGCCTCAAAGGGCTGCATCCGGCCCCTGGGCCTTAGGTTGCCTACCCCTGGTTTATAGTGTTCTACAAAACCACCCACTAGCATTGCCAGTGTTGAGGTTGTATGTAATCCTGCAGGTGGAAATGTTCATAGATTACGTAACACTTGATTGTGAAACTAACAGTTCAATTGGAGCATATATATGCATGCCTGAGATTGGTGAAATCAGTGAATATCAGACTTAACCATATGTAGTTATTCACAAAAACAGCAGTGCAAACCCATACACAGTTGGAACCTAAGGTAAGATTACGGTGATGGGGACACACTTATAAATTGAACTACACTTGTCCCTCCCTTTTCACAGACTTGGAATGGAATCCGCGGTCTCATTCTTCGCAGGAGGGACAAGTGGCTAGCGGCCCTGTGCATGCACCATTATTTCCTATGGGACTTGAATATTTGCAAGTCACCATTTTTAGGAGGGAGGGGGTACGGAATGGATCCCCCGTGAATTGGGAGGGGCTATTGTACTTGGTTAAAAAGCAGGGGTTTGATTGACAAATATTCTTTAATAGGTTGACACTCCTAGTTAAGACTAATGATGATATGGATGACTGTGGTTATTGCTGTGTAAACAGTGCTCAAATGTGTACCAGTGCTATAACTTATCTGGTAGGCACTTTTCTTTCTAATTGCTTTTCTGTGCAGCTGCCTGTTCTGATCCAGCTGAAATCAATTTCTGTACTGAAGAGTTGTTGTACACCATTGTCTTTGTTGTCTCTTTGATATTCTGCTACTGAACTCTTCCTTTAAATTGGCTCTTTTTCTCTCTTGTGATAATTATCTTGCAATAGTTTTCAACAAATACTGGTTTCCCTTTGGCAGTCTCAATATAGGTCACAATAGTTAGGTTTCAAGTTTCAGAATGAGCTTGCTCTCAGCCCAAGTGAGCCTAAAGCCTCTTTGAACCACAAACAAGGATCAGAGGAAAGTGTCCAGTGAATATCAGGCAGTGTTCAAGCCCAGGAAGATGGTAATGGAAGTCACCAGAGATACATTGCTTATGTATAGTCTGGAAAGTGAGTACTGAAGGAAAAGGTGGGAAGAAATTGGCCTTTGGGATCAGTTGACTATCAGTTGGTACTGCAGCATAAGTTATGCTCTTGAACCACAGGGTGCAGTGTGCGAAGCTTACAGTGGAACTGGAATGCAGGTAACAGATGAGATAGTGCCACAATTTGGCCAGTTCTTTACGCGTGTGCATACACAGTTCCCTCACTTGCTCTAGTCATGTTAATTCTTAATCCCTCGTGCCACTTGTTAGGAAAGGATGGCTTAGAGAGCCAATATGGTGGAGTGGTTTGAGTTGGATTTTGTCACTGTGAGACCAGAGTTTAAGTCATCACTCAGCCATGGAAACCCACTGGGTGACCTTGGGCAAGTCACATTGTACTCAGCCTTAGAGGAAGGCGAGGGCAAACCCCCTCTGAACAAGTTCTGCCAGGAAAACACTGTGATAGATTCACCTTAGGGTCGCCATAAGTCAGAGATGACTTTGAAGGCACACAACAGACTGCTATATTTCTTTACTTGAGGAAGCAGAAATAAAATAAACACTCAAGGATCATGTCTTAGAAGTACAGACATGTTTTCTGAAAATAGAGACCTTCACACTGTACCTTTGCCAGACACTGTTTGTCTATACTAAGTATTTGGATACCTCAGTGTCAGCTTATCACTACAGAAGCACATTAAATGGCATTCTGTAAGTAAGAACCAATGCAGACAGACAGGAAAAGGTAGCCTGAAGCTGCCTTTTCTCTAAGCTGCAGCAACCGCACTGCCTGCCCCAAGGATGCCCTAAATGGGGACGGAGCAATCGCACTGAGGGGCAGTCAATGCGGCTTTTCTGAAGCTGTATTGAAGCCCCACCAACTGCACTGCTGGTCCCAAGGATGCCACGAAGAGGGATGGAGCAACCACACGGAGTCAGCAGCGGCTGTTTTTTTATTATTATTATTCTCTCAGACGCATGTGCACGTGTGCAGGGACACATCCCTGTGCAGAAAATGTCATAGGGTGGCATACAGTCTGTTACTCTCTGTGTACAAAGGTGACTGAAGTTCGACATCCTTACACACCTGTGCAGGACCTGTTATAGGGTGGCATACAGTCTGTCATTTTGTCTGTACAAAGGTGACTGATGTTCAGCATTCCTGCGCACCTGCGCAGGACCTGTCATGCACTCACATATCATGCAAGGATTTGCTGACCTTGGCTTCCCCCATCATGCCAGGAAGTGGTGTACAGGTGTTATGCACACCTGCACAGAAGAGGTCACAAAAGCCTCTTTCATGCAAACTACTGTGTATGCTGACAGCAAGCATACATTCGATGGAATGCATTTATTGTCATAATAGAGAATAGTTATTAGGGTGCATGCATAGGTTTACAATTAGGGTTAGGGTTGGGGTTCAATATTAAAGCACACCTGCACCAGTGCATCCACACTGGAAGCATAGGGCACCTTAATACTGCATCGTAGGGCGCATGCTCTGGATCACCAACTCAATTTCCGCCACAGGTGTGGCGGTGCATTTATACGACCATTTTAGATCTCCAGCACCCTTTTTCTGGTGTACCTGTGTCACTGCATACATACACACATGCAAAGGTGCACATCTTTGCAGAAAAAAGTGGCTCCTTTTTGGAGTGGCTTTTCCCAGCCTATGGCGTCTAGAGGGCGCTTTCCTGCTGGCTTTTAGGCATGCGTCGTCTAAACGCCACACCTTCAAGTCAGCCTGAAAGTGTCTCTTTTTGCCCATCTGTATAGCTCCTAAGTGTCCCTTCACTTACTTGTTTTCAAGGGTTATTGTAAGGATATAGTCAGAGCAAAGCTTGGCTATCCTTGCTGGGGGAACTGTCCAGAGGAACTGTAGGCATGGGAACAACATTAAGTTGTGGAGTGGGGGACCTTATTACTCTGGCACCAGAAAAGTGGCTAATTGTGAGGCAGAATCCAGAAGCCATTGCTTGATCTTAAGACACTAGATGTTCAAAGGCTAAAGAAACTGTCATTGATGCCTGTGTGTGTGTTTTGTGCTAAATGTTTTACACAGTATGAGGATAATATCTTACTGGGATTGAAATCTATTAGCCATTGAACTGGTTAGCCAAATCAGTGGCAGGTATAAGAGAAGGGGCCTTTATAATGGTGACCCTGCACCCCAAGAATCAGCTTCCAGGGGGTGAGGGTCATCTGGCTCCTTCTCTTTAGGTCTTCAGGAAAGCTCTGAAAGAATCTGCTTCTGCTGGGTTTTCCTGTAGTTCATGAGTTGCCAGTTTTATTGTTCATATTTTGCTTTTAATTGAATATCAACTTAACAAATTTTATTGTATTTTGTATTTGTATCCTGTAGGCTTGCAAGGATTTTCCCATTAAATGAGAAATTATTGCAAATGAATCAGTTAATATGTGAATGAATTAATGAAAGATTTAAAGTTGTTGTTTTAATACACTAAAAAGATGTCTGTGAGTGACTGGACAGCAACAGTTTAAAATTAATTAATTGTTTTAAATCAGAACCTATGCAAAGTGCAGGTCATAGCATCCTCTTAAAAAATAATTTCCCCCTCTTTTCCCCCGTCCATATCAAGAAATGTCTTTCCTAAAAATGTATTGTGTACACATAATCCCCAAAACAAAGCAAAATGTGTGGGTCGGTTTTCTTCAGATGACATATTCACTAATGGGTTAATTAGTTAACATTCCTGTAATTGGGTTAAAAATTCCTTATGATTTCAAGGATAATAATACTTTTGTTTTGTCCCCAGGCTGCACCTTGATTCCATGGTATGGAGCCAACTGCCAGTATGCTACCATGGCACGTGCATCACAGACACTTTTCTACATTTCTAAACCTCGTAACATCACAGTACAGCCCTGCAGGCAGGGCAGCTTTTTCAACAAATGTAAGTTTTTGTAAACATTGCTTGAACCGTGACACTTAAAACCTGGAGTAATTTTGTGCAACTTTCTTCTCTTTCAGTCCACAATTCTGTGTGCAGCTTCCATGCCTTGGATAAGCTGTCATTCTTGGTTACAGTCTGTGTACACTTCTACTTGTTGTATTCACTGAGGAGTCAAATGCCTAGTTCATGCTTCGGTTTCCATGATAAACTCTTTTAGAGTCCTCTACTGTACCTGTGGATACTTAAAGAGCTCTATGCTCAGTTTGGGGGGAAATTACACAAACTGATCGATTCTCTTCTATGCTGGCTATGCAGTGTCACGACATCAGGTACTGCAGGAGACTTGAAGTAGCACTTAGCAGTATTGTCACCACAAATTGTGAATTGATTCTCTTCCAACTTGACTGTGGAAGAGGGAAGGTGGGGAGTTACTGCTTTTTTTATAGAAGTGATGATTCATGTGGCTGATAAGAAGGGAGAGAAAGAAGCTAAATATGGAATTCAGAGTGCCACAAGAGATGAGAGGAAAAGTAGAGGATCTAGGAAAGTTGTGGAGTAAGAAAGAAATGAGTTCTATCCCTTTTGCTGAATAGGAAACAGAAATGTCCACTGGAGTAGACAGGAAATTTCTCCTGATCAAAATTAAATTTGCCACAGATTTGTCTCAATGCAATCAGCTTCATGCTTCATTTGTGATCACAGTTATATGGAGGAAATCCTGGATGAACCTAATCTAAACCATTCATGTTGCAGTCACCTCTTCCTTTGATCTTTATGATGTGCTTTGTGTGGCAGTTCCCTAAAAGACTGAAGATGGTTGGCTGGAATAAATTCAGATGGTTTTTGTAGCAATTGCATTGGTTGCCAGTATACTTCTGGACTTAATTTAACCTTTATTAAGTCCTAATGGTGTGGAATCAGAATATTTCAAGAATCATCTCTCCACATATGAGCCAACTTGAAAATATACCGTATTTTCCGGCGTATAAGACGACCCCCCATTTTTCCAGTCAAAATATAGTTTTAGCACCTCTATCCTCCTTATCCTTATACCCGGCGTATAAGACGACCCCCCCCACTTTAACCACAGATCTTGCAGGTTAAAAAGTAGTCTTATATGCAGGAAAATAAGGTAATTCCACTTCTGAAGCTCTGCCCCAGTCCTCATTTGCCCACTTACCCCAGAAACAAGTGGACAGATACCCAAGAGGGCAGGAACCCATTTCATGTCGCACCACAGCCTCCATGAAAGCACCAACACTCTTTGCAAAGGGAGCAGTTTAATATTGCTATTGTTGATATTAAACTTCTGTTTTTGTAACTTTTGCTCCAGTATTGTGCATTATTTTGTTTCATATTGTGAGCCACCTTGAAAATAGAAAAGGCAGGGTAAATTTTATCTTTACAGTCTGCTTGCCCCAACTACAGGCTTGCAACCTATAGATTTGAGCATCTGTGGATGGCCCCAACCTGTTCACCCCAATGGTGGTGCGTGCATGTGGCTGTGTCACCATTAAAACCAACAGGACTTGAGGTCTCACAGTTTTTGGCATCCACTGGTGGTGGTGGGGGAGTAGAGGGGGGTCCAGAACAGAAACCCTGCAGATACAAAGGGCCAGCTGTAAGGAAGTAGATGTCTGACTTTGGGATCTGTTTTTGCAGTCCTTTATGTTGCTGCCTTGATTCAGAAATGCACGTTTGTATTGCTGGTTGGTGTGTATTATTTTTTCTCCATGCAGTCACATACATTGGGATTGACTGCATCCAGAAAGACAATTGAAAATAATTCCCAGCAGCCTAAAAAAAGGGGATATACAACAGACTGGGAATGATGGGATTAGGAATGAGCACACAGAAATGAGCAATAAATGCATAGTTATTTTGGGGGCATGTAGTTGGAACAAGATAGGACTTTGGGAAGGAAGCAGAGCTGAGGACTCGTAAGAAATGGCAGGTCATGAAAAAGGATCTAAGGGGGTGTAGGGCAAAGTGAACTATGAAGAAGCTCATACTCAACTGCAGTCAAGGCTAACCTACCTTTAAGGGGTAAATCACTTCAAGCAGTGGATGCTGGAAATAAGAAGGAGGAGACAAGCTCGTGTAGCCTGTTCTTTGCTTTCTAAACTAGCCTTTGTACAGGTGAAGTGAAGGACATTGCCACTATTTTGAAAAAATTCAACTGCTAGCCTGGTAGGTTTGGGTTATAAAAGGTAAAGGAAGCTGAGATACTACCTGAGGTACTAAAATATGTTGGCCTATCTCTGCCTGCAAGATATCTTTATGGCTGTGTTATTTATACATTGTCCTCACTTAGGATCCATGTGGTGATTATGTCCATTCAGGATTGTTATGGAAGTGAGTGTCTATAACTTACAAACTTGGTTTAGATCCCAGTGGCATGAATGCAAAATAAATGAAATGCAAACCTGTCACAACCAGTATGTTAATGCTTTCTTGAGACAGTTAGGTTGACAAGGCTCAGATTAAATGACACCTGAACATGTTATTTCCCCACCCCACCCCCTCTGAACTACTATTAATATGAATTTTCATTCAGATGAATTATGCATGGTTTCTGCTTTATCACAGTGACGGCTGATGAACTCTGGAAAGGAGTGCTGGCAGAGAGTGGTGCAGGGGGAAGGAAAGGAAGAGGAAAGAGGACCAAGAAAAAACTAAAGAAGGATCTCAACAGAGGCCAGGTCATTGGGGAAGGTAAATTCAAGAAAAAAGCAAGAGTCCAGAAGATTATTTATTTATGTCAGCCCCTGTAAGGGTGAAATCAAGTGCTATAAGGACTGGAATCAAATGGGGGCACTGGGAAACAAGAAGGAGTTATTAGTATGCTTGTGGAAATTGCTCATTTAGGGGTTGGAACCCCAAAAAGTTGTTTTCAAATCGCCTTCAGGGGCGAGGACATAAACAACTACCCAAAGGTTGTATATGTGCAGTCGCCACAAACTGCTGAGTCTCATTTGGAAAAGAAAATTGTAATGTGTGTGTGGCGTACTTGGACCAAATGACCGGAATGTTCTGGAAATATGGCTTTTAACATAATTTTGTAACTATTT
This sequence comes from Phrynosoma platyrhinos, assembly GCA_020142125.1. NCBI lineage: Eukaryota > Metazoa > Chordata > Lepidosauria > Squamata > Phrynosomatidae > Phrynosoma > Phrynosoma platyrhinos. The sequence goes on along the minus strand of CM034701.1, from coordinate 374,892,457 downwards.
GAACTGACAAACTGCCCCTCGATGTGACAGGCAGTATATGGGGGGGAGGGGAGGGTTGAGTGCTTTGTGCTATGACACACCTATCCCTTGTGGGATCTTTTATCAATGGTGCAAAACACACTGCAGAAATAATCTAGTTTGAAAGTGTTTTAACTGCCCTGGCTCAGTGCTAGGGAGTTGTGGGAATTGTAATTTACTGCAGCACCAGAGCTCTCTGACAGAAAAGGCTAAATTTTCACAAAACTACAGTTCCTAGAATTCCCTAGCATTGAATCACAGCAGTTAAAGCGTTGTCAAACTGGATTATTTCTGCAGTGTGTTTTGGACCAATGGCAGTCCTCACTACAAGGGTAGCATATATTTTTTTCTCCCTGAGAATTAATGCCATCCTTTCAGTTATATAAGAGCCATTGAGGGATAGTGCTTGGAGTGTCAAACAAGGACTGGGAAGTTTCAGATGAAATTTAGAAAGAGGGGAAAAAAACTTCTTTCTCAGTTCCCAGATGAGACCTCCAAGGCAGTTAAATGAATCTGATTGTAAAGGAACTTTCTGCATGCCATTTTCCTTAGTTCTCATTTAATGTTTCCTTGCCTTCTTTATGGAAAGTAGTCGACATGAGAATTTAAACATGAGAACTGATAGCTTGTTTGCTTTTCCTATTTAGACCTGTGAGGTGAAAGTATGTAAAATGAAAGGTATTTTTGTGTACTGATACCCGCAGGACGTTCAGGTTTCCTTTGGCCTGGCCTCAATGCTCCGGTGATGAAACAGGGAACAATGCAGACAGTTAGTCAGCGTGATAAAGAAGAGCAGGAGAGGCTGCAGGCAGAGAGGCTCCAGCAGCGGGATGAATGGGAGAAAAGAAGAAAAACAAAAGTGAAGCGGGAGAGAGGCTGGACCGGAAGCTCATGGGGAGGGATCAGTCTAGGACCACCTGACCCAGGCCCCAATGGAGGTAAGGAAATTATGAAATTTCAGTGGGCGACTAGTGAAGGGAAAGAAGTTCCTATGAATTTGCCATATTTGTTTTATTTTTATTGAAATATATATAGCACTAACAACAAGAGACAGATACACACATACATACATGGAAGACTGGTCTAAGAATTTGAATTATCACAAAACAATTGCAGGTGCATTTGAAAAATACAAGATACAAGCCACTTCTTAAAGGATAGGTAAAATTGAGATCACAGTGGACAACTTCTGGGATAGGGGGAACACCACTGAACTAACAGAGGGAGCCACACATCACCCCTTGGGTGTGGTGCCCATACCAAATTTGCTGTGGAGGAGTGCAATAAAAACACATTTTTCTCATGAAGCAGAAACATGTGCTCCTTGTGAGGCTTGTTTACCGCTGGAACTGCAGTCATGGAAGCATAAGTCTATTTGTAAATATGGTGCATGGAGAGTATGCACCATGTTTTAAAGCAAAACCTGCTTTTTTCGCCATTGTTACAATTGTAGGTTATTCAGCAGCAAGTACATTATGTGCAAAACCAGATGGAAGGACATGTAACTGAAGTTGCTTATCTCGGCTTTAAATGGTATCTTGAAACCTCTCTATGTGAAGTGTATCTATAATACTGCAAAGGAGCATCATATAGCCCTCCTGACATAGTTGGACTGTAACTGCTAGCAGCTCGAGCCAATCAGTGGTAAGAAGTATGGGATGTTAGAATCCAGGCATAGTCATAAAATATTATTCATTGACTTACACCATCGATCTGTTTAGTCTAGTACGTCTGTTTTGTTTGGCAGGGACTCTCTAGGGCAACCTGCCCAATCTGGTACCCTCCAGATGTGTTGGATTACAGCACACTTTATCACCAGTATGCTTGCTGTGGATTGTGAGAGCTGTAACATCTGGGGGGCACAAGGTTGGGGAAGCATATTCCAGAGTCCTAGGCCAGCTATAGAGAGAGAGCCACTGTAGTGTAGTGGTTTGAGCATTGGACTATGACTGGAAACCAGGGTTCAATTCCTGCTTGGCCATGAAACCCCCTGGGTGACCTTGTGGAAATCATATGCTCTCAGCCTCAGGAGAAAGTAATAGCAAACCTCTTCTGAACAAATCATACTAAGAAATTCGCATGATATGTTCTCCATAGAAACAGTATAAGTCAGAAATGACTTGAAGGCACACAGCACAAACACAGGCCAGCTATATGAGATGTTTTTATCTGGATATTCCAAGTTTTGAGCCCAGAAATTTCTACATGTAAGTTTTGTGCTCTGCCACTGAGTTTAAACCCTTGGGTTTCTAAAAGCTAATAACATATAATATGAAGTGATACATCATGACTTGCTTCTCTGTCTTGGGGATTTGCAAATGTGTTGTTCCCCAAATCCCTGTCATCTCTCCTGTAATCACACTAGTTTAGGGTAGTAAGTTCTGTTATGGGAATGGAATTTCCAAAGTGGGCAAAATTATGTAGGGGTAGATATTGTGAAAAAAAGAATATCCACAAGGAACTTCCCACTCCCAGCTCAAGGCTGCAGTATGGCTCTTTTTATGGCCTGAGGCTTGTATATATCTGCTGAATCCTTTATGGTGAGAGGAAATAGAGAGTGAGATTACACCAACACTGGAGGAAGTCTCACACATACATTTAGTGAATTACATAGAATTTTCTTGCTTTCTTTATTTTCTCTAAAACGAAAACTTAGCCTTAACGTAGCTATTGTACTGAGGCATTATGACTGATATGACTTTTGTTCCCATTCTCTCTAGTTCTAACAGCACATGCACCAAATAAATCCTACATCCATTTCTTTCATTTGATTAAAAGCTAACTGCTAGTTTGTCATTCAAAATAATTCACTTTTTTTTTACTTTTTTTTAAACTGTGCTGTAGTTTCAGCCTTGTGGAAGTGACCCATTTATAGCCTGGCTGCTCTTGTTAGTATCAAAATACTCTGTGATCTATGCATTATTGCTCAGTCAGCTTACAGCATTCCTTTGGCCAACAGTGCGTGCAAGGAAGGAGCTCAAAATTTTGCCAAAAATGTCATCACCCATACACAATCTGCTTCATAACATGGGATGCCCATTAAAATACATTTCAAAGTTTTTAGAAATAAAAAGGAGCAGGATTTGGACTTCCTCCCTGTCACCACATTTCCATTTGATTTTTAAAAAAATGCCTGCCAATCTTCTTGCATTTGTCTGTTCCATTCCTCCTTTCTTTCTGTTGTTTCTTCCCACTTCTACTGAGATTATAAGTTGTTGGAGCAGGAGCTGTTTTTCTACGTTATAGAATGGAAATAGTTGTTTAGAAGAGATTGATTGATCAAGAGCCAGCTTGACATAGGGGCTTGAGTGTTGGACTAGGACTCTGAAAGACAAGGTTTCAAATCTTAGCTCAACCATGGAACCCTCAGAGTTACTTGGCCAAGTCACACTCGCAAACATCCACTGAATAAATCTGGCCAAAAAAACCTTATTGTATGGTTGCCAAAGTTACAGTATAACAAATAACATAACAGAAATGATGGGATGGTCACCTGTGTCCCTCCAGATAGTATTTTTAACTACAACTCCCATCTCCCTCCCCATGGACTATAGTGGTTAGGACTGATGGAAATTACATCCTAGAACCATCCAGAAGGCCACAGTTTTCCACTTCTAGTGTAAGTGTTCCATCTGATTCAGTCTTATTTATTGCTGTGTGTGCTGAGTTTTGTTTTTACTGTTTTGTGGAACACCAGTGGCACATTTACATTGGAATTAAATTATTGGTGTGTTGAAGCACTCATGTGACTTTGGAATGAGTCAGTAGCCTGTTAGGACATTTGGATGGGTAACTCTGCTCCATGTGACTTGATCATGTTTCAATCAGGCCTGAACTACTACTCATGACTACTCTGATTTTGCATTGTTTGTTGAAGTGGTTTTTTCATTCTTTTTTCAGAGTTTTAAAAAATTGTTTTATGTATTTGTCTGCATTGTATTGCATATGCGGTTTAACATACGTTTGATATAAAGTTCAGAAATTGTGTTGCATATGCAGTTTAATATATGTTTGATATAAAATTCAGAAATCTTATTATAACAGGCAGTATATAAGTATTAGAAAGCTAGCATGGTGTACTGGTTTGAGTGTTGGACTATGACTCTGGAGATCAGAGTTTGATTCCCTGCCATAGAAACCTACTGGGTGACCTTGGGTGAATTACATACACTCAGCCCCAGAAATTTATTATTGTTATTATTATTAAATCCCCTGATAGGTTTGCCTTAAGGTCATCATAAGTCAGAAACTACTTAAAGGCATGCAACAACAACATAAGGATTATGGTCGTGTGTCTTCAAGTAATTTCTAATTCATGGTGATCCTAAGGATCACCTATCATGGGGTTCTCTTGGAAAGATTGGTCCAGAGAGCCTTTGTCTTTTCCTTTCTCTGAGACTGAGAGAATGTCACTTGCCCAAGGTCACCCAGTGGGTTTCCATGAATAGGCAGGGATTGAAACCCTGTTCTCCACTGACATAATCCAATACCCAAAGCCACTATGCTAGTTATAAGTATTACAAAATATTTTTGGGAAAATGATATACTTTCATGTGTACCTCACTGATGCACATCTTTTAACCAACAGAAACATATGAAGATTTCGACTCCAGAGTGATTGAGGTAAGTCTTATTTAGAAAGATAATAATCTCCAAGGATGTGTGTATTTAAATGTAAAGGGCAGTGTTCAGTTTCAATTTCTTTCTCTCGCTTTCTCTCTCATAATAATTCTGTAAGTAATGGGAATTCAGCAGACCAGAGGAATTCTGATTTCTAGTTATATTACAATTGCAAAGAAAAATATGTCATTATTTTCACTGTTCCCTGTTGTGCTGCCACATTGGACTCAAAGGGAAGCCGTAGTTGATTTTGTAAACCAAAATTCTTGGATATAATTTAAAGCTTGCAAACATCTCCTTTTTTATAGAGGAATACTTCTGTTCTATTATCCAAAAGCATAATGACAATTCTTATAGCCACTTGAAAGAGAAGGAGAGACTCCTCTCCAAATGTCTTTTATGTTTTTTCTGTCCTTTACTCCACTCACAAAGTCATGCTTCTGAATAAAGCAACTTTTATCTCCCTATTGTTAAACAAAACAATAAGCATGTTCTTTTTTCATCATAATGTTCCAGTCCATTCTCCCTTTACCATTTTGTATTAGATAGATGGAAATACCACTCCTTCAGCCAAAACATTAACTAATCTTTCGGTTTTTCAAATGTCCTTATTTTTTTAGCATTTTTGTTGTCTCTCTTGTCTTCCTTCCTTTGTTCTTAACAAGCTCTTCTCCCTCTGTGGGACTAGCACCCATTTTGCATCATTTTCTGCTATCCTTCTCATAATGGCAGCTTGTACTTCTAGTCTGATGTCTTGAAAAATTGTGAAACTGACCTTCTCCTACCAGTCAGCCTCCAGAAGTAGCTGGGGTTGATGGTGTTTGGGATAAATAGTTTATATGCTCATGGCAGATCATACATACAGACCAGTTTGGGAATTCCTTACTTATGGTTTAGATATTGGCTATTAGTTTGGCTGTTGGTTTGGTAATGGTTTGGATATTGTTTTGGACAGAAGCCTAACGACACTTTTTGAGAAATACTGATCTAATATTGGTTCTCAGAACATTCAGAATGTTAAACACTGTGATAAGGCCTTGTGTTTTTCCCTCTGTTGACTGCCAGAGTATAATTTAATGAGTCATTTCATTCCTTTGCTTAAATTCAGCATCATTTCTAAGTTTACAATCAGTAAGATTCTGCAATCTGTCCCAGTTCCTTTATGATTTACATGTTTCCAAAAATTCTGACTATACACCTAAAAATGTAATGTGTGATGTGTTTCTATTTCCAGAAGATCTCTCTTTAATGTTATTATTCATTCTCATACAACAGGTTTCAGATTTCCAAAAAAAATATTCCTCTGTTTTCTTTTTAGTGGCTGCTTTGAAATGTATGTTAGGACTTCTTTTTCCCTCTCTGGTAGGATTAACTTGAGATTATGTGCTATACACAATTAACTATGAATTATAGTCAGCAAATTACTGCATTCAGTGTTAAAGCATTTCCACTAGGATGTCGGATTTGTTTTATTGTTAGCGGACGAAGGTAGAGATGCTCACTGACAGTGCTTAGCAACAAACTGAATCACCATTCCATCTGGGCTAAAATCTGAATTTTAAAACAGCACCATTGTTTTCCACTTGCATTTTAGCTATTTCTGAGAAAGACAACATTCAAAAATATCAATTAATTTAAATACTGGGTTTTAAAGAGGGCTTAATGTCTTAATGGGTGTCTCCAGTCCCAGTTACGGTAGACCCGCTGAATCAATGGGGACTTTGTAAGTCTGTGATTATGTAAGTTAATTGATTCACTCTGTCTTCTTGTGGTGGGACTAGCAGTTGGATTTAAAAATAAATGTTTTAGCATAAGCCATGTTAGAGCAAGCAATGGCAGCTGATTTGCTGAATTTGAATGACCTGTGATGCCACACCATTTTTTTCTTCTGCCACCATCACTACCCTCAGTGAACATTTGTCTCACAGTCATAAGTGATAGATGCAGGGTATGTGGCCATCCAAGTTTTGTTGGATTGCATCTACTATCATCCCTCCCTGTTCACTCTTCAGGAAAGGATACGTGGATGTTACAATCCAATAATATCTCCCATCCCAACACAAGGGATGGAAACACAGGAACAAGTGCAGGGGAAATCATCTCCTTGTTCTTGCAGATCTTTTCCGCTCTTCCCCCTTCATCCCAAAGTGTTTTCCTGAGAGGGAAAAGCTCAGTATGAATGAGAAAAGGAGAAATTCCCACTCTCTCCCACACCCTTTAGAAAAAGAAAAAGAACATGGTTGTGTCTGAGGGAGAAGAAAGCACTGTGGTGTAGTTCGTTTGTATGACTAAAACTGGGGGAAGACCTAGGTTCACCACTTGGTGGTGAAACTAACTGAGGCTGCATCCTCACTGCCAAAGTAATCCAGGTTGACACCATGACTGCCATGCTCAATGCTATGGTATTTTGGGCATTGTAGTTTTCAGAGACATTTAGCCTTCTCTGTCAGAGGGCTCTGATGCCACAACAAACTACAATTCCCAGGATTCCATAGCACTGAGCCATGACCATAAAAGTGGTGTCAACTTGGATTATTTCTGCAGTGCTGATGCAGCTTCAGAGTCATTGTCGGTCAGCTTAATCTAACATTGAGGGCTATTATGAGAATTATACAGAGGAAGAGAGCCATCTGTTCCTTGGAAGAAAAGGAGAATATAAATATAGCAAGTAAATAAATATACACAGAGAAGAGCATTGACCATAGCCAAGCAGACAATGCTTCTCTCGCTTTTTCAACACCATATGAGTGATCTTTGAGAAGGTTTAGAAAAATGCGGAGGCCCTTAAGAGAGTGACTAGACAGCTTGTCTCACCTGGCATTACATCTCGTGATTTGAAATCCAGTGAATGAACATGTTGCCTCTAGCCAATGTGTAAGAGCAGAGGTGTAAGAATCTTCTTCTGAAATGGACAGTGGAAAGCCAAGAGGTAAGCAAGGCTAAGAGCTGTTTCTTAATGTCACAAGCAAGGAAGCAAGAGGCTACCTTTCCTCGTCATTATTCCTTCAAAACAGAGGTTCCCATCCTAGGGTGCTCACAACCCCAAGGGGTGCAAGATGGAATTTCAGGGGTGCAGCAAAGAGTGGTTTGTGTCCTTGAGTGACAAGTCATTGAGTCATCACTCAGCCAGTTCCAATGTGCCTTGAGAAGTGGTAATAGGTGGTTGTGTTGTGTAGATGGTAGTCTCAGTGTTTATTTAATCAAAAGGAGAGGATTTTACAATTTACAATAGTTTGCCAACTTTTCCTGAATAAATTAGAATCTAATTGCTCAGTTTAGATTGGCATTTTATGCATTGAGTTAAAAGCTTATTTTTTAAGTTCAATTAGTTCACCCACACTATTGTATGTGGTTCGATTTGCAGTTTAAAAATTAGAAATTAAACTTCTTCATCTTCAAATGGATATTAGTTTTGTAGGGGGGGGTGAACATTAACCAAACATTTCCAAAAGATGTAGGGCATAGAAAAAGTTGGGAACCACTGCTTCAGAAGTTTTAGGATTCGCAAAAATTCACAACCGAGAAGTTCTGCAATGACCAGGCTGTTCAGGACAAATTCTCGAGTGTATTTTATTGCAAATTAACTTCAGTAGAGTCACTGTGAAGTACTTTGGACAAGGAAGCCTCCTTTTTGTTTGTAAGTGCCTACATGTAGAGAAACAGATTTTTATTTGCATGTTCGTGGTTGGATTTTTTCCCCCATCTGGGAAAAAATATGTGTAAGAGATGTTTTGAACAATATTGCTTCATCATTAAGATGACTGCACATTTCATTTCAAGTAATAATGGAAAGTGACAGATCTCATATATAATGGAGCAGCTGCTTCCACTGCTAATTTCATTAGTAGACATTCTAAGCAACTGGCAAGTCTGGTTAGCAGCCTAGAATGTTTGCTAATCACTTATGAGCAAGCACTAACTAATTCATCTAAGCCAGCTCTTCCAGAGGAATTAGACTACAACACCCATCATCCCAGACGATATGCCTACACTACTGTCCTCACTGGATTCTGTACAGACAATTAGGCCGTTCCCCTTTGAGCTATTGTAAGCTTGCTTGAGTGGCATTTCTAGAAAGTCAAGTGAGACAAGTTGAAATGCAGTTAATGATGGAGGCATACCAGACTGAACTTACAACATTTAGAGTAAAACCATTTAAATTAATGAGACTCAAGTTAGCTATGACCAGTGTTTGAAGGTTACATTTTTGAACAACTTCCAAATCCCCACAAATGACTATGCTGCCTGGGGGATTCTGGGTGCTCAAGTCCAAAAAAGTAAGTTTTCCAAGCTCTGGTCATGATGATTATGTCCCACTGATTTCAGTGGATTTGCACAAAATGTGATTAAAACTAGTACTACCCTATTGTCTGGACATAAGTTAATTAGTAACAATTTTCTTTTTCTCATCCAACTGTGTAAATAGACTCTTGGTCCTTGGTCTTATTTTTCCCAGGATGGGCAGCCTTAAGACTGCCTCTCCTTTTATTCCTGCTGAGTAATGCTATACTCTTCCAAAATGGACCCTAAGCCATCTATTCTGGGTGCTCCTAGAAAGCCTAGTATCCATGCAGGTGCTGATCTAGTGACTCATAGAAGCCCCATCCCCTGTTACAAACACACTCCCCCCAAGTGTTTTGTTTTTTTTTAAATTTACACTCACCCACTCAAAATGGCTACCGAGAAACTGCTTTCCTTTGGCAGGGACTGGCCTGGAAAGCCTCTGGGAGGAGTTATATAGAGCTAGGTGGCTAGCTCCACCCCCTATTGACTCACAGATGTGACTCACAGAAGCCCCACCCTCAGCTACAAACACACTCTCCCAAGTGTTTGTTTGTTTTTTAATTAAACACTCACCCACTCAAAATGGCTGCCCAGAAACTGCCTTCCTTCTTCTCCCTTGCAGGGGCTGGCTTGGAAAGCCTTTGGGAGTTTGTTTTCAATACCAAAAGACTGGGTTTATAGTTCTCCCATGCAGAAATCCATTCCTGGTTACCTTGAGCCTTTCAACATTGTTGTTGTTAGCTGCCCTCAAGTGGACCCCAACTCATGGCAAACCTGCAGATGTGACCTCTCCAAGCCCCCCCATGTCCTCTACTGCTCTGCTTAGGTCCCTCATTGAGTCTATCCATCTCACTTGTGGTCTAGCAGCAGTAGTATTGCATCTGTTTGTTTGAGTTATACCCTGCTTTTATCCCATAGCTGGGACTCAAGGCAACTCTCAACAAGATAAACAAAACAAGCACAGGTAAAAACACAAGAAATTATCATTTTAAAACACAGTTAAACACACTGTAATAATGTAAACAATATTGAATGGATAAACAGCTCAAAAATTTATTTTAAAAAGTAAAGCCGCCATCTATTACAAGCCTCAATCTTATCACTGGTAATTGCCAAATGCTAGTGAGTCGCCAAATTGTAAAATATAATGTGTGCAGTGTGTTTGCATTTGTTTTTATGGCTATTCGTATAGTTTGATCGTAAAGGTTCTTCGTGGGCAACAGTTCACTCCGTGCATCTGAGGGAGTAGACCAAGTCTACGAAAGCTTACACTACAATGTCTTTCATACATTTAGGGCCTGAACAGACTGCCAGAAATAATCCAGCTTGAGAACACTTTAACTGCCCTGGCTCAGTGCTAGGGAATCATGGGAACTGTAATTTATTGTGGCACCACACCTCTCTGACAGAAAGCTCAATGTCTCAGAAAAACTACAATTCCCATGATTCCCTAGCATTGAGCCAGAACAGTTAAAGTGGTCTCAAGCTAGATTGTTTTTGGCAGTCTGTTCTGGCCCTTAGTTTCAAAGGTGCTACAAGATCTCATAATGTTTTTAAGTAATTGTGAGACAGAAATCTTTGCCCATTTACTGCAGATCACCAGGAAATTTACTAGGATATCCAGATCTACTTTCTACCCACCCCTGCATCAGTGAGTCTTGGCAGTTAAATAGGTTTGAATTTATAGCATAGACACATGCCCTAAATTTTACCCCAAATGCACATGCCCTAAGTTTTACCCCAAATGCACTCACAATAGGCCATTCCTTCTGATTTTCAGACAACAGTTGCCTGAAAATCAGTCCTGGAATCTACTTCTGTTCCTCACTTCCTTGGTTAGGGGCCTATTTTCAGCCAGAAAATGTGTTTGAAAGGGATTTAGAAATAGTTTAAGGATACCATCACTCCAGGTGGTGTTTTTGTACACTTTTTGTGCCAGTATTTAAAAAAAATTAAATGGAAGCTTGGGGAGACTTGGGACAGCTTTGTTTCCCCCAATTTCATTTTCCCCACAACCGCCTCCAAGTAGAAGCTGCAAGGATAAAATGGATCAAAACAGAAAACACATCTTTCTGCTAAGCCTCCATCACTGGTCTGAATTTGATTTTTAAGTCAGAGAAAAATGTTTTGGCAATTTATGTTAGTAGCTATGTTTTTTGCATGGGAAAGGGATTGGTCCTTACCTAGTTGTGGGGTGTACTTGTGAGAACGCTTGCTCTGTCTTCATACATGGTACAAAACTGAGCTTTCAAATTTATAGTTCTGCACCAGAGCGGAAGCTGTTTGATTATATGAAGCAATGATGATGGCTGTTACTGCACCATGCCTTCCCCCCAATTTGATACTCTATGGCAATTTCATTAGATTTAAATAAGCACCATGCTTTTCAAAACAGCGGTAGGCATGTGATTTTCTTTGGGTTTCTATGGTGTTGAAGAGCATAACAGCATTTTTCAAAGACCATACCAGTAACAAGATGCTATTTACAAGCTACAGCAAGCAATTTGGAATCCTGACAATTTGTGTGAGAGCAAGCAAGGTTTCTGAAAAACATCCATACATATGCGTACCTATGGTTTGTCCAACCCAACATTCTCCAAATGTATTGGGACTACAATAGCTATCTTCCCCAGCCTGTATCCTCTTTGGCAGTGGTAGGTGGTTGTGATGGCAGTTGTAGTGTGGAGAACACCAGATTGGTTAGACTAGTTAATAGAAAAAGGCAGGGTGCATGTGATTATCCCTCTTTGTGTTTTCCTTTCACTGACTTGTTTTCCTTTCTGTTTGCAAGGAAAAGGGTAGTATAAGAATACTAGAATTTTGGCCTACGCTAATCAGTATTTCCCTGAAAATTAATTATACTGTAGAAGAAACCCCTTTGTGAACAAAAATGCCAATGCAGGATTACTAGTGTTTTATGAACAATTACTCCTAATGCTATCATTCTGTAAACACTGATTAGCATGTCTTACTGATGCAACAAGATACTCATTTCTTCTCATTAGGGCTGGTGTGTGTGTGTGGTTATATTTTAATAGCTGTACGAACTTGTCGCTAATTATGTACAGGTGGATTTTTCTGTGCATACAGGTAGTTTGTTGCCTAGAGTATTTGGCCTGTCCTTGAGTCCCTAAAATACGTTTTCTGACCCTCCCTACCTGTATCATGAAAGCTGTGCTGAGTAGCTATGTACAAAATTGCAGAGCTGGCTATTTAAACACAAGGCAAATGAGAGAGCCAAATTTAATGAATAGCGAGTAAACCAATGTGGAATGAAAGCTTGTAATGAGCTCCAGGGGATTTTGTTCAAGGGCAGATACAAGGAGTTTCCTAAAGATGCAGGATCTGCTTTGCTGTTGAAGGACTACCCCCTTGCCAGGGGCAAACTTGAAGATGACATTCCTTGACACCCAAGTTTCCTCTGCTGTTCTATCCGAGCATGGAGCATACATGTTGTTTCTATTTGAGATTGTAAGTCATATCAATAATGAAAGTTCATTTCTAATAAGCATCTCAAAGGTTTGTTAATCTATTTTCTTGAATTCCACCGTACTGTAAAGATTAAATGGTAGAGTGATGTCAAAAACGGTGAGGTGCCCCTCTCTTCTAACATGTATATTATTTAACCATCTTGACTTCAGGCACACCCACATATAGCACTAAATTTCAGTCCAGATATAGCATGTGTTGAAAATTATTTGACATCTGTTACTGTATACCATTGGCTTTGAGAGTTTCAGGGAGTACAGCTGGACAAAACCTATAATGTAAAATAGCATGTAGCCTGCAGCGTCTTCTGGATGTACAACTTGTCCTGTCAAAGTAGAAATGGAATAATTTCTGTCTCTTTTTCTTTTGGGTTGACAGGGTAGTGATTGCAGCATGATTATGTGTCAGTATTAATATGTTTTATTTTCCCTTTCTTTTTTGTTATTATTGTAACTCTTGCCAAAGGACAGCCATCCAGGAAGAAAATAAGTTTGTTCTTCCTTCTGTTTACAGACTATAGGGCAGTTTTCATATAACCAGTATACCACAACCATCTTAAAAATCATCAAACTTAATTACATAAACCTCTGGAACTGTCATGATGTACAAAAGCTCAGCTGCTCTGTAAGACATGAACATCACTGTTTTTCTAAGTCTATATAAATACTCTGCCCTTTGTATATTCACCCACATACATGCATGTATATATAGTCAGTACACAATAACTATAATGTAGCTGCCAGTTGTGACTAATAGCCATTGAAACAAAGTGAAGAAGTTGCAAGTAACTAAAGCCCCATTGTTTTCAGTGGGACTAGAATATAGCCAAGGTGTGAATCCAAAGAACCTGTTCCTCCTGAGAAAGCATGTTCCATTGAAGAAAGATAATTTTTGTGTAGTTGTTCATCTAGTGGCCAAGGAGTTCATCTCATTTGGCCTCTACCTTTTTAGACCTTAGAAGTTGGAGGAGTCAACAGGCATAATAGTGTAGACCTGTATGTGCAGAACTTCAGTAAGTGGGACGCACACTGCAGAGAAAGAAGACTCAATACATGCTTTTGAATTTAGTCAAAGGCCAAACCAGGTGTGATCATGGGAGAGTTTTGAGTAGCTCTCCAGTAACAGTGATTTTATTTCCAGGAATAGCTGTGTTGGCCATGTAGCAAACTACAATAATATCCAAAATCCACAAAACAATAATACTTTTATTGGCCAACTAGAATGCACAAAATACATGTTGCAAGCCTCCAAAGGCTTCTTCATCTTCTTCATTAAGATGCTAAAAATCATACAGGAGGAAAAAAATATATGATGATGTTACTCACAAGCCTGCATTTTGTCAAGTGACTATTCTCAGTTCAAATGTTGATGGAGGAACATTCCATGCAGGCAGACCTCTCCTGACCATATGGGTCCTCCGGGGCTTGGGGGAGGATTAAGTTTCCTTAGCAAGACAAAAAGAGATGCTTCTCTTGAGATCCAAGGACTGGGGCAACTTAGGGGGGAAGCAGACGAGGGCGTCCAGGACGCCCTGGGCCGGCGCGCCGCGGGGCCGCAGCCTCCGCACCTCGGCGCACCGGCGGCGACCCTGGAAGGAGCGCTAAATCAGCGCTCCTTCCTCAAGACAGCGAAAGTGCGCACTAAAAGCGGCGGGCGCACTTTCGCTGTCTTTTCCGCCGCGGCGCGTTCGGCTGCCGCGGCGTGAGGTCTTCCCCGGAGCGCCGGCCGTGCGGAGGGCCGGCGACTCCGAGGGCGACCTCAGGGAGAGGAAGGGGCGCCGAACGTGCAGCTGCCCCTCCTCTTCTGGGCCCGGAAGACGACTCAATTAGTCGTCTGCCGAGGCCCTTAGATCTAAGAGGAGTAACTCCTTCTGTCTTTGGGTTGAAGGATCTGGGCATGTTCTGTTTGATGAAGAGAAGACTGAGGTGTGACATGATCATACTCTTCAAATACCTCAAGGGCTGCCACAAAGAGCAGGGTGCAAGCATGTTCTCTATTGCCTCAGAGGGTAGAACTAGGTTGGATGGTTTTATGTTACAGGAGGGTAGATTTTGATTGAACATTAGAAATAAATTCTTGACAATGACATAGTAGCTCAGCAGTGGAACCAATTGCTAGAGAGGTGATTGGCCGGTTTCTCTGGATTTCTTCAAAAAGAACCTGGACAACTGGCTGCTGGGGATGCTATAGCTGAAGATCCTGAATTAAGCATGGGGTTGGATCTGATGACCCATAGGGCCTCTTCCAACTCTATGATTCTATGAATAAGAACACTTTGCTCTTTGCCTGCCCATTGTGGGAAATGCAGGGTGTTCAGAAAGTGACAGAGTGGTCCTTCTTTCAGCAATTGCAGAAATCCAGCAGTTGCAAGGAAGGAAAAAGAGGAAGCCTCTGCCTCTCTTCTCAGCTATCAGTGAGCTGATGGCAGAGGTGCATTTTCATGCTGGATATGCAGACAATGAAAGCTCCCTTCCACTCATCCAACACAGGCCTCATTCCCACTATGATTTAAAGTCAATTGCTGATTGGGTTATATGACTGTCATTCCCACTTGAAACTGGTTCCGATCCTACTGTGCTCAGTTTGAGTCGCAGTTGAGGAGTTATTTAAATTGGAGGAAAGAGCTTAACTGTGGCGTCGCTGGGAGAGATTATTCAGAGTCATGGGGCTGGGTTTTATCATTATGCTGATGACACCCAGGTATATTTCTCCATGTCTTGGTCTTCAGCTTTGATTTCGGATGGTGTCTCTCTTCTCAATGATTGTCTTAAAGCAGTAATGGACTGGATGAGGAAAAACAGATTGAGACTGAATCCAGATAAAACAGAGGTACTTACAGTAGCGGCCCTGAAACCAGGTATTGGGATGCAACCTCCAGTCTTGGATAGGGTCACACTCTCCTTTAAGGACTGTTTTTGCAGTATGGGGGTGCTCCTGGATCTGACACTCCAGATGATAAATCAGGGAAATGCAATGTTCAGGAGTGCCTGTTATCAGCTTCGGCTGATAGGCCAGATGTGCCTTTTCCTGCAAGTTAGGGACCTTGAAACTGTGGTGCATACACTAGTAACCTCTCGTCTTGATTTCTGTAATGTGCTCTACATGGGGCTACTTGGTCCGGAAACTTCAACTAGTATAGAATATGGCAGCCAGGTTGGTCTTAGGAACATCGACAAGAGACCATATAACACCCATCTTAAGATCACTTCACTAGATTCCCATTTGTTTCCAGGCCCAGTACAAAATGTTGATTATCACCTTTAAAGCCCTAGATGGCTTGGGCCCAACCTATCTTTGGGATGCCTCCTCCCATATAACCCACCCTGCACACTCAGGTCCTCTGGGAGGAATCTGCTGCAGCCTATAAAAACAAGACTTTTTGCAACCGCCCAGAGGACCTTTTTGGCAACTGTTCCCAGTCCATAGAATGGCCTGCTGGATGAGATCTGTCATATTACTATCTTGAATAGCTTTAAAAAAGCTGTTAAGACGGACCTCTTCCAGCAGGCCTTTCCTGAATAGATATCCCAACCATCAAAAGACAGCTCAACCTGCTCCCCTGATTCTGCTGCAGTTATTGTTTATTTGTATTATTATTTTAAGTGTGTTTTAAATTGTCATTGTTTAATAGTATTTTAAGGGGTGGGTGGGATTGTGGGATATGAAATGTATATTTTAATGTTGTTAGCCGCCCCGGTTGCGTTATGCCGAGTTTTTTTATTATTATTATTTATTATAATATGGATACAATTCTGAGAAATGAAACTTTCATTCAAGGGGGAAAAAGCAAATCAGAAGTGGGTTTGGCTAGGACTGAAACCATGCAGAGCACATCTGCAAAATGTGTGTTTGCTGAGAAGAACTTGTGTCCATAAACTCCATGTGTCTCACTAGCTTCCCATCAGGTTCTTTGTAATATCTGGGACATGCACTGGAGTTTACTACTTACTCATACCTTCATTCATGCCACTGTATTGCTCTTCGATAAGCATTTGACACAATTAAAATCCTCAAGGCTAAGACTACAATAATGCAATAGCAACAGAACCATGATCAGTCTTCCTGATTTGTTTCTTAAATGGTAACGGGCATGTGTATTAACCCTTTCCCTTGCACCCTTGTTTCTCCAATTTAAATAACAACAACAACAACAACAACAACAATGTCAATAGATCACAACAGCCTCTTGGATTGCCTGAGAAGGTTAAGAATTGGAGGCACTGAACTGCAATGGTTCTGTTCCTTCCTCTCGGGCAGATTCCAGAGGGTCATGTTCGGGGACAGTCGCTCTACAAGGAAAGATAAATGGTAATGGGCATGTGTATTAACCCTTTCCCTTGCACCCTTATTTCTCCAGTTTAACCTTCTCAGGCAATCCAAGAGGATGTTGTGATCTATTGACATCTATTCCATCCGATGTCATCTGGGAGAGAAACGCTAGGCACAGCACCACCGGGCCTAGAATAAGAAGAATCCTTACTTCTTAAAGCAGGGATAGGCAACCTTTCCCCTTTAAGGGCCGAGGGACTTCTCCCCCCTGAATGGCCAGCCATGAAGTGCAAGGATCAAGAGGCCAGGTTGTTTTCCTCACTCTACCAAGAAACTTGTCCGCATCATCAGTACTCGCAGATTGAAACTGAACCAATATAATTTCATCAACGGAGTTGCTGGACGCCTCGTCAGTTGATTCTGTTACAACATTGGCATCTAAGGGCCTTTACAGACTGCCAGAAATAAGGCAGCTTGAGGCCACTTTAACTGTCCTGGCTCAGTACTAGGGAATCATGGGAATTGTATTTTTTTTCAGTGACATTGAGCCTTTGCAGACTGCTAGAAATAGTGCAAATTGAGTCCACTTTAACTGTCCTGGCTCAGTGCTAGGGAATCATGGGAATTGTATTTTTTTCTGAGACATTGAGCCTTCTCTGTCAGAGAGCTCTGGTGCCACAATAAACTACAGTTCCCATGATTCCTTAGCACTGAGCCAGGACAGTTAAAGTGGCCTCAAGCTGCATTATTTCTGACAGTCTGTAAAGGCCCTAAGTCGGCTCTTATCTGAAAGATTTTATCTGCATTGAAGTTGTTAAACACGTTGCAGCAGGCTGTTGTAAGGTTAATTAATGGGTTCTGCACAGGTGGAACCTGTTTCAGTACCCTTACCACCCTAAACAGCTCTGTTGGACGGGACTCTGGAGATGCAGTATGTGCAGAGGAGAAAGATTTCTGTGCTGCATTTATTGCTTCTCTATAGGAACAAATTTTCCATGATGAGTCTTGTCAGATAAGAGTCGAGTTCACTCTAGTTGTTGTCGAACCCGCTTCATCTTCCTAAGCTCTTCGGTATACCAAGGTTTACAATTTGAAGTGGGTTGGAAAGGATGCTTGGGAGCGATTGTGTTGATAGCCTTGGAGAGATCGGTGTTCCGGGTATTAACCAGAGCTTCAACAGAATCACCGGTGTTACCAACCATTAAACCCTCTAAGGCTTTCTTGAATCCAATTGGTTCCATTAGCCTTTGAGGACAGACCATTTGAGAGCATGGCAGACAGTGGTTCCTATTTCAGCCTTGATTGGGAAATGATCTGTCCATGACAATGCAGTGGTTTTAATAACCTCCGCTCACAGATATTCCTGTTCTGTACTGAAGACTGCATTGAAGGTATGACCCACACAATGAGTGGGCCCAACAACCAATTGGGATAGGCCCATGTTTGTCATGGATTCCATGAACTCCCAAGCCGCACCTGTTAGGTTTGACAAACTGGTCTCAAGTGGAATGTTGAAGTTGCCTAAGACTAAAAGTCTAGGCAAGTCCAACAGCAACTCTGAGACCAGCTGTGTCAGCTCGGTAAGGGAGTCTGTTAGACAACGGGGTGGACGGTATACTAACAGAACCCCCAAACTATCCTTAGTCCTCAGACTTAGGTACATACGCTCGAAGTGGACTGTGTTCCGGACAGGTGTCCTGGTCAAGGTGAGGTTGTTCTTGTGAACCAGAGCCACTCCGCCCCACTGCCCACTTCCCCTTACCTGCTCACTGACAGAGTACCCAGCTGGGAGGGCCTGTGTCTAAGTTATAGCGCTATCCTCTCCTAGCCAGATCTCTGTAAAGCAAGCCAGGTCAGCATCCTCATCTAAGAGGAGGTCATAAATAATACGGGACTTATTTTTGACCAACCTGGTATTGCAAAGGAGTAAGATAAGGTTCTATGGAATGATTGGTACGCTCTCCAGTCCATTTCAGGAAACAGAGTGAACTGAAGGTGGGATAGCTTTCAAACATCGATCCCACCTTCTTTTGTAACAACCTTTCACTCTGTTCCTGCCATACTTTCCTTTCCCCTGCATGACCTCAATTTCCGCTCCCAGATCACTCCTGGCCACACATGCCTATCCCTTATTTACAGAGCCTTCCAAATCCCCTCAAATTACAGGTAATTACTCTCCTCCAGGTAAGGTGAGGCCAGCAGCAGCAGAAACCACAGCAGCAACAAGCAGGCAGGTGGTAATGAACCTCTTCCTGGACAGTGGGGGTGGTAGTTCTTCTCTCCCCTCTATGCTAGCTCCTATTTTTGTGGACAACAGCTGTTTTTCTCTACATTTCCCTTCTGCTCTCCCCTCAAGGTACAGTCTTGGGCTGATCTACCAAGCACTAAGTCTAGTTTAAATGGGTAGCATTGCATTTTAAAATAAGAGACCAAATAAACATGTTTCCATATATACAGAATTTGCAAATTCTGAATTACTCTGGAAGGCAATTATGCATTTTAGCTGCTTTTTCTCCTCCAAAATGGAGAAGGGTAAGGAAATAACTGCCAGTACTCAGTAGGTGAAAAAAAAATTGCATTGTTTGATGTCAAGATTCTTGATGTAGTAACAGTCCATGGCTGCCTGTGCACATTATCAGGCTTGAAAGACCTTTACAGAGTTTTAAGAGAGATGTGATACCTCTGATTGTGATGGGTGACTGGGCACATTTCCCTTCAGAGCTGCACAGAAACAGCTGACAAGGGTAATTCTGGCTTTTGTTTTTTCTTGGATCTCCTCTTCTTGGCTGACTTGCTTCCATGTGCTGCTGTTGCCACCTTCTGGAAAAAGGAAACTTTTATTCCTTGTAAACCCTAGCATCATGGCATACCGAGGGTGGATGTTGTTTTTTCTTTGGGTTACCACTGGTTAACCCATAATTAAGAGGTCAAGAGCAGGCCATGAAATTGTGTCTTCCTAGTCCTTCTGTAATATGGATTCTGCCTCATCTGCCTTAATTGGGATTAACATTGGCAAGATTTTCTCTTAACGTGAATTTCTTGATCTTCAAAGCTGGATTTAGGTGAGAAACTTGGTTGACATTAACCACAATCAACATTTCTATTAATGTAAATCTTGACTGTGATTAAGAGAGAAAGATTTGTGCTCCTGACTTCATGAATTTTTTTTTTGCTGTGGTTTTTTCCCCTCCTAATCTATGAGAACATCATATGTGTCTATATAAGCAGCAATAAAAAAAAGCTCCCCAGTGTTGACTCAGCTGTGCTCTTGTTGGAACTACAGTGGTTTTGCAGTGGACTTCACATAATAGTTAACTGTCTTTAAAAAACAACAACCCCTATTCTGGTCTTCAAATGCTGTTTTCCTCCCATAGATGAGCATTTGAACTGCTGAAACCTAAAAGTAAATTCTGGCAAATAAAAGAGGAATGGCTTAATAATAATAAAACCCAGACTTCCCATGGATCTGAGTTGTACAGATACCTTATCGAAGAAAATGGAATGCAAGCTCCTCAGTGTTGACTCAGCTGTGCTCTTGTTGGAACTACAGTGGTTTTGCAGTGGACTTCACTCATAACAGTTAACTGATAGTATCTGATGAAATCCTCCTCATGTTCCTCTCTTTCTTTTTAAAGGTTATTTTCCTCCTTTTTTTAAAAAAAAAACTGTATATAACCAAATTTATATCTTTGCATATGTTTAGGCATTGTGCAATATTTTGATTGCCTCAAGGTAAGCTTAAAAACATGGAATCATACCATCACATAGTATTCTCTCTTTGCATGTATCAGGCAGTGGGTGGTTAACTTATAGATACGGTGGCTACAGCATGCCGCTAAGCGGCTTGGCCAATATAATTGAAACTGAGAGTGTGCCCTGTCACCTGAGCGATTGAGTAATTGCTCACAGCTTTCTGTTGCTATGGTCTTGGCATTGTGCATTGCTGATAATAAGCTGTCCTTGCTGTCTCTGAAGAGCATAGTGTTCGGGTCTGGAAGAGGTAGAAAATGAGGCTGCACTTGAAAATAGATGACTATGACATTGTCTAAAGGACTCAGGATATTTCCACTTCATCTTGTGGGAAAGATCACTAAGGGAAGTGCAGGAAATTCAAAAGGTGATTAAGAACTCTCTTGTCAGAACACCCTAAAATTGGAAAGGTACCACTAAGCCATCTGGTTAAAGTCCATGGTCTAAAACAGCCTTCTTCATCCTTGTGTCCTCCAATTCTGTGAGACTATAGCTCCAACCTGGGTGCTGCTGCTCTAAAGCAAGATATTATCCTTTATCTAAATCCATGTTGGCGAGCCTGTGGCACACATGCCCTCTCTGGGATACAAAGTCGTCTCTGAGGGCACGCAGCGGCCACAGCAAGTAGGGGCGGGGGGCGTGTGCTTGGCCCAGCTCCTTGTCGCAGCTCAGTTTTTCTCAGGAGAATGGGCCACAGCAAGGAAGGCTGGGGAGGCACGCATGGCCAGCCCAGCTCCTTGCCACGGCCTGGTTCCCCCGTGAAAATCTGAGCCACGACAAGGAGGAGCCATGTGTGGGCCTTCTGGGCAGAAATCCCGCCCCTTCCACGTGGAAGCTGTGACCCTTCAGGCCATAAGGCCCAGAACTTGCTATGGGATTCTGGGAACTGTAGTTTTGTGAGGTGTAATGAGGCCATCCATGGGGTTTTCATGGCAAGATTTCTTCAGAGGAGGTTGCCAAGGTCTCCCAGTGGGTTTTATGGCTGACTGGGATTTGAGCTCTGGTCTCCAGAGTCGCATACTCAAATTGCTGGCTCGCTTTGTTCTTGTTATTGTGCTGTGCCTTCTATGCTTTATTATGCTTCTTGTTGTTGCTATGTGCCTCCAAGTCATTTCCAACTTAAAGGCCCAGAGCACCTTCCCTCCCTTCAGAGCCCCAGTTCCTGGCAACCCTAAGGTGAAACTTTCATGGGGCAAGCTTTGTCAGAGCAGGATTTCCATTGCTTATCCTCTGAGCCTGAGAGAGCGTGACTTGTGTGTGTGGTGCTTTCAAGTCGTTTCCAACTTATGGAAACCCTAAGGTGAAGCTATCATGGAGTTTTCTTGGCAACCTTCATCAGGGGGATTTGCTATTGCTAGCCTGAGGCTGAGATAGTGTGCCTTGGGCTTTCCTCCCAGAAGTCCTGCCCTTCAAAGGCAGAAGTCCTACCCCAGTAACACCCGTTGCAGGAATGCCACTGAGTTTGGGCACAGGGTCTCTAAAAGGTTCACCATCACTGATCTAAAACATAGATGGCCAGCTGTCAGCCTTTGATTTTCGTCTCACCTTCTGCCCTACTTTCTTCATTAAATAAACCTAATTCAAATAGGAGAGGGAAGGGGTGTATATATGCAGCCAGCTCTCTGTAGCCATGAATTCTGCATCCACGGATTCAACAATCCACAGCTTGGCCATAAGTTGGAGTTGACTTGAAGGCACACAACAACAATATAGTCTGTTACCATCTAGCTAACACTGTGCTTTAGGAAAGTCAGGATTGTACTAAGACACGTGGAAGCAACTTACTTGAGCAGTTTTTTTCAGCAACAAAACTCGTGCTTCCACAAAGCCCTGTTTTCCCCCATTCTTTGCCCAGTATTTTATTCAGTTGCTTGGTGTTTTTCTCTTGATGAAATACTTTCTCACTCTGAAGTTCTTACAGCATTTCTTGTGCCCTCTTGCTTGCATTTTAGCATCTTCTTGAGCGGGAATTGGGATACATATGTTCTGCCATCTGAAAAATAAATAAATTGAGATCTCCTTCTTCAAATAGCACAGTGCATTAACCTGTCAATCAAGGAATATTCTATGAACAGGTTGACATAGAAAGTGAAATGAAACACGCATTTGATATCTTACTGCCCCTTCCCTCTGTATAGTGATATTTTTTCAGCAGAGTGATTGAAATGAAGTGTAAAGCATTAAGTATTACAAGAAAGAAGACTTACTTATAGTATAAAAAAGCAAGTTACACTACTAAAGTGCAAATGTGGTGAGGATGTGATACACAGCATCAGCATTCAGTTATTTTCATGAGTATGAGTGGAACTGTTTTTGAATGGGACAACTCAAAACAACAGCCTTATAGTGATAAGCACTTGTCTAATGCAAATTAATGATTGATTGATTAATTATAATTATACACCACCTTTCTCCTGGGATGGGATCCAAGGTGGCTAATTTATCTTTTTGGCACTATGAGGGAGGACTGTGTGGTCCCACTGAGGCAGTATGAGATTTGTGTGTGTATATAGGAGTTTTGTCAGTGGTATAGTCCCAGCCATGTTTGTCTGTTTTGTTTATTTCTGTTCCAGCATTCTACCATATTATGCCCAAATTGGTTGCAACACATCAGATGAACAGCAACTTTGGGAGCATTGGAAATGCTCCATACTAGGGCATACTGGCAATGATGCAATCATTCTACTTGTTTAATACTTATAGTTTGGGGGAATCTGGTACTGACTTAATACATGGGGAGAGAAGGACAATGAAAGTGCAACTCTTTTTTCTTCTAACAGTAGTTATTGCCATGTGTTTTAAGTAATTTATTGTTAATTTTTAAGATTCAACCTCATAATGACTATGTTTGAGTAAGGTGGTTGAAGGACAATGAGGGAGCAGATGGTTTATTTCTATAAAGTGTTGGAGGAGGAATACTTCGGTAAAATATTTATTCATTTTAATGACAGTAAATGTGACAGCTCAAATGATAATGCAGGCAGTTACAAATACCAAAATAATGTAAATATAGTACATAGTTTTAGTCTCAGTTAATCCAAATATACACATCTCTAAAGCACCCATACAATTCCATTTCTTCATGTACAAAATTATTTAAAATATTATATAAAATTACCTTTAGGCTATGCATGTAAGGTATATATCAAACAAATTAATTTTGAATTTAGACCTAGGTCCCATCTACAAGATTACTTATTGTGCACATGTATACAAATACAGGTATTCCAAAATCGGGGGAAAACTGAAATCCAAAACGCTTCTGGTCCCAAGCATTTAGTATAATGGAGATTCAACCTGTACTTACAAGGCTAAATAGATCTCCATTCCACTCAAACAAGTCCCAAACTTTTGTATCCTCCCCTCGCCAGCACCTTTCCACCACCACCACACACAACCAGCTTTTGAACAAACTGGCCAGGCTAGCAGAAGTGAAAAATGTTAGATGCTTATTTGAAAACTGGTAGCATCGGGTTGTTATTGTAAAAGCTAAAATGTATTCTAATCCAATGGATCTCTCTCTTTTTTTTAATTCTCTCTGCCAATCTCTCTCTCTCTCTCTCTCTCTTTCTCTCTTTCTCTTCTTTCAATAAGCAACCAATCTAAGATTTTGCATTGTTTTCTCTTTCAGTTGAAAAGTGTATTTAACATGACAGCTAAGGAAGGAAGAAAAAGATCTGTTAGTGCTCTGGTGGTTGTTGGGAATGGAAAAGGGGCTGCTGGTAAGTGAATTTTGCTTCAGAAGGGAGGACTAGAGTAAATGAGAGAAAGTTCCAGGAAAGCAGATTTTTGTCTGTTGTAAAAAAATACCTAATGGTAATAACTCTGTGATAATGGGACAGACTCTCTTGGGAGTCTGAATTCTCTTTTATTGCAAGTGTTTAAACAGAAGCTAGATTATCATCTGCCAGGAATGCTGTATCTGATTTATTTCTTGCATTTGTATTCCTTCATTCTCTCAGAAATGGGAATCAGGCAACTAACAAAAAATTGTTGCAAGATTTCTGTACCAAGCAGGGATTTGTATTAGTTAACTCCCAAAATCAGATTCTAAAATTCTGTGATTCTGTGCATGCTTCATTACAAGAGCTAGCACATTACAAAGGTTGCTATAAATATGACTGACACGATATTCATTAAGTGCTTTGAACACTAGACATATAAATGTTTATATAAATGTAATTATGTATTTATTTATATAAATTCTAAGTCCCGGGCTCGTTTGTTGCTGTAGTTCTTGAGTTCTTTAATATCCAGTGTTTCTGTTGTCCCAAAAATTGTCCCAATTTTTCTGGCAATTCCTAGAACCAGCTACAAGATTTTATTCCCACCCTCGAGTCTGTTTCTTTTTTAATTCTGAGATACGCTGGGGAAGGAAATCATATCCTAAAAAAACCAGCTATATTGCATCAGTAAAAGGCCACCTTTGCACTATACCACTATATCTCCAAGATTTTTTAAACAAAAATCAGAGGAGGAAATTTGGGCTTGAAACCCTAGGACCATACTGCAGTTTTAAGAAACTTTTGGAAGAGCCCTTTTTTGAAGAGCAGTACAAACAGCGTAACTCTACATCAGCACAGCTCATTACAAATAATGCCAAAAAAGAATAATATTGAGTGGTTGTGGAGAAGAAAATAGCCAGCAAACTCCAAGCAGGTTTGACATAAGAAGTCATGCTTCTTTTGACCATTCTGGAAAAATCCTTTCTTGTGATTTATTTAACTATCCCCTGCTGTTGACACACACCTGGCCTCTGGTTATTTTCTTTCTTATCGTGGTCCCAATCCAGTTTTTCACCCTTCTCTGAACCATTTGGCTTGTATCATTCAGCTGTTCTATGAGCTGAGTTCTTCATCTGCAGCAGGGCTGATGATGGGGAGAAGGAGTGGAAGGCAGGAAACTCCATGTGTGAAGAAGCAGGTAGAATAAAGTAATTGAATAGTAGCTAACAGCCATTCTGTTTTAACATTATTTTGCATGTCAGGTATGTGGCTATATGAATTCTTTAGCTGTTTTTAAAACTGGTTCATTTTCTTTTATTCAGTATTGTAAAAAAAAGGCAGCCCAAGATATGGCAATGAGATCCATAGGACTGACAGTAAGGTGGCTATCACAATGGGCAAGATGCTTTCAAGGCATATGTGATCTCTGTGTCTGATCAGGCTTCCAGGGTTCTGTCAGGAAGGTCCATAAGTTCTCAGTTAATAGAAGTGTTGCAAAAATATAGTGATGTTCTTGAACAGAAAATAGTCTGCAACAGGCCATCACCACAGTGAACTCCTAACAAGAGAGTGAAGGGGGATGAGGAGAATTGGACCATTTTGCACCATTCCATGTAACAACAATCTGTAACTGTCCCCACTTCAGACATGAGTGTCTGGGAAGAGGCAAAATTGATCCTTACAACCACTCTAATTGTAACTATATCAGACGAGTATTGCAGTTAAAGACTAACTGTATATGGACTTCTGGTGGTGAACAGCAGCGTGTCCGGCTGCATCTTGAGCAAGCTGCGCAAGATAACAGCCACAGTAGTAAGGCCTGGGACTGCTTGCAGTTATACGAAGACACAAGCAGTTCAAAGATATTAACAGAAGATATTAACAGAAAAAGCCCTTCTTAAAAGGGGATGGTGGTTCAGAGACCCCTGTTGAGTGCCTCAAATCGGATACCAGCTCTGAAGAGTGGACGGGACTGAGAGGCAGAGTAGGGCTCTGCCCTTACTACTTAGGGCCAGAAGGCAAGAGCAACACCACCCCTCCCCCTTTAACTTATAAAACACTGAAAAGAACTGCAATATTATTATTATTATTGAGTATTTATATCCCGCTCTTCAGCCAAAAGGCTATCATATAAAATATAAATAATATAAACAGTAAAAACCAGTGAAAGAAATAAATGAGAACAGTACTGGGCTTTTTATTATTATTATTATTATTATTATTATTATTATTATTATTTGGAGTATTTATACCCCACTCTTCAGCCATAAAGCTCTCAGAGTGGCTTACAAATGGTTAATTGGATATTTCCCTACCCTCAGGCTTATAATCTAAAAAGATAAGACACAAAAGAAGAAGGGAATGGTGGTGGGGAAAGGGAATAAGTATGTAAGTTTGCTATTTCTTATGTAAGAGATTAAACACGCTAATAAAGCAGAAAAATGGCTGGCACATAGATTGGAGAAAGAAAAGAAAGAAAACAAATATTAAAACTCAAAAATAAAGATAAAGAATATACATAACAAAATAAAATTTAAAAAAACAGCTGCAGAATTCTTTGAAGAACTATTTTAGAAAGAAGAAACAATGCAAACAAGAAATGTAGAAATAAGAATTTTTACGGAATGAACAAATTCCTCAATTTACTGACAGACAAAAGGAAGAACTCAATGCCCCAATCATCATGGCTGAAATAGATAAAGCTATAATGAATCTTAAAAAAAAAAAAAAAACAAGGCACCAGGACCGGATAGCCTAATGGCAAAATACTATAAAACATTTAAAGAAATACTAACATCTCCCTTACAAAAAACAATCCAACAAATAGATTATGGCAAACTCCCAGAAACTTGGGGCCAATCACTTACCACTTTGATACTGAAAAAGGAAAAAGATCCATAATTAATAAATAATTATCATCCAATCTCCTTATTAAATCTGGACTATAAAATATATACATCTGTCTTGGAAGAATGATTTAAAAAGCACTATTGACATGGATACATGAAGACCAAACCGCATTTCTTCCAGGGAGATACTTAAAAAATAACATTAGAGTAGTGATGGACATACTGGAATTTTATGAAATTCATAAAGAACGGAAATTGGGATTGACTTTCTTAGATCTGGAAAAGGTCTTTCATAATGTCAACTGGAACTTTATGAAAACAGTGTTAGAAGAGAGTAGACTTCGGGGAAGATTCTTGAATTGGATTAACAGTATATACCATATTTTCCGGCGTATAAGATGACTTTTTGACCCTGGAAAAGG
>CM034701.1:374833070-374864931 GCA_020142125.1 Phrynosoma platyrhinos | reverse complement strand
AATCAAATCTAATTTTTTAAAAATTTTATTTGGTGTGTGTTGGAAAGATACGGCGAGTATATCCCGAACTCTATATTTGGGATATATTTTGGCTGGGAAAGTTGGGGTCATCTTATACACCCAGTTGTCTTATACGCCGGAAAATACAGTATAATAAACAGAGTATGCAAATAATTATAAATGGAAAGAAAACAAAATGTTGCATTATCAACAAAGGAATGCACCACACATGCAAGAGGAGGACTCCCTTTGTTGCAGGTTTTTGAAGGTTTCCATCTGTCACAGTTCTCTATTAACTGAATTATTTTTATCCACCAGGTTTTGCTCTAGGGAAAGCAACTGACAGGATGGTTGCACTAAGAAAAGTAAGTAGTCTCAATAGTAAACTTAATCTGTTGAGATTAAAGTGTGGTTTTCTTCACTGGTTCTTCATGCATAAAATGTAAACTTTTGTGGTTCTTTCGTTTGTGTTCTCACTAGAACTTGGGGGGGGGGCTACTTTTTTTATCTATGGCTAGAATCCCTGCGCCGTGATGACCACATACCACACTAGCTCAAGGACTTGGGAAATGATTGTCCAAAAATTAACTTTTCCTTTCTCTAGTAAGAACCCATGTCCAATACAGGAAGCTACCTTATACCAGGTTAGCTTATTATCTGTTTTGCTCAGTCTTGTCTACTCTGGCTGGCAGTTGGCTAACTTCCCCATCACTTGCTACTCAGTGGTTTTACTTGGAAAAGTCAGACCGAATGTGTATGCAAAGCATGTGCTTTGCTACAGAGCCATGGGCCCTCTAAGACCTCTTTTCTTGCCAGAAACATCAATTTCCCTAAATATTTGTACCATAGATTCCACTAGGATCACCCATGGCCCATGGTATACATAGGTCTGAGCAAAATAGCAAAGTTTGGCAGGGGAACTCTGGGAGTTACAAAGCAAAAGGTAATTGTTTCAAGTTCTGGAAAATGGATGCAGCTATAACAACAGAAGCCCCTTTCCTAGTGTCCTTTAATCTCCTTGACTCGTGGACCAGTATCCAAAGAGCTCCTTAAGTTCATCAAGGCTCATGCTGACTTCCCACCCACTCCTTGAACAGCTGCACTCCCTCCATGCTCCCCACTCATGTGCCACAAATTGCTTTTTTAAAAAGTTTTATTTATTAAAAAATAATAACATACATACATACATACAAACGAATAAGACATTAAAAAACATTTACAGACAATACAGCCACATAACTACCTAACACGACTAAAAACATCTACTTCATATATACATAAAATTTGACTTCCCTTTCTCCTGTTCCAGATCTATAATTGTTATTAATTATATTATTCTTCCTGTATATTTATATATCCTATTATTATTAAATTGATAATCAATGTTTTATACATGCTTCTGGTCAATATAGACAATATTTTGTACATACATATAATCTATTCTACTATACATGACATATACCTAAAAGTATACCTATTCTACTATTTGTGACATATACCTAAAAATAAACTTACAGACCTTATAGTTACGGTATATTCTGTCCCCTCCTTTTATTCAAGAGAAGTAGCTCACAAATTGCTTTTTAAAGAATTCTACATTTTTACTACATGACACAGTGGGACCACTCTTCCAGACAAATTAAGTCTAGGGGTGCTGTGAAATCCTAAAATTGCTTTCTTGGAATTTTGATCCCAGCCTTTGAATATCCTATGTGATGCAAACGCAATAGACCTGGCAAGCTCTGCCCATGCAAAGAAACACTAAAACACCTTTACTCTGTTGTTTGGATAACACAAGAGCATGGATCCAATTCACTCCATACTAATTTCAAACATTATATGTAATAACTGTTCCTTTTTGTGTGGACTTTATTTAAATTTCTCTCCTTTTCCCTCCCCTCCCCCCCAAAAAAACTTGGAAATGAGAAAGAATACTCAGCATACAGATGACTTTGCCTTTCCAGCTTATGGACATTTTGTGTTCACAGTCTTTTATCTTTTCTTTTTAATGCCCTAAAAATGTTAATCCAGTGGCAGGGTGTCTCTGGACCCATCCAAGGTTCAAACATTTCAGTTAAACATCTATATCTTTGTTTTCTCCAAAATCATAACTGACTTCTATAGTCTCTTTTTTACTTATAAACTGGAGACGCAACATTCTGCTTGGATTCAGTCCTGACATTCAGCTTGCCTGCTAAATAATGTCATTAAATAAGTCTATTAATTTACTGTTATTTTCTTTCAGCTTAAAGCAGGCTGTATAAATAGTCCTCCTCTGATAATTTTTGGGGAGAAAAGCATTACTTCCTAGTGACCACACAGGAAGACCCTAACAAATGTCTTTCTTTTATGCACAAAATGATTAACATAACATGTGTGGGCAAATATGCTGGTAACATTTATGAAACATAGGTATTTCGTAATATCAGTTCATTCCATTTTGATTTATTAAACTAATTTTATTTAAGCACAATACATAATAGGTAGAAATAGCTTTATTTTAATACTTTTTTATCGTTGATTTGATTTTGCTGTCAGGCTGAAATAGTGCATCCACTTAATCATTGCTTAATGATAAAAGCATCTTCTTGCTCTTTCTCCCAGGCAAAGAACAGAGCTATTCACTATTTACATTATATTGAAAGATATGAAGATCATACAAGTAAGTATTATAATTTAGACTCCTTTTTAAATTTCTAGCAGCTAGTTACTTGACTTCTAAGTGAAGTGATAAATACTTGAAATATGAAAAAGTTCTTTCTGGCAATCTTTTTGTCTCAAAGTTCAAATCTCTAAAACAAAATGAGAAAATGGCCTAATTTAGATGCAGTGAGTAACTGCGATTTTCCATGCCTGTAAGCGCTGTGGTAAGCCTCAGTCTCATGCATTTTCCATCCCCATTTTGTGATTGCCAGGAGAGAATTAAAAACCTCTTACTTTAAACAAACCACAGTGCCCCATGACAGCCAAACCTGGCATACTGTGCTCTATTTAAACTATAGTTTGTGAGAACAAACTAGGATCAAACTGTGGTTTCAATTCCTGACATGTTTCAAAACAAGAGTTTAGCACTCATGCACCAGGATTCTTTGAAAAAACACTTGCACTGAGTGAATTTGTGGGATAATTTCTGACCCCATTCCAGTGTACTGGGTTTTAAGGCTGGGATTAGGATTGTGGATGGCATCATAGTTTAGTATCAGATTTTCATGTATACTTCATGTCATCCCAGGATGGCAACATGTGTTCCTCCTGACTGCAATTCCCATCACAAATATATGTCAGGCTTCTCATCTCAGTAGTGTGAAAAAGGAAGAATAGATAATATGTTAAATCTGATGGTCCCTCCAATTAGATTCCAGGAAACCAGAGTTTCCAGATACCAAGCCACTGAAATTTCTTACCAATTATTTTATGAAAGCCAGTAGTCATTGCTGAAGTTTGGTTCAGATATCCATGTCTGTTTAGTTATTACAATGACTATCATTATTTTATTTATTTATCTATTTATCTACATCCTGCTTTCCTCCCCAAAATTGGAATTCAAAGTGGCTTACAATTTAAAAGAACAATACAATTAAAAACAAAAGTGAGCAAAAGTTGTAGCCTGCTTTTGTGCCATTGTGGAATTCATTTGCTTATACAAATGAATTCTTGTTATCCTCTGGGTTTTGGTTCCAGGACTCCCCGTGGATATCCAAATCTGTGGATGCTCAAGTCCCATTGAATACAATGGCATAGTAAAATGGTGTCCCTTTTATAAAATAGAAAATCAAGGTTTGCTATTTGGAATTTATAGTTTCTTTGAATATTTTCAAGCTATGGATGCTTGAATCTGTGGATAAACAATCCATGGATAAGGAGGACTGACTGAATCTCACCTGGATCACTGAGGAAATAATCAGAGATACCCAAATAAACCACCACAAATATGTCACACATTTAAGATGCCAATCCATTTTTATCATTGTCTACATCAGGGGTAGGCAACCTTTCCCCTTTAAGGGCTGAGGGACTTCAGCTCCCAGAAGCCTCAGCCATGTTGGCCAGTAGTCCCATGTTAGCCAATAGCTCCTGGGATTCTGGGAGCTGAAGTCCCTCGGCCCTTAAAGGGGAAAGGTTGCCTACCCCTGGTCTACATACTTGATTAATTCCCTATTCATAATCTGTGAATTACTATTTAAATGCACCCCTGCAAACAGTACTACTAATACCATAAATACTTGATTATAAGTCAACCTCATGTAAAAGTCGAGGTCACCTTTTGGGGCCAAAAGTATGGATTTTGGTATGACCCATGGATAAGTCAAGGTTCAGATTTCCCGAGGTAGCCCAGCTGCAGAGAGGCTTCTGGGCAAGCAATTGCCCTGCCCAGCATCTCCCCCGCTGGGCCTCCTCTCCAGGAGAAGTGTGAGATGGAGAGGTACAAGGGGGTGCCGTAAAGTAATAATTATCACCCAGAAGTTATTATGGTATATTGATGAAATTTTGTCAGTGTCATCATCACCAAGTGACTTTTTCTTTTCCTAAAAATGAAAAATCCATTATGGAGTCGCCGATTTGATAACACAGATGGTTCAAGCTGCAGTCTGCAGACTTCTACAATATTGGTATTCAGAGGGTCAAGAAATGGGGGTTGCAGACTGCCAGAAATAGTGCAAATTGAGTCCACTTTTAGGGTTAGGGTTAGTGCTAGGGAATCATGGGAATTGTGTGGTTTTTTTCCTGAGACATTGTGCCTTCTCTGTCAGAGAGCTCTGGTGCCACAATAAAATACAGTTCCCGTGATTCCCTAACCCTAACCCTTAAAGTGGACTCAATTTACACTATTTCTGGCAGTCTTCAACCCCCCAAACACAGAAAAAAATGTGTAAATCTGGGTGGTGACTACATAGAGATAAGTTAACAACTACAAATCAAAACAAATTTTCTGTCAAAATTTTTTAAATATGATAATTAAAACTTTACGATATTCCCTTGTATATACGGCTGTGTAAAATTTGCTGTTCAAACTAGTTTTGAAACGGTGAGCAGTAGCAACTGAAAATACAACTATTTCCATATTTGAAGTATTTATCACTTAGAAAATGTGCAAAAAACAAAGAGGTTGTGAGTGGGATTAAATTATATTGGAGTCAGTCAGATTTGGGCTTTACTTTTTCTAAAGTAAAAAGCAAAGAAGTTGTGAGTGGGATTAAATTATATTGGAGTCAGTCAGATTTGGGCTTTACTTTTTTTAAGGTACACTCACTGATAACTTCAGACTAAGATAAATGAAATTTATTGTATTTGGCAACTATTTTTTCTTAATACTTTATGTTTCTCCTAGTTTATCATGATATCGCAACCTCTTTTAAAAAAACAACCATTCGGATGAAGAAGCAAAACAGGGGTAAGTGAGATGTGTGGCGAACATGGAACTTAATTTTTTTTTTCTTCTGAATCAGTGGGAAACAGAATCAATTCAATCTAGAATGCAATCTAGCCTGCACAGTTAAGCAGACTTAAGTTCATCAGGTACATGTCCATATTGAAGGCACCAAACTTAGATCAGTCAACACTCTACTGCAGTGGTCTCCAACCCCGGTCCGCGGCCCAGTACCGGACCGCAGAACAAATGGTACCGGGCCGCGGCGGGTCCTACGACTGAAGAGGCAAAGTTAGCCCTCTCCCCGAGAAAGCCCCCGCCTCGACCTCCACGGACACTTCCCCCC
The DNA here is from genome assembly GCA_020142125.1 of Phrynosoma platyrhinos. Lineage (NCBI taxonomy): Eukaryota > Metazoa > Chordata > Lepidosauria > Squamata > Phrynosomatidae > Phrynosoma > Phrynosoma platyrhinos. The sequence goes on along the minus strand of CM034701.1, from coordinate 374,859,217 downwards.
GCCCCCGAAGGCGCCAGAGGGCCGGGGCTCAAGGCTCCCCTCGCTAGGCTAGGCTAGGCTCCCTTCCTCCCTCCCCGCCGCCTTTAGGCCGAAGGGGCCAAACGAGGGCCTCAGGGCCGGCTCCTGCCCGCTTCCTCCTTCCCTCTCGTCCTCTCAGGGAGGCTCCCAAGCCCTTCTGCCCAGGGGCTCCCCCTTCCTCTTTGGCACGGCTCTATGAGGCGTGGGTTCTGTCCCTTTTGAAAGTGGGAGGGAGAGGGGGAAGGGAAGGGAGAGGGGGAGGAGGAGGAAGGGGAGGAGGAAGAGTCAGCATTCCCGGGAGTTGTAGTTGTCCTCCCTCCCTCCTGGGAAGGGGCGCCCTTCAACAAGCAATGGGCTTTCAAGGGCGAGAGAGCCCCATGCTCCTTCTGAGGCGCTTCCTCGGTCCTTCAGGGCTCTCTGGCACAGAGGGCTCCCCTTGGGCTATTTGTGAGGTTGCCTCAGGTAAAGGAGTGTGACGCCTTAAGAGTAAGGCCGCCACGCAAGGCGCGCCCAAAATAACCGCCCCAGACCCTGGTTTCAAGGTCACAATAGGCCCCGGGCCTCAGGCTGCATCTGCGCTGCTGAATTAATCCGGTTCGACCCCGCTTTAACTGCCAGGGCGCAATGCTATGGAATTCTGGGAACTGTAGTGTGTTGAGGGGCAGTGTGGTGTACTGGTTTGGACTGGGACTCTGGGAGAAATTGTTTATATTTGAGATTGTTTTGATTTAATAATCAACGCGACGCCGCAACCCCCACCCCCCCAGTGGGCCGCAGAAAAATTATCAAACGTTGACCGGTCCATGGCAATAAAAAGGTTGGGGACCACTGCTCTACTGTGGCTGCATGTTGACAAATGGAAGAATTTCTCTTTGTCTTTTAAATTTTTGTTGTAAAGTTTTTAAATTGTTTCATGTTTAACCTGCCTTGGGTCCCTTTCTTGGAGAAAAGTGGCATAGAAATGAAATAAATAAAATTAATAATATTTGTGGAAGGGGTTCCAATGGAAGTGTTTTCATGCAGCATTATTGATACTGTGGGCATTGTTCTGTAGGCTGAACACTCTTTCTCCCATGTGGTGAATGCATCATCTGTCAATGTCCTTGAGATAGAAGCTCACCAAGCGGAATAATGTGAAGATAAAGCCTCAGCAATGTGCAGAAAATGGTCTGCTGCTCCAGTGCATTTCAGGTGTATTGCTTCTATTTTGTAGGCAACTGGTTTAGCTTTTTCATAAAATAGCTAAAAATATTTCCATAGCCTTCTTAAAAGGAGGAGCCTCATGCAGGTGGAAAGTCATCCAGATTATACTGTTACAGCATTGATTGTGAAATCTAACACCCTGTTTCTTAGAAAATAACACTTCTCCTCCTTGCCTAATAAAACATGATGCAAACCTGGCTTCTGAAATGAAGACATCTCTTTATGCAGGAGTAATGCCCAGATCAGTTTGTACTCAGAAAACATCATACAAAGAGTAGGTCTGGATTCAGAAGGAGGAGGAATGAAGATAGAAGGAAAGAACATCAACAATCTTAAGATATGAGGATGACACCATACAACTGACAGAAAATATAGACTTGGAACCATTACTAAGAAAAGTCAAGGAAGAAAGTGCAAAGGCAGGCTTACTGCTGAAGAGAAAGAAACAAAAATAACGAGCATGGAAGAATTACATAAATCAACTTAGATAATGAGGTAATTGGAATAGTTAAAAGATTTCCTGTACCTTGGATCAATCATTGATCAAAACAGAGACTGCAGTCAAGAAATAAGAAGTCTAGGAATGGGAAGGGCAGCCATGAAGGAACAAGATAAGATCCTAAAGTGTAAAGATATTCAACTGAGCACTAAAGTTAGAATTATCTAAGCCATCATATTCTCCATCGCCATGTATGGATGTGAGAGCTGGCTAGTGAAGAAAGTGGACAGAAAGTCAACTCATTTGAGATGTGATGCTGGAGAAGAGTGTTGAAGATAACATGGATGACTAAAAAAAAAGACAAATGGGTCCTTGATCAGATCAAGCCTGAATTCTCACAGGAAGCCAGGATGATGAAACTGAGGTTATCATACTTTGGCCACATCATATGAAGGCATGACTAACTAGAAAAAGACAATAATGCCAGGAAAAGTAGAAGGCAGCAAAAAGAGAGGAAGACCACCTGCCAGATGGCTAGACTCAATCAGGGAGGTCATGCGCCTGACTCTGCAGGACCTAAGCAGAGCAGTGGAGGACAGGGGGTCTTGAAGATGTCTCAGGCTCACCATGAGTCGGGGCCAACTTTAGGGCAGTTGACAACAACAATGCTTGTATTACGCTGCAACAGCAGCCCTATCTATGCTTTTTCTTGGAGTCATGCTTTTGGGGAGGGGGCAGTTGTGGCACTGTGTGCATTTAGCTTTTTGGGAATCTGACTTCATTTTTTAAACAAGATTCTAGTCATGTGTGTAATGTTACATTTGAATGTACATGAATATTGCTGGCTGAAATCTCCAAACTGAGAACACTGGTTGAACAGTGGTTATAGTCTGGATTCTGGTGTCCATGCTCTTCCCTGTGGCTAACAATAGAATATGATATTATGCAAAATAAGAGAAGTAAATGCAAATTATTTGGAGAATTAAGGGCACAAACCTGGGTTGCCTGGATGAAGAATTTTCACTTCTCAAGCACACAGAATACCCCCACCTCTGCCTAACTTCAAAGACAGTTAAGTGGGAAAGGATCTGATGAAACTGAGCTGTGTTTGATCAGGTTGGATGTAAATGGCACTGCAGGTCTCTTTTCTTCCCAGAGTAATACACTGAATCTTTTTTTTCCCCACAGTAACAGAATTACAATCTGTTACTTATTTAAATAAAAATATTTTATTAGACATTTGCTGAGAAAGAAACAGTCCTATTAAGCTGCCCAACAAAGACTGCAGCATGTGACTCAGGCCTATAAATCTTCCAAAACCCCAAGTGTGATCTAATGCATTTTATTAAAAAGCCATTAAAACAGCTCTCCAAGATTATTTCAATCCTCAGGGCAAGCTTGGTGCAAAGTAAATGGAGGAACAGAAATCTATTAGCAAGCCACAGGCTTTGCTGTGCTAATATTGCCCCCTTTTCTTCCCTCTACCCCAACACACACAACCCATAATTAAAAAGACAAGCGATATCCATCTAAAGCCATTTTTATGCCATTTTGGGAAAGTATTGATTTCATGGTCTGAGACGGAATCAGGTTTTTGACATAATTACGTCTGAGTGATCTTTGAAAGGCTATTCATCAAAGGTTTCATTTGGTAACAGCTCCTAATACCTCATTTGGAAGCACCACTTTTTCCACCACCGCTCTGAACACAATGAATTTCAGTAAGCTATTAGCAACAGAAGGAAATAGCTCAGTTTTCATGGCTCACATTTTGGGATGTTATACCCACCCAGGGATGGAAGTGCATTTCATGGTTGGAGAAAGATTTTTTTTCTCACCTCTGGAGATGGTTGCATTCAGTTAATTTAGTAGACACTAAGAAAAACTGGGGAGCATCCAAGGAGACAAGATGATCTTTTATTTGATAAAGAGGGCCTTTTCAGCTAATAAGAAACCATCTCCTCAGATTACTGAAATGTGCATCGTTTTTTCTCTTATTGATTTCAATACATGTAAGCCCCTTCATTCAAATGCAGGCTTTTTTGTTTTGTAAGTTTAAAAACACTTATCTTTTGTGCCACTGTGGGTTCCTATTTTGTATTGAACATGCTGTGATGGATTGCAGCATGTACTCATCTACAGCTCAGCACGTACAGAGTGGCCCATAGAGCCTCAGCCAGATAGCGCCCATGATGTTGGACTATTGTAACAACACAAGAATCATGTGGCACCTGTAAGGTTAACACACTTTTCTTTGCAAATATCCCAAATAAGAACTGTGAATTAAATTATTTGATGGAAGCATTTATCACTTCCCTGATTGGCACCCTTCCATGCCCATTACATATAGTATTCCTTAGTCACTTTTGCTTGGATGTGCATTCCTAAGATCTACCCCATCCACACAGAATTGCTTAATGTTACTTATATCAGCCTTGCTTGTTGCACTGAAAATATAGGAGACATGAAAATGGTTTTTGGTTGCTTCAGCACATGCCCAACTACCTCTCCAGTCCATTTTGTGGTTGAGGTGGATTGAGGGAGACGACTGTCATTGTACTTTATGATCCCCACGCAAACCACAAAATTAGAGACTCTCCTTTGAAACAATCTGGAGAATTGTAACTGAAGAGTTCTTGAAGCATCAAAGAATCTGGAGCAACTGAAGCATATGTTCAGGTTTTTGGTGGGTTTTTTTGTTTTTTTGTTTTTGTTTTGTTTTGTTTTTGTTTTTGTTTTTTTTGGTCATGGCTGATAGATGAACAAACATTTTGTGTGCGCAACAGAGGAAGCTGAAGGGGTGGGGATCTGGAAAAAATGTAAGAGTGGGGAGTGGTCCCAATCCTAGAATATGTTGTGCAATTTCTCCTTCATCTCCCCAACATTCAATCAGTATTCCATGCTCACATTGGGCTGTGGGCTTTTGAGGGGTTGCCTCCTTAGATGTTTTCTAATGTGTTTCTGTACTTCTGTCATTCCTCCTAGCTGCCACCCGCCTCCTCCCTCACAGATGGGAATCAGCAACCAAAGAACCAACATCTTGATAGTCAAGGCTGGGAAAGGTTACTTTTTCTCCACTAGCCATGCTGTCTCAGGGGATTGTGAGGAACTGTAGTCCAAAAAAGTAACCTTTCCAAGCTTGGATGATAGCAGCCCCAGCAGCTCTCTTTCTTATAGATGTCACTGGGACCAGTTTTGCAGAATATAAAAAAAAATCGCTTTGTGAAAGTGGCATCTCTCAAAGACAAAGGAAGCTACACAGGGTTTTGCTTAGCAACAGCTACTGCTTTCAAGACTAGGTTGCCTTATTCCCATAAGAAGCCTGTATCTCCCTGCCAACCTCTGGAAACAAGTGCCATTCAGATGCCTGTTGTTTTTATAGCAGTTCCATAGCAGTCATTTCTTTGAGCTTCCTGAAATCTCTGACCCCTCTTAGTTATACTCCCAAGAGTCTGCAGCATTCTTGTTCTTCTACCATTCAGACTCTTGCAGAGATCTCCTTAATGGAAATGTTTCTTCCACCAAAACTCAGTTATTTCAAAAGGGCAAACTTCATTTTGGATTCATAATGACTGATAGCTTTGAGTAGTGTCCTTAAAAACATCACGGTATATCTCAAAGTCAGCAGTTGGTATAAATTATAAAGAGAGGAGAGAAGATGATCCTGGGCATTTAATCCCGATCTTTTGCAATATTTGGGTGAGGTATCACACAGGCACATATACACACTCAAGTATCTTTCAGGACTCATATCTCTTTAATAATATTAATAATCTAACTCACAGGCCCCAAAGTGCATCGTGCCACTGGCTTCAGGCAGGCAAAATATAAGGTCAAGCATGAATTAAAATAGGTGAGGTTTTAAGGAAGTGTTGGGTTTTAACTTTTGCTCAACATTACAATCCCGTAACAGCTTTGATTATTAGATTCTCTGATTTTTAAGAAAGGGTAAGTTTGCAAACCATCTCTATGGGGTTTACTTGCTATGGCTTCAGGTATAGATTAGGTATGCTGTACTAGCTGGAATTCTGAGCCCAGCATTTGAATGCTTATACAACAGAATACAATTAGCAGAAGACTTTGAAGTGTGCGTCTGCATGTATGTGTGCATGTGTATGTATTGTTGATGTATAGTTTTACATATTTTATGTATAAAGCATTCTTGAAGATGGGAAGAGCAGGAGATGAGAGCTAACAATTAGCAGGAAGGGCTTGAGTGGATGGGAAGTTGAGGGGATGGAGTTGGGGATGTACGGTAATTTGAAGGACTAACAGTTTGGGATTGGGAGATTCACATACCACTTGTGTGCACAATTGGATCTTTTTGTCAGTGGCTAATAACCTAAATACCCTAAGGCAGTGCTTCTCAATTATTTTCTGTCATGCCCCCCATAGGAAGAAGAAAACATTTCGCGCCCCCCGCGCGACTGTAAATAGTATCATTTGTCTATAAAATTGTCAAACGAGCCCCCCTTTACGGAGCCTTGTGCCCCCCTTTATGGAGCCTCGCACCCCCCCCTTGGGTGCGCGCCCCACTATTTGAGAAGTACTGCCCTAAGGGCACCAGATCCCATCTGATCTTGGAAGCTAAGCAGGGTCAGCCCCAGTTAGTACTTAGATAGGAGACCACCAGTGGATACCAGATGCTGTAGGCTATATTTCAGAGGAATGATTGGCAAAACCACTGAGTCTTCCTTGCCTCAAAACCCTATGGAATTCATGGGGTCACCATAAGTCAAAAGGTGACTTGAAAACACATACACACAAAAGCAAATAATCCAAAATTCTGTTTAGTTCAAAGCATCTATCTTCAGAAGGTCTGGTCATTAACTCAAGAAAACAGGAAACTGTATTGTATTTTTTGTTTGTTTGTTTGTTAGCTACATTTATATCACAGGTTTCTTCCATTGAGATCAAATCTTTGTGCATGACTGTCCTCCTCCTCACTTTATTTTCAAAAGAATCCATCAAGAGAGAGTAACTAAGCCAAGGGCACATAGTGACTTTTGTGGCTCACTGGGGAATAGAACCTGAATTTCCCAAGTCCTAGTCCCCTCTTATACCCATTATAAATCTGTCTGGCAGTGGTTTTCCAATCTTCCATGTTCCCTGGCCAGGGCTCATATCTCCCATAGTGGGATGTCAGTAAGTCCAGTTGTCAAGCTACTGTTTCCTCTCTGTATTCCTCTTAATTGTGGCTGTGGTGTTTTTTTAGCTGAGCCTGGAATGTTGCTCCCCCTGCTTCAGATGCTGACACCTATTTTAGAGCAGTCTTACTAGAAGCATTATGAGGAACAAAGATGGCAGTGGCTTCAAGACAGTGGAACAAATATATTCTTATTACAGTTATGTTCCATTTTTCCTTTAGTAAGCTTAACACTGCTGTTTTAACATCTATACGAAGCCACTGGGTAAGATCATTCAGAGTCATGGAGCTGGGTGTTATCAGTACGCTGATGACACCCAGATCTATTTCTCCATGTCTCGATCGTCGGCCTTGAATCCCGATGGCATCTCTTCCCTCAATTCCCTCAATGAATGTCTTAAGGCAGTAATGGGCTGGATGAGGAAAAACAGATTGAGAGTGGAAAAAACAGAAGTGCTCACAGTAGCGGCCCTGAAACCTAGAATTGGCTTGCAACCTCCAGTCCTGGACGGGGTCACACTCTCCGTAAAGGACTGTGTTTGCAGTCTGGGGGTGCTCCTTGACTCGCCACTCCTGATGACAAATCAGGTAAATGCAACAGTCAGGAGTGCCTGTTATCAGCTTCGGCTGATACACCAGCTGTGCCTTTTCTGGAAGTAAGGGACCTCAAGGCTGTTGTCTACGCGCTGGTAACCTCTCGTCTGGATTTCTGTAATGCGCTGTACATGAGGCTACCCTCGTGCTTGGTCCGGAAACTTCAATTAGTAGAAAACATGGCAGCCAGAGTGGTCTCTGGAACACCTAGGAGGGACCACATAACTCCGGTGTTAAAGTTCCCCCACTGGCTGCCTATCAGTTTCCAGGCTCAGTATAAGGTGTTGGTTATTACCTTTAAAACTCTCAATGGCTTGGTCCAACCTATCTTTAGGACCACCTCCCATACAATCCTCCCTGCGCACTCCGGTCCTCTGGGAGGAACTTGCTCCAGCCATTAAAATCTAGGCTGTCTGCAACCTCCCAGAGGGCATGTTTGGTAGTCGCCCCTAGATTATGGAACGGCCTGCCGGACAAGATCCGTCAGATTACCATGTTAAACAGCTTTAAAAAGGCTGTTAAGATGGATCTCTTCTGGCAGGCCTTTCCAGAATAGACTTCCCAGCCTCAGAAACCTCCTTATTTTGCCCTCTCCCAATTTGATTGCTGCCACTACTCCACTACTCAGATTGCTGTTAGATTTTGTTGTTTACGGTTTTCTTTTCTTTTATGTTTTAGCCGAAGATGTTTTAATCAGTGTCTGATTTAATACTTTTTTAAGGGGGGGTGGGTATTGGGGGTTTGGGATTTGTACTCTATGGATTTTAAATTGTTGTTAGCCGCCCCGATTGTGCACAGAGGGGCAGGATATAAATAAATTTTATTATTATTAATAATAATTATTATTATTAGTTCTTGTTGATTTCATTTCCCACTTATGATGACCCTAAGGCAAACTTGTCAGGGGGTTTTCTTGTTAAGATTTGTTCAGAGGGAGCTGCCATTGCCTTCCTCTAAGGTTGAGAGAGTGTGACTTGCCCAAGGGTTTCCATGGTCAAGCAGGGATTCAAGCCCTGGCTTCACAAAGTCCTAGTCTACCTCTTAAACCACTGAACCATGCTGGTTCTCTTAACACAACATTTTTGTTATTGTTAACCACCCTCGAGTCGATCTTGATCCATGGCAACCCTCTGGATGAAACATCTCTAAGACCCCCTGAACTGCATTGCTCTGCTTAGGTCTTGCAAACTCATACCCGTGACCTCCTTAATAGAGTCCATCCAACTAGCATACAGTCTTCCTCTCTTTCTACTTCTGTCCACCTTTCCTAGCATTATTGTTTTTTTTTCCAGTGATTCATTCCTTCTCATAATGTGTCCAAAGTACGACAGCCTCAGTTTTGTCATCTTGGCTTCCCTGGAGATTTCTGGCTTGATCTGTTCTAGGACCCATATTTATCAGTTTGTCTCTCAGATGGCCCATCCACAGCATATCATATGCCCATCATGTGAGGAAGTCATGAAAGGTTTATCAGATTTTGGATCTATTGGCAAACTTGTGTCCATCCTGTCCTCAGGTGCAGACTGTTATAAAATTGTGCATAATTATTTATTCCTGAGATTTTTAATTTAATTCCATGCTGTTAGCAATTGCTAACAATGATTATTGTTCTAAATTGTTTTAATATTTACCAATTATGTTTCCCAGGATATGGCCTTCGCTGTCACCGAGCTATCATTACCATCTGCAAACTGATCGGAATTAAAGACATGTACGCTAAGGTTTATAAATCCAGGAATTTACTGAATCTCACAAGAGCACTCTTCAAAGGATTGGCAAATCAGGTAAAATATACAATAAGTGAATGAAGATTTACTTATTGATGAGGGCCAAGTGCCAGTTCACTCTCCCAGCTACCTTGCAAGCCACACACACCACACACAAAGCCCAAATGATTCCATTTTCGTCTTCAGTCCCTCTCAAAATGGTGACAGGAAGTGATCAGTTGATGCAATTAATGCAATTTATATCCTGCCTTTCTTCCAAAATGGAATTCAAGGTAGCTTGTGATGTTTTGTCACTTCCTGTTGCCATTTTGAGAGGGTCTGCAGATGAAAATGGAAGTATTTGGGGGATGGTACAGGGATCTGGGGTGCTTGTGGAGGTGGAGAGTTTGTTCATGTGTTTTCTCGCATTTGGAAAGTTTCTGTATAGTTTGCAGTCAAAAATTGGCTGAAAATCATGCAGAAATTTTAAAGGGGGGCTTCAGGAGCTGCAAACAAAGGGTCCAAGGAGCACATGCAGCCCACAGGCTACAGTTTGCCCATCCTTGATAATGCTTTACATTCATTAAGCTTGGTTAAGGGATCATGAATAGGCCACACGGTTATGTATTTCCTTCCTCAAAGACAAATTCATCCAACCTTCCAAACACTGGCCATAAGCATGGATGAAACGGAACATCAGCACTTTCATTAACTATGGTTAAAACCAGCCAGATTCTGCTATTAAAAAGGCTTTATAGCTGGCTTCCAAAAAAGTCTTGTTGATCACAAATGTTAATCAGTATTAATCAATTAAGCTTGGTAGCATAAGCCATATGCAAAAGGGGGTGTGTCTTAGAGAAGCAATGCAAAAGGGTGGTAAGTGAACAGTTCCACAGATTGCTTTGTCGATCATGGCTAAAGAACTGAGCACCTTCTCCAATAAGATTGTAGCTAAAAGTCTTGGTTCCAATATTGTATTTCTTCATAAAATAATTTCTGTTGTTGAGATGAGAAAGGAATCGGACCAACACAGCGCCAGTCTAGGATTTATGGCCTTACTAACCCTAAATAAGATTTCTGGTGGAGGGTTATGAGAGCAGAAAAGAGCAGCGGATTGACCATTTTGACTGGCAATGCCTTTTTCTCTCTACATTACAGTCTTGCCACCCAAAGGGCAACTTTCAAATGGGGATAGGAAGTTAAGACTGCATGTCGCATTGGTCCGAGGGTGAACACCTGTCAGGGATTGTGGAGCTGCATTGTCGCCACTCCAAACTACCAGATGGAAGTGCTTGTTTTTAGCATGTGAGGTTTTGATGTGGTTTTTCAGAAAAACCACATCAAAACCTCACATGCTAAAAACAAGCACTTCCATTTTGAAGTATGTGACATGTGAAGCATGCAGCTTGTTTTAAAGCAGAAGTGCTTTTTTTAAAAGCCTTAAACGGATGGGTACGATAAAAGGTTTTCTGGCCACACCACCAAATCTCAGCAGGGCAGCAGCAAATTTAAAGCAACATTTTAACCGCTATTACCTGAGCATTAAATTCAGAAGCAGCTGCAGAATGGTATACAATGGGCCCTTGGTATCCGCTGTGGTTTGATTCCAGGATCCTCCGTAGATACCAAAATCTCAGTGCTCAAATTCCATTAAATACAATGGCATAGTATAACGGTGTCCCTTATATAAAAGGGCAAAACCAAGGTTTGCTTTTTGCAATATACTCTTTTTTCAAGCTATGGATGGTTGAATCTATGGATAAAGAATGCATGGATACAGAGGGCTGACTGTACTTCTGCCAAAGTAGCAATATTATAGTTGGAAGGAAAAGGCAGAAAGGGCTCTGAATAATATTGTCACAGTGACCCATCTCCCTTCAAATGTGTCTCTAGGACCACAGGTGTTAGGACTTGTTCACACCTTCAATCAGGCCTGTTGAAATTTGGGGGGAAAGAGAAAAGGACAAACTTACAATACCACCTTCTACCAGATCAGACTATTTTTCCATTCTGCTCTGATAGAGGTAGAGACTCTTTCCCTTCACCTGCAACTTTGTTCTTTTAACTGGAGCTGTCAAGGTCTAAACCTGGAACTTTCTGCATGCAAAGCCTTGTGTTCTACTACTGAGTTCCTTCCTTTCTTCCTCCCTCCCTCCCTTTTTATAATGCAAAAGCATTTTAAAATTCCTTAATGTAGATCAAGCCTAAACTTGATTATGTTGCTGTGTTTTCCTTAGCCTCATTTATACTCTGCATAGCTGGCGTACTGAATAGATTGTTTGCTTTCATCATTAGCATTCTAATATGCATGAGATACGGGCTAATCTTCATCTGACCTTCTCTCCAATTTATATTCAGAGAAGGCTTGTGCTGGTGGGAAGAGTGCTAGAAGTTTTCTGTACAAATCTGTGGCAATTCCAGTTAGCACTGAAGATATATTTTGATGTTTTGAAACATTTGGCTGTAGACTTGAAAGCTTTCTTTAGACACAAATGAGAGTCAGGCATTTCAGTGGTTGTTAGGAAACCTGCTCAATTTTATTTGTACTGCTGATCTGTGGTTATAAGTTAGCAAAACAGATGGATGAGAAAGGAGAATGCAGTCAGTCATAACTTTAAAAACACAAGCATTAAAAGCAATAGAGCATAAACAAGATTTGGTGTTCTGAGGTATGCACACCAAAAAAAAACTACTAACCAGTCTGGTAGAGAGTATAGACCTCCCTGGAATCGAACTTCTACTTTTAACAATGATTTCCAGCCCTTATCATTTTGCTACATAAAAAAAAGATACAGAATTGATTATAGGTGATCTAGAATTTGTTTAACCAAACACATTATAGAATCATAGAGTTGGAAGAGACCACAAGACCATCCAGTCCATCTGCCTGCCATGCAGGAACACAGTAGTAGAAAGGCTATGAAATTGCTCATACCATTTGCAAAATACCTACCTTTTTGAAACTGGATTTCAATTTTGGCAGCTATTAAGGTTAAATATCATGCAATACTTGATATCGCCAAAGAACTGAAAGTTGCTTCTTCTAATATTATTTTTAGTAATATTTTAGTAAACTTTGCGCTCAGAAATAAGCACATGCATCACATTAAGTATAACCACTGTGTTGAATTGGGTATTGAATTTATTGAAATAAAAAGGTTCTAATTGGAAGAATGTACATAAATATGTGAATGAAAATACACACACTAATTTTTTTATTCATATACTACATTGTGGGGGGTGACATGTACATGTAGATGTAAACGGGGGCCCAGAGGGGGAAAATTGCTGTTTTAAACCACTGTGTTAAAACATTTGCCAATACAGTTGGCCCTCCATATCCACAGATATATTTTTTATCCACGGATTCAAGTATCCATGGATAGAAAATATTCCAAAAATATTCCAAAAAATATAAATTCAAAGAAGCAAACCTTGATTTTGCCACTTTATATAAGGGACACCATTTTACTATGCCATGATATTTAATGGAACTTGAGCATCCATGGATTTTGGTATCCACAGGGGGCCCTGGAATCAAACCCCAGTGGATACCAAGGGCCCACTGTATTCTACATCCACTACTTAATTACATATCTGTTAACTAAGGGGCCATGCAGACGGGCAGCTCTATTTCAGGGGTGGCAAAAGGGTGCCCTACGCTCCGGCGCGCAGCTCTTTAGTGCCTCTTCTGGTGCAGCACATAAAAACACACCAGGAGGACATCATGAAGCTGGCATTGGGGCAGCCAGCTTGCGGCTGCCCCTCCCCATCTCTGCCTCCAGGCCAGCCCTTTGGGCTGATCTGCAGAGGCCCTAAGGAACATCTCCTGGTCTATTCCCCCAACTCACCCTAAGAGCCCAGCTGGATTGTGCAAAGGAGGTCTTTTCAGTTTCTGATCCAAAAAAATCTGTTTAGTTTCCATGCCTCTCTTGCCAGCAGCCAGGTTTCAGCAAGGACTTATAATAGAGGTACTGCTTCTGATTGTCAAGTCCTCACTTGCTGGTGAGAAGAGATTGGAAACTTCATCCTTGTACCCTGATTGGAAGCAGAACAGACCTCCTTTGACTGATCTGGCTGCTGGCTCTTAAGGTGGGCTGTGGTGGCATTGAAGTAATCTTACTGAATATAAAGCAGTTACACATCCATAACTATAGATTACAAATGTATAACTTCAATACTGAATGCTTGTGCTTATCTTTAGAAGGGATAGACTTGAAATTAGATTAATTCTAACTCAATGCTTATAACTGTGGGGGTGCAATTTTAGTTTCCCAGGGTGTTAACACTTTTAAAGGAAACAAAAATACACAAGTATGAAAGTTAAACTTGTTAGAGTCTAGCTTTCATTAGCAGAACAACAGAAGTGTGAGCCTGATTAAATTATTCTTAATATGCGTTCCTAAAGAATAAAGACTAACTCAAAAAATGACAAACATATCGTTTTTGGTTTAAAAACAAACAATAATGGTTTTAATAAATATTTACATAACTATGACCTAATCTAACTGGAGATGGTTTGGGTAAAGAGAATAAATCTAACCATCTTTTAGGTAGCAGGAAGAAACTGCAACATATTGCTTACTGACTGCAGTTACTAGCTGTTTAGAATCTTGGGAGAGAGCTGTTAAACTGCCTCCAAGAGCCAGTAACCAAAGTCACATGATAGTTAGAATGAGAGAGAGGGAGGGAATCCCTATCTATATAATAAGAGACAGGAGAATGCAATGCATAATTTTTTCAACAAGAACCCTCTTTTTTTACTCTCCCAAACAGGAAACTCACCAAAACCTAGCAAACAAGAAGGGCCTCTACGTAGTAGAATTTCGCGATGAGTGTGGCCCGCTGCCCATCGTTGTGGCAAAGCCTGAAGGGGTAATGAGCAAAGATCCTGAACCTCTGGATGAAGTTCCTGATATCAAACTGGAGTGGGATGAGGTGAAAGCAGCCCAAGGAATGAAGAAAAGCATCTGGGCCAATGTTAGAAGAACAGTTTGGTAGGCTTGGTATAGAAATGGACAAAATTAAGAGAGGTCCAGCATAATTCCATAAACCAGAAATACTTCTCTTTTGCAAAGATAAGTTCATGTCTTTATTGCATCCACTTGATGACTGCAGCCATCTTACCTTGGGGGCTCAAAACAACTTGACTATCTCTATTCGTTTGACATTCTGTTTGGAATGCAAGTGGCGGATATATCCATGGGCTGTGAAGGGGAGATGGTTGCCTTGCTGCTGGGGAAAAAGAATCTAATCAGCATGTTTTTTTCATGCATAGCATGAGGAAACTGTCAAACAATATGGCAGAAATAAAGTTGCAATAAAATACCTTTTTGCCTCAGTTTCTTTCTGCAGGTTGAGGTTTGAAACTGCTTTTTATGAATGCCAAGAAAAAGGGTTGTTTGGTGCATTTACTTTTGGCCTCACATGGGCAGTCTTGTACCAAAAGACATCTTAACATTATTGATATGAAAAGAAGAAAAACAAATTGTAGGTATGCTGTTGGATAGGACAACTTGCAGGAATCCAGCAAGAGCAGAACATTTGATCCTCCCTCACCCCTGTATGGGGAGGGACTATTCCATTTTAGAATATATGTTTTGTATCCATGGGGTTTGTATTTTAAAAGGATCATGAGAAACAGGGTTCAGAAACCCTTCTGCCAGAGACCATGAAGAGTTTCTACTTGTTAAAGTAACCAGTTCTGAGCTAAATGGATAGTCTGACCTAAGGTCAGTTTGTATATTTTCCCTTAGCAAGCAATCTGAAATTTGTATCTCAAGCTCAAAACAGCACTGCAGAAGATTATAAGATGCTTTCTCCTTGCATGAAATAATATGACGCCAAGTGTGTACTCGCTAGTATTTCCTCTAGTGGTGTGTATTGGATGTGGGCAGCATCCAGAGATCTGTGGACCACATCTGACCCCACACTTGCAGACCTCAGAGGGCCTATTTGCCCCCTAACCCTCTGAACACATTGGGGGGAAATGCCCCAAATAGTCTCTGGGGGCATGATTCACTATTTCCTTCCACTTTCTACCCGTTCTGCTTTTGTCTCTAAAATAGGGCAAGGGTAAAATCGGCATTGAATGCATTTTGCCACTTGAAAGCATAACATCAATTCAGGAGCTGGAGAGGGCCCTGAAGATTCAATGGGAGTTCCACACTTGCCATGAGCCATACTCTTCCCAAACCCTGTTACAAGTAATCCAGATTGGGTACTGTATATCCTTCCCTTAGCACCTATTAAATCCTCATAGACTATCCCTTTAAAAAAACCCTATGTTGTCCAAACAATTGTTTGGTAAAGATATCTTTGGTTTACGAGGGAACAGATAAACCAGTATGAATTTATATATGATAGTGATAGGTGACATGTATGTAGTGCTTTATCTACATTTCAACAAACTGTAAAGGAGAACTTTGGTTCTATACTTGAGTTCTTTCAGATATCCAGTTCTTTTGTTTTTCAAGTAGGAAGCTATTTCTGTCTGTTTCTACAGACAGATTTTCTGGAGCCCATTTCTTATGTCTTAAGTACATGACAGCAGCATGAGTTGCTTAACCTTCCATGGTTAAAGCTAACCTCAACATGAGATTCATGAATTATATCCAACAAGGCACAGGAATTTCAATCTAATTTTCTGTACAGTCTCTCTGTGTCAAATGCTTTGATGAAGAAAATAGAACCATTTAACAGACGCATATGCTTCCTTGAAGGAATTTCAAATACTTGGTTATCTTTTTATTACAACAAATCTGTCTCCCAATGTTTGGCCTTAGGGGTATTAGTCAAATCAGCTAAAATCCATTATTCTTATTAAGAAAGAAGTATTGGCAGTGTTCCCAGCTGATAAATGAATAATGATTCAGTTTCAGCTGCTATCATTTTGGTATTTTAACACCTAGTATTACAAAAGACAAAGACAAGAGGCTACTTTCAGAACAGAACATGGAGAAACAAAATGGTTCCCAATTGGCAAAGCAGTCAGACAAGGCTGCATCCTATCACCCTACCTATTCAACTTATATGCAGAACATATTGTAAGGAAAGCAGGCTTGGACACGGAAAAGGGAGGAGTGAAAATAGGAGGAAGAAATGTCAACAATCCGAGAAAACCTCACAGTCCTGGAACAACTACTAAGGAAGATCAAAGAAGAAAGTGCAAAGGTAGGCTTACTGTTAAACATAAAGAAAACAAAAATAATGACCATAGAGAACTTACACACATTCAAACTAGACAATGAGGAAATAGAAATAGTAAAAGATTTATCATACCTGGGATCAAACATTAATCGGAATGGGGACTGCAGCCAGGAAATCAGAAGAATATTAAGAATGGGGTGGCTATGAAAGAACTAGAAAGGATCCTAAAATGCAAAGACATAGAACAGCACAAAAGTCAGAATCATAAAAGCCATCCTATTCCGTATTACCATGTATGGATGTGAGAGCTGAACAGTCAAGAAAGAAGATAGGAGGAAAATCAACACATTTGAAATAATGTGGTGCTGGAGAAGAGTGCATAGGATCCCATGGACAGCCAAAAGGACAAACAAATGGGTCCTAGAGCAGATGAAGCCAGAGATGACAAGACTTAGACTGTCGTACTTTGGACACATCATGAGAAGGCATGAATCATTGGAAAACACAATAATGTTAGGAAAGGTGGAGGGAAGTAGAAAGAGAGGATGCCACATGCTAGATGGATGGACTTTATTAAAGAGACCACAAATATGAGTTTGCAGGAGCTGGACAGAGCAGTAGAGAACAACGGGGCCTAGAGATGTCACATTGATAGGGTCACCGTGGGTCGAGATTGATGCGAAGGCAGTTAACAAAGAAACAAAAAATTACAAAAGGGCAAGTATTACCATGGGCCAGTTACACACTTAGCCTCAGGAAGGCAATGGCAAACCTCTGGACAAATCTTGCCAAGAAAAAACTGATAGGGTTGCCTTAGGGTTGCTATAAGTCAAAAGTAATTTGAAGATACAGAATGATAACAAATCATGAAAGAACTTTGCTGCTTTAAAATCTTACCTACAAATTCTAAGCCACATTAGATTATGCAGATAGGGAAAGAATCCAGGAGCGATCCATGCAGCTGCAGCAGAAGGCTTGATTCTCAGTGCCTGAGATCAAGTAATCCAAAAACCATCCTTAATATGTCACCCTGTTATTGTCCATGTGCCCTTTTGATCATTCCATTGGAGTGATGAATATGAGAAGGGCCCTAAGGTCAGTGGCAGAATATGTATATTTTATGCATAAGGTTCCAGGTTTAGTTCTGTTCCAAGTTGAACAATAATCAAAGCTTTGTAAAGTTGTTTTTTTGGGGAGTCTGGGAGCTATTATCACAAAGAAGAACGTTCCTAAACTCTGATCTGAGTCACTAAAATAGCTTGAATGTTGACTGCCTTTTTCTTATATAGGGAGAGAATTGCAATTCTGTACTTAAGCACTGTAAGAAGGCTATCCTGGGTGCTGGGTGGCCAGGTCAAACCTTATGGGGATCACTTAGAACAGTGGCTTTCTGTGTATTTGAGAGTCATAGTGACATAGGAGCTTAAGCACAAACACTACTGTCACTAAGGACTGGCCCTTTGTTGGAAATTACCTCTGTTCTCTGAGATCTAACTTAGCAAAAGAATGAATTCAGAGAGAGGAACAATTGAATCTTTGCATCCCAACTTTTCTCCATCATGAAACACAGTATAGGATATACTACGCTATAGTATAGAGGTTCCTAGAACACAGAATTTTTGAGTTGGATAGGTCTCCAAAGATCCAACTTCTTGCCAGCGTAAGCAATCCAAAGCTCAAACATTGCTGACAGAGGCTGTCCAACATCAGTTTAATACCTCCTCATGAAAGAAAGTCCACCACCTGAGTCTTCCATCCATAAATGGACCAAACAAGACCCAACTTCTGCCTTTAAAACTACATATAAAGCAATTTGAAATTCAAACACATGGAGTGTTTGCATTCATAAAAATTTGCTGTACCAGTGTGTACAACTATTGAAAACATTACAAGACTAATATTACCAACCTCTGTCTTATAATAGCTGAGTTTGGGCTTTATTTATCAAGGATCTGAGGTGGCCATAAAGTATCTTAAATCCTAAACAAAGTCTAAACACAGCTGGTGTAAAACAGAGATTGGTAATAGTGCTCTTGTAATAATGTTTTTGATCCTATGTGGCATGTAGTTTAACTATTGGACTAGGACTCTGGCTGACCAGGATTTGAATCCCTGCCTAGCGGTGGATACTCACTGAGTTTCCTTGGGCAAGTCACACTGTCTCAGTCTCAAAGGAAGGCAATGGCAAATATCCCTGAACAAATCTTGCTAAGAAAGTCTCATGACAAGTTCACCTTAGGGTTACCATAAGTCAGAAATTATTTGAAGGTACACAAAAACACAACAATTTCAATAGCTATGCACCATAATCCAGTAAATTCCTATGAATGTAAACACACCATATGTTTGGATCACAAACTGTTTTCTATGTAGTTTTATAGGCATAGAACTGAATGACCTTTTCAATAAGTTCACTGATGTGATTAACATACAGAATGGCCTGCTGGGACTTGCAGAAGATATATCCAGCTTTCTGCAGCATCCTATTGCTTTTCCAAACTGAGAGAAGCTGTTTCATTTCCCTCACTGTCTACTTGGGCCAGTGGCACCTGGTAGTTTCTGTACCAATGGGACAATGAATGAACTTTGGGACTTTACTCTGAATTTTTAAAGAATTCCCATTTGCTGGGGACAGTCTCCCTAATTTCAGTTGAAGTAGCGGATCTTCACAGACATTCCTACAAGCCGGCCATCTGCATGGACTGGAGTGTGTGCAGACTGGAGTGCTTTTCTGGAACAGGGTGGTCATGAATAACAACTGGTTGGTGTTGTTTTTTAAATATCACTCATCAGAAATGCAAGAATGACCATCAGTTCTTTAAGCATCTCATTCCTGCAATCCGCTTAAAAAACACAGGAGGTTCTTTTTTTAAGCATGCAATATTTACAGTTGTTAAACTTTCACTGCTATGGTGGAGAGTTTGGAGCTGTACTTTTCCTCTGAAACCTGCTCTACAGTGGCTTTCAAATGCACATTATTTATGATAAATTAAGTAGAGATTTTGATAAGCCATCAAAGTGGCCAACTTGTAGAAGTTTCTGTTGGCCTGCTGGAGATGAGGATAAGATGACCTAGCCTCAGCTGTTGTTGTTTTGTGCCTCCAAGTTGTTTTTGACTTATGGAGACCCTAAGGCTCTCTCATAGAGTTTAGTTGGCAAGTTTGCCATCCTCTGAGGATGAGAGTGACTTGCCCAAGGTCACCCAGTGGGTCTTTATGCTCATAGGGGAATTGAACCCTGATCTACAGAGTCGTCATCCAATGCTCAAACCAATATGCCATGCTGTCTTTCACTGAATGTTGAGTCCACATGTGAGTAAATACCAATAAATACCTACATTATTGAGGATGATTTCGTGTTTTTTAATTTATTTTAATGTTGTATTTTTAATCGGTCTTTAGTTTAATTCTGTTTTAAGGGGATGGGAGGGTGGGATTTTGGGATGAGGGAATGCTTTTAACTCTGTTCTGTTTTAATAATTACTGTACCCCTCCCCGATTGCCACACAGAGGGGTGGGCTATAAATAAATATATTATTATTATTATTATTATTATTATTATTATTATTAGCCAATGGTTCTACTATAGCTGGGACGATCAATGGTATTCAGGCTGGTGTTGACAGTTTCTTGCAGCCTCCCACTGTTTTCCCAGACTTACTCACTTAGGTCTATCCCAATGGTAGCAGGTGGTCTCCACATCAGTAGGGCAGTGAATCCACTCCAGCCTTTACAGTCTGCCCTCCACATTTGCAGCTTTGACTTTTGCAGATTTGATTGTTGATTTTATTATTATGGTCTTTAGGAATCTCTAGATCCTCCAGTAAAACTCTGCTGGAAGCTGACCATAGAGTTGCACTAGAAGATCTATAGACTACTAGAGAAAATATTTCTCTAAGCATTTGTAGATCCTTCAACATAATTCGATGATCAACTTCTGGCAGATGTTGACTATAGAATTGTGCAGGAGGACCTAGAGATTACTAGAGAGGTGTTATCTCTGATTTTAAAAATAGTGGGGTTTTATTTGCAGTTTTTCCAATTTCATGGGAGTCCTGGGCCCTTAACCACGATGAATGTAGAGAAAGCACTGTATTCTGAGCTTTAAAAAAGCTATCCAAGGTTCTGGATCCTAATATACTGCCTTTTAAACTGTTTTAATGTAATGTTTGTAACACAGTTGTTTAACTGCTTTTTAACTTATGTAATTGTTTAAAAAACTATTTGGATTTAACTTGTATTGTGAGCCACTTTGGCTCCCATACTCAGAGAGTTGTGGGATACAAATTAAACAAATAGATTCAGCAATTTGGATAGCTCTTTTAAAGTTTCAACTGGAAATTAGAGTAGATTTGCCACTCCACAAACATGGGGTCACTGTCACTGGTCTATGCTAGATGCAGAAGAAGGACAGAGTCCCCCATCCCTCCTCTGCCAGGCTGATCACTCACCACATTGCAATTCCTTGTCACCTCTAACTGCCAGACTAGCCCTTAAATATAAAACTTAGGCAGGAAACACAACATCAAATAGATCTAATAAAGAAAAAAAAATCCAAGCAAACTGCTAAAATCATAAACATGTAAAAATGCTTTGGAAAACAAAAAGCATTTTATTCATGAGACCCATGTTTTATGAGTCCTGATATGGGCAGAATCCTTCATTTTCTGGCACCATAAACCAGCATCAGTTAACTCAAGCCCAGCATCTAAAGTTGACATGACTGGGCACCTGCCAAGAACATGCATCTCACTGGGAGTGGGGGACTTCCATTGACTAGAACCTCTTG
Source organism: Phrynosoma platyrhinos (assembly GCA_020142125.1). Lineage (NCBI taxonomy): Eukaryota > Metazoa > Chordata > Lepidosauria > Squamata > Phrynosomatidae > Phrynosoma > Phrynosoma platyrhinos. Next base: position 374,838,174 of record CM034701.1, on the reverse strand, counting down.
GACCTGTTCCTTTTCTCATTGTTGTTAACTTGTGTCAAGTTGACTTTGACCTATGACAACCCAATGAATGAGAGACCTTCAAGTTATCCTTTCATCAATAGCACTGCCCTGATTTAGTAAGCTCAGGATTGTGGCTTCCTTGATTGGGTCTATCCATCTGGAATTCCATCTTCTTCTTTTCCTACTGCCTTCTACCTTAACAAGCATCATTGTCTTTTCTAGTGAGTCATGTCTTCTCATGATATATCCAAAGTACTTCAATCTTAGTTTAATCATCTTGGCTTGTAGGGAGAGTCAAGCTTGATCTGCTCTAGGACCCATTGATTTGTCTTTTTAGCTGTCAACAGTATCTATAGAACTCGTCTCCAGCTCTATATCTCCAATGAATTGATTTGCTTCCTATCCACTTTCTTCACTGTCCAGCTTTCACAACCATACATAGAAATGGGGAATACAATGACATGGACAATCCTGACTTTAGTATTCAATTATATATCGTGACATTTCAGGATCTTGTTTAGTTCCTTCATAGTTGGCTTTCCAAAAATCCTTTTCTCTACTGGAGTCTTTTTTAATGGTTCAGCTCTCAGCCTGACCCAGAACAAGTGAGTACACAACCAAGTGAAGAGGAATAATCCATCTAGGTATTACAGACATTTTGAGAGGTTATAGGTATTCTGGTGATCTGAATAAACAATGAGAATGGTGCTAGGTCCAGGCTATTTGAAAGACCATATCTCCCCATATGAATCTGCCAGAAAGATCTTCAGGGGAAGGCTTTCTCTCAAGTTAACTTGGTGAGGACACAAGAGAGGGCCTTCTCAGTGGCTTCTCTCACCCTTTGGAACTCCCTTCCACAGGAGGCTAAGCTCCCTCCCTCCCTGCTCTCCTTTCACCAGCAAGTTAAAACTTTTTTAAAGCAGGATTTTAATATATAATTGCACCCAGGGAGGCTTTTTATTCAAGTGTTTGATTTTGTGTGTTTTTAATTATTTTAAATGCATCTGAGAAAATCTATGAAAGTTCATGCTACCTACTTCTTTCTTTCAGTTAGTCTCAAAGGTGCTACAAGATCTCTTTCCATATTGATTTTACTGTATTAGTGTGATCTTTAATTTTTTTATTTAAAAAATGCACTGTTTTTTAGGTATCTTTTGTGAGCCACCTTGGGTCCAGTTTAGGAGAAAGGTGGCATATAAATAAATAAATAAAATGAATAAATAAATAAAATTTTCACCTCAAGGAGTCTTGGCTTAAGATGACCACAAAGTCAGGATGACCAGTAGTGCCACCTGGGGAAATTCTTCTCCTTTGCTGACTTGACATAGTTGACTTAGGAAAAGGATCTAATTCTCAAATTATATTGATCAAGAATGAGCTGGATGTCTATGACTTACCTGTAACCATGGCTCTCCTTAAGAAAATAGATTGGAATCCTGGAATTTATAGTCTTTGGAAGAAGGTATGCAATCTTGCCATTTGCAGCCTGAGGTAGACAGGGGAAAAAATATCATAATTACTCTGAAATGCAGCTCAGCTCTTAGAATAGGGAAGGGTTTTCTTTTTCTGGTACTGAAATTAATTTGCTCAGTAAATATTCTATTCAAAGGTCTATTCTCTGAATTTTGGCAATCAATATTTCTAAGCTTCCACAGAGCACATGAAATGACCATTATTTCACATGCATATGAAATCTGATATGTGATTTCAAAAGCTGAAATTTGCATTTGTGTTTCATAGCTGACATGCAATAATATTTATTATTTTAACACATTTAATACTTCCATATAAGGGGATCTAGATATTTATTACTTTATTTGCCTGCTTGCAGAGCTTGAAAAAATGCTTTCTCAAATTACAACTGCCAGATCTTGGGCCTAAATATAACTTTTCCCAACTCTGCTTGTTATTAGAACTGTCACCTGATTTTAAAACATCTTATAGTGCAACACTGTGTTTACTTGGAAGTCAATCCCACTGATCTCAGGGAGGCTTAAATTGAGTAAAGTGTGCATTGCATCAATTTTATAGTGAAATCCTAACAGATTCCTAAATTGTGAAGAGTCATGATTTATAGTGTTTGGAAGAATGGTCTTGAGTGTTAGACTAGGACTCTGCGAGGCCAGTGTTCAAATCCCTGCTTGGTCATAGAAACCCACTAGCTGGCCTTGGACAAGTCACAGTCACTCTCAAAGAAAGCAAACCTCCTGTGAATAAATACTGCCAAGAAAACTCTCTAACAGAAATATTTAGAGACATAACTCTGTTAGTCTGTAGAAATCTAAGAGAAAGAAGTTAGCATAAGCATTCATAGATGCAGTCTACTTCATTAGATATGTGGTTTTAACCAAATCCAAGAATCCCAGAAGGGTACCTACAATTAATATTCAATTGAGATTTATATTAGCTCAATTGAAAGGAGTGAGAGGGCTTGGGGACCTAACCTGTATATACCTGTTCCAGAAAGAGAGCTCCAGAGTGTGAGTTCCAAAATAGTTTTATTTATTACCGTAATCAGAGGAGAGTCCACATCCACACAAAACCACTCTCTCATGCAGACATCCAAGATCTAACAATATAAAAGGCAGTAGCAAACGGTGAATTAGGGGGGTGCAGAGGGCAATATTATACCGATTCTAGAAGCAGAGCTTCAATCAGGGATGGGGGGGCATTGTGACATAGAAGTGTCTCAGCAAGCTACCTGGGGATCTTGGTGTGACCAGCAAACTGAGGAGTCAAGTGAGATATGGACAAAGAGTTTGTCTAACCTCAGGCAAGATGAATTTGGTGGTGCCTGAGCAGGTAAAACCTATCCCAGGGTGGAATTCAGGATTAGAGTGGATTTTTCATGAGGGAAGAATGGAAAGGGAAGTTGAGAATGGTAGGACAATCAATGCAAATGTTCTGGACAAAGTACCATCACACCCAGAGGAATGTACTCTTGGACTTCTGTTTACTTGTGAACATGAAGTTTAGTACCCACAATCGCACTCATCAGTGAAAGAATTATGCAGATTACAATCATGCTCAATCTCTTTTTGGGTACATTTTCCAGCATTCCTCCATGCTGAACTGTCCACATCCCCAAATACGGTCCCAGATCTCCTTATATGATATGGTGGCTTTCCCACACTGGGGGTGCATTTGTGGCTGTGAGTCTCCAGCAGTCTCTTTATATTGATTTAATATCAAAAATGAAAGGGGTTAAAAGAGGAGAGGTCTTGGGGTAACAGTGGAGTGAAACAGCTGTGGGCAGATATTTATACCAATGGATGGGATGTGTGAACAAGGGTGGTGTAATGAAGTGGGTTTCAAACTGTGGGACAGGACTCCCAGAGGGGCATGTAAGAGTTGCTCAAAAGGGGCATGAGGCAGGAGGCCCAATGTGCCTTCTTTGAAAGGTAAAGGGGTAGTGTTATTGATGCCATAGCGGTGTCTAATTCAGCAATATAATGCCCATGCAGTATGAAGACCACCCTATTTTAATCTACAGCTCTTATTACCAGTAAATGAGCCTTAGGAGAAGCATTTCAACCTTTCAGAGTAGGGAAAAACTTACATAAACCTGGCTGATGTCATTGGGAAATGTGTATAGCTACTTGAAGAACACCAGAAGGCTAGATTAGGGTTTCAGAAAAACTAGAATTGGCCCTAGGGCCTGACGGCTCCCCACTCTTGCTCTGTATTAATGCCAGGTCATGCTATTTAGCAAACCAATTTTCATCAAACACTTGCTTACATATCCATACATACACCAAATATATCAACATTTTTCCAACATTGAATATGCTCTCCATAAGCAGAGAAATAACGGCACAGAGCTCATTTTTGTTTGCCTATTTGGCCCTTTACAAGTCTAGGGTTCCCAGATCTCAGAGCCTAGCTTCTTCACACCTCAGGATAAGGGAAGGAATCTCAGAACAAGAGCACTGCCCTGAAAAGATTTATTTTTTAATGTGTCTGCTAGTTTCCATTGCTACAGGTTGTTTTGGAGTGGCTGATGTAGATTCTCCAGAAACCTCTCCTCTTTCTTCTGTCTTGTTAGACTATTTTTTTTTATTTGAATAGAGTACTTTGTGCAACTGTGGTTGATGTTTAATGTATCATGCTTACTGATACAGACCTCATCCCTGTGGCATCACCATGCATTGCCCAAAGGTCTCAGGTTTTGATTATGAATTCTCAGAGTCTGGGGTGCTGCTGACCAGGGAACCCTAACCCACCTCCTGTTTTTTGTTTTTTCCAGTAACTAAGCTTGAAATGCCCATGCTCTTAACTCTCACCCAACCCACACACACATGTCTTCTTGCCATCACAAACGTCTGCAGAACTATGCAATGTGGATATCTGCTTTGCCCTTTATGCCTTCTTCTCAATGTTTGGATTTCTAAAGGAATGAATGAACAGAACCAGGGATGAATGTTTATGCCAAAACTATGCTGCAGACAGAGGTGCTTGCTTTGCATACCAATCTCATCGACACTTTTATGTGCATCCGAAATAATTTAAGTCAACCTGATGTTTGATAAAGTAAATTAAATGATAGCAGTTAATGGATAGGGGGTTGACTTTGCATAAATCAGTTTGCCCAAGATGATTGCTCCCACTTAGCTAACACTCCACATGTGCATAGACACGGGAAATCTGTGCATTAATGTCAGACAGTAGGTAGGAGATGGGAAAGTCCTAGCATTTTAAATTGTAATAATTATTGGTACAATGCAAGGCCTTTTGCCCATCTTGATAAGGGGGCAGCACAAGAGTGATTGGGTCTGATGTTTGTACATCCACAAATGCAAAGTTGATGGTGGTTGCACAAAGGGATGTACCAATTAGGGGGTGTGGGACAGTTTTCTAAGCACTAAAGTGTTGAATTTTATTGGTGTGGTGTGTTTGGAATTCCAGCAGAACCAGGGGGAAAATCCAAACTTCTAAAAGTAGAGCTTTATTGTTACAAAAGGTAAAAATAAGCTAAGAAAAATACAGGCCACCATAGGATCACATCATGCTGATGTGGTTGAACAAAAGAGTTACAGATCCATGTTTCCAAATCCAAAAGTTATATTATAAAAGCAATATAAGCATATTATAGTCCAAGAATTAA
>CM034701.1:374816108-374826490 GCA_020142125.1 Phrynosoma platyrhinos | reverse complement strand
GCCTTTCCAGCAGTCAGGAAACACACCAGTTGTAGTCTAAGAAAACTACGGTATCTTTATTCTACAACTAGAAATATTTACAGCAGTTGTTTATTTACAAAACAAAAGCTAGCAACACACCACACAGCGGATTGTGAACAAAACCTTCCAAACTCCCTCTCTCTCTCTCACTCTGCACACATGGACAAAGCATTTTGTTGTTCCCCCAAGCTATCACCCACTTGGGTGTGTACATTACAGGCGATTGGCCGAGTCCCACTTTCCCAGACCTCCAGCCCAACCCATGTTGCTGCCATCCTTGTCCATGTGACAAACCATGCTTACGTAGTGTATTTTGGTTCGGATGTGTCCTTTTCCCAAAACACACTAGTGTTTTCCTTTTCAAGTTCCGTTGTTGTTGTCTGGTGTGACACCTGTTGTTTGTCTGCCCCAAACATGTTTTTTTCAAACTCTTCCCACAGGAAAATTTGCCCATACATCTTTTACATTTCTAGTCTGACTGTATGTCCCATCAAGCATTTCTCTGACAAAAACCTCCATGATAGGGGTCGCCATAAGTTAGAAATGACTCCAAGGCACTGGATTACCCTGGGTAGGTCACATTCTCTCAGCCTCAGATGGTAATGGAAACTCTGCTCTGGAGAAACTTGCCAAGCAAACCCACATGATAGGGTCAAAATAAGCTGGAAATGACTCAAAGGCACTGGATTACCTGGTCAGACCACACTCTCTCAGCCCCAGAAGGTAATGGAAACCCTCTTCTGGAGAAATTTGCCAAGCAAACCCCCATGATAGGGTCAAGATAAGCCGGAAATGACTCGAAGGTACTGGATTACCTGCTCGGGCCACACTCTCTCAGCCCCAGATGGCAAAAAAACCACCAGGTGGGCCCAGCGGTGGCAGCAGCGCAGCGGCAGGAGCGGCCTACAAACCGCCCGCCTCCTCAGGGCCCTGGTTCCTCTCAGTGAGGGATGGAGAGGGCCGCTTCCCCTTTCTCTTCCTGTCCTGCCTCGCGACTGGGGGCAAGGCTTGGTGGGCAATGATCCACGGGCCGGATAAAAGGCCTTGGCGGGCCGCATCTGGCCCATGGGCATAGTTTGAGGACGACTGCCCTAGACTGTGAAATGATCTGCCAAGAGAGATCCAATAGCTAAACATGCTGTCTGAATTTAAAGCAATATTATAGACATATCATATCTCTTCCAGCAGGCCTACCCAGTCAATTTTAAATCATGAATTTATACTTTGAATTTTACATTACATGATTGTAATGTGTCCTATGTTTATGTTTATAAGTTAATGTGTTTAATGATATTATGTATTTTTGTGTTGTACCTGGGGAGAGGCAGGTAAGAAATAAAATTATAAGTATTAGTATTAGTACTACTACTAATTTGAATTCAATTTCAAATTATGATCAACAATCATCCCAAGGTCTCTTTCACATGTAGTTTTTCTGAGCCATGTATCCCCCATCCTATACTTGTGCATTTGGATTTTATGGCCTAAATGTAGCATTTGCTCTATTGCATTTCATTTTATTAACTTCTGCCCAATTTTCTATTTAATCACATTCCTTTTGGATTCTGCTTCTATCTTCTAATGTGCTAGCACTCCCTCCTGGTTTTGTGTCATCAGAAAACTTGTTAAGAAAGAATTCCCTCCACCCTGTTATCTAAGTCATTGGTAAAAATGTTAAAGATTAATGGAAATGTTGAAGATTAACAGAACCTTGCAGCATCCCACTCAAGACCTTCAAGAATGAAGTGCAATAATTGATGATGACTCTTTGAACATGGTTTTCCAACAAATTATGGATCCACTGATAGTATTTCCATCTGTACTATATTTAGTCAGTTTGTTAATCAAAATATTATGGAGGAGCTTATCAAATACTTTGCTGAAACCTAGGGCTCGTTCCCACTTACATTTAAACTGGTTTGCAATTCACATTCGCTCCGTGTTGGTGAATCAATTCCAAAAGGTCCATCATCCCCACTATGAAAGCGGATCTTTTCATTATTCCCTGGTAATTGCTTCTTTTTTGGCATGATTGTCATTCCCACCAGTTTGCACCACTTCAAAATGCATGTCAATCATCTGCATGTCATCGATGACACAAACGGCAACACGGTGAGGACAGGACCATTCCAGGTGCCGAGCAAGGCGACTTTAGCAACTGAGCCTTCCTCTGCCCCTCAGCAACCCAGGCTGCTCAAGCACATCATTTCCCCTTTGAGCAGCCCAGCTTGGGAAATAGATAAATAGATAGATAGATAGATAGATAGATAGATAGATAGATAGATAGATAGACAGGATATACGATCCATTGGTTTTGCAACTACTTGCCTCTCTGAGCTGCTGTCCACCGTAATTGCAAGTAGTTGCAAATACAATGGATTGCATATTCTGTCAATTTCTTTTTATTTTAAAAAATATATCATGCACCCATAGCTCACACCACAAGCAGAAAGGCAGCACTGAGGGGGGGGGGGGAATGGCTGATTTGCCAAAAACTGAGGAGGAGTGGTAAATACCCCTCTGCCATTAGTCTCTCCCCTCCAGAATGATGCAATTCAGATCTCTCATTCCCACTTGTTGAACAAGCTTCAGAATCAATTCTTTTTAAAAGAACTGCCAAGAAACTAGTGTCAGGCAACAGCGGGGGTTTTTGTATTTGCCTCGCTTGTCATGACTGAAACCAAGCTCAATAGGATCGGAAGCAGTTTCAAGTGGGAATGCCGATAGTATAACCCGATCAGCAATTCACTTTAAATCATAGTGAGAACGAGGCCCTAGATAAATGACATCCACAGTGTTCCCATCATCCACTAAAGTAGTGACCTGATGGGAAAAAAGATGTAAGATTAGTTTGGCATGGTTTTTGTTGAGAAACCCATGCTGACTCCTACTGAGCAATGCATTGTTGTCAAGATACTTGCAAACAGACTCCTGATAATCCATTCTAATACTTTTCCTGGTATTAAAGTCAAACTGGCAGGTCTATAGTTTCCTGGATCTTCTTCCCCCCCCCCTTTTTTTTTTTTTTTTTTTTTTTGTGAGAAGGTTAATATTTGCTTGTCTCCAGTGCTCTGGCTGTTAACCAGTTTGCTAAGATTTCTCAAAAATTGATGGCAAGAGGTTCTGCGAGTATGTCAGCAAATTCCTTTGCTACCCTGGGATGTGGTTCATCTGGTTCTGCAGATTTGAACTAATTAGATGAGTCCTAACTAATTCCTTATCAATCTTTGTTTGCAATCCAGATTCCTTGCCAAGGTCTTTGCTAATGCATGGAAGCACACAATCCTCTTTTTTTCTTTTTCTTTTTTTTTCTTTTTCTTTTTTTTTTGGAGGGGGGAACTGAAGCAAAAATGGTGTTTAGCAGTTCTGACTTTTCATCATGATATGTGCATTTGTGACACTGTAAATTTTACCATCCTTGGTGAGCAGTAGTCTTGCCATTTCTTTGGTCATTATGTGCTTTGAACATATTTGAAAGAACCCCTTCTTGTTGCTTCCTGCTCCCCTAGCCAATCTCAGCTCATTTTAATCTTTTGCTTTCCTTACACTATAGGCCTAAGCAGACTGCCAGAAATAGTGCACATTAAATTGTGGCACTGCCCTGGCTCAGTGCTAGGGAATCATGGGAACTGGAGTTTTTTCTGAGACATTGAGCCTTCTCTGTCAGAGAGCTCTGGTGCCACAATAAATTACAGTTCCCATGATTCCCTAGCACTGAGCCAGGGCAGTGCCTCAATTTAATGTGCACTATTTCTGGCAGTCTGAAAGCTTTGGCTACAGATCTCTATACTTCTTTCATGATTCATCCTTCCTTCCATCCTTTACACATGCTCATTTCACTTCCTCCTCCACATTACTGTGCAGCCACAACGTTACTGTTCTAGAACCTTTTTCAGATGTTTCCCATCTTCTTCCATGGAATTGGAACTTCTCCTTCATAAAATCCCACCACTGCTGAGTGTCTTTTTCCTTTAGCATCTCTGCCCAATATTTCTCTGGACTTGATAAAATCAGCTCTTCTGCAAACCAAGGTAGGCAACCTTTCCCCTTTAAGGGCCAAGGGACTTTAGCTCCCAGAATCCCAGGAGCTATTGGCCAACATGGGACTATTGGCCAACATGGCTGAGGCTTCTGGGAGCTGAAGTCCCTCGGCCCTTAAAGGGGAAAGGTTACCTACCCTTGGACTAGAAGCTTCTTTGGCCTGTCCCACGATCACAAATTCTAACATTACATGATCACTTCACACTAAAGTTCCAACTGCTTTGACTCCATTCACCTTATTCATTAAGATCAAGTAAAAAAAAAAAAGATCAAGTCCAGGATTGTTGATCCCCTTGTTCCTTCCTCCATCTTTTGAAAGAGCTAATTATCTGCAAGGCATATCAGGAATTTGTTAGTGACCCTATGGCTAGCAAAGTTACTTTCCCATCAGATATCAGGATAAGAGAAGTCCTCCATAACTACCAGTTCTTACATCTTGGAGACTTCGGAGATTTATTCCTGTGAAGCATCACCCACCACCTTATCTTGGCTTGGCGGCCTGTAGTAAATTCCTATCACAGTGTTGTTTTTTATTTATTCTACATTTATCTTTACCCAGATGCTCCCAATTGGTCCAGTGTGATGACTTGCATGGATTTCTGCATAATAGAATTTGTCTTTGACATACAATCTACTCCCCCTTCTTTTCTGCCACATCTATTATTTTTGAACAGATTATATCCTTCGTTTTATTCCAGTCATGGGACTCATCCCATCAAGTTTCTGTTATAGATATAAAATCATATTTACCTTCCTGCACTAGGATTTCAAGCTCATCTTGTTTGTTTGTTGTTAACTGCCCCTGAGTCAGCTTCAACTCATAGCAACCCTGTGAATGAGACATCTCCAAGAACCCCTGGCTTCAGCCTCTCTGCTCAGTTCCTGCACGCCCAGGTCCGTATCTTCCCTGATTGAATCTAACTATCTGGCATGTGATCTTTGGGCCTCGGCAGACGACTAATTGGGTCGTCTTCCGGGCCCGGAAGAGGAGGGGCAGCCGCACGTTCGGCGCCCCTTCCTCTTCCTGAGGTCGCCCCGGAAGCTGCCGGCCCTCCGCACGTCCGGCGCTTCCGGGGCAACCTCCCTCCGCAGCGACCGAACGCGCTGCGGAGGATAAGACAGCGAAAGTGCGCCCGCCGCTTTTAGGGCGCACTTTCGCTGTCTTGAGGAAGGAGCGCTGATTTAGCGCTCCTTCCAGGGACGCCGCCGGTGCGCCGAGATGCGGAGGCTGCGGCCCCGCGGCGTGCCGGCGCAGGGCGTCCTGGACGCCCTCGTCTGCTTCCCCCCTTTCTCTCCTTCTCCTGCCCTCCACCTTATCTAGCATCACTGTCTTTTCTAATGATTCATTTTTCCTCATGATGTGGCCAAAGTATGACAGCCTCAACTTAATAATAATAATCTTGGCTTCTAGAGAGTTCAGGCTTGATTTGTTCTAGAACCATTTCTGAACATTAATCTCTTTTAGGATGTCCATGGTATAATCAGTACTTTTCTCCAGCACTACATCTCAAATGAGTAGATTTTTTTTCTGTCATGTTTTTTTCCCACTGTCCAGCTCTCACAGCCATACATGGTGATGGGGATTACAATGGCTTGAGCTATCCTTAGTATTAAAGTCTTTACACTTTATGATCTTATCCATTTCTTCCTAGTTGCCCTTCCCAATCCTAGTCTTCTAATTTCTTGGCTGAAGTCTCCATTTTAATCAATATTTGAATAAAGGTATGAGAACTCTTTGACTATTTCAAATTTTTTGTTGTCTAGGGTGAATTCACATAGATCTTCCATAGTCATATTTTTTTTAATGTTCAGAATTAATCCAACCTTGGCACTTTCTTCTTTGACCTTCTTCAGTAATTGTTCCAGGTCTTTCTTTGTTTCTTCTGGGAGTATTGTGTCATGTGCATATCTTAGGTTGTTAATGTTCCTTCCCCATATCTTCACTACTCTTGCCTCTAAGCCTGCTCTACATATGATTTTTTCTGCATACGGATTGAATAAATAGGGTGATAGGATGCAGCCTTGCCTAACCTCTTTGCTAATTGGGAACCATTCTGTTTCTCCGTATTCTGTTCTGACTGCCTCTTGTCCAGAGTACAAGTTACGCATGAAGACAATCAGATGGTTTGGCACTCCCATATCTCTAAATGCAAACCATAGTTTTTTTTGTGATCTATCCAGCCAAAGGCTTTGCTGTAGTCAATAAAGCACATGCAGGTTTTCTTCTGGAATTCCCTGGTGTATGCCTAATTCAACATATGTTTGCAATGTGATGCCTAGTGCCTCTTCCTATACTGAATCCAGCTTGCACCTCTGGAATTTCATACTTCATATATGGTAGGAGTCTTTCCTGTAGAATTTTGAACATGACTTTGCTTACATGGGAAATTAGTGTGATGGTTCTGTAATTACTGCAATCCTTTGCGTCTCCTTTTTTACGAATGGCAATATATATCGATCACTTCCAGTCTGTGGGTCACTGCTTTGTTTTCCATATTTGCTGGCATATTTTAGTTAAAACTAAGATTAATTTGGTCTCTGTGGATTGTAGCAATTCTATTGGTATGTCATCTGTTCCTGGTGATTTCTTCTTTCCAATTGTTTGTTCACATCTTTTATTTTACTATAATTTTTACTGTGGTTCCTACCCTTTCCCTCAGCTTCTCCTTTAGAATTCACATTATTTTTTTGTTTTGTTTTTGGACAGATGTTTGAGTTATCAACTACAAGTCCACAAAGATTTAGTTTAAAGCCTTCTTGATCAGATTTGCCATACTTTTGCCAAAGACATTCTTCCCGGTCTTCCTGAGGTGCAGCCCATCTGTAACTAGTAGTCCTTCATCTAACAAGAGAAGACCATGGTCCCAGAAACCACATCATATGGCTAGTGGGATGTTACACTTTCACAGAGGCTTTCATAAGACTGGACCAGGGGTAGGCAACCTTTTTGAGCCAGGGGCCGGGTTGGTGTCCCTCAGACAATTGGTGGGCCGAAGCACCAAAAATAAATAAATAAATAAATATTTTAAAATTTAAAATTAAAAAAAATATGCATGCACACTCTCTCAGCCCCAGAAAAGCCATGGCAAAACCCTGTGGAGATTTTGCCAAGAAAACCCCAAGAACAAGTAATAACAACAGGGGTAGGCAACCTTTCCTCTTTAAGGGCCGAGGGACTTCAGCTCCCAGAATCCCAGGAGCTATTGGCCAACATGGGACTATTGGCCAACATGGCTGAGGCTTCTGGGAGCTGAATAACAACTGCCTACCCCTGAATAACAACAATAATCAATATCATCATGGCGGGCGATGGCAGTGGGGGGGCAGGACTGGCCTAGGGTCGGTCCAAAGGCCTCGGAGGGCCGCATCTGACCCCCGGGCCTTAGGTTGCCTACCCCTGGACTGGACCTTTATCTTGCTGCATCTCTTTCAAAGGCTTTCTATATTACATAGCAAAACATTATCAGTTTAAACGCCTGAACTTATCCATCTATTCATTGTCCCTTATAACATTGCCACAAAGGGAGTCTAATTCAGGGGGTTGGACTGGATGGCCCTTGTGGTTTCTTCCAACTCTATGATTCTATGATATCCATAACCATGTATTTTTAAATTATTTCATCTGTTGAGAACTAGACATGTCTAAAGAGGCATTAAAGTGTTAACCTCCTCAAGCACTGTTAAGTCTTAACAATATCTGTTGCATTATAATTATATTAAGGTGCATCCAATACAAGCATAATGGAACATATCTATCTATTTTAGCATAGCCTCACCAATATCAGCATATACATTTGTTTTGGTTGGATAACTGATAAACTGGGCAAGGCTAAGGAGAAGAATAAAAGAGCTAAGATAGAGCCTTAGATTAGACTCCCTTTTTGGCACATCCCCACTGAGGAAGATCACCATCTCAGACATCCATGCTGTTCCTGATAGATTAATAAATTGACCCAATATGCTGGTGGTATAATAATAATAATAATAATAATAATAATAATAATAATAATAATAATAATTTATTTCTATCCTGCCCCGATTGCCACAAAGGGAGTCTAATCTAAGGCTCTATCTTAGCTCTTTTATTCTTCTCCTTAGCCTTGCCTAGTTTATCAGTTATCCAACCAAAACAAAGGTATTCACTGCATGTTGCTTGTACTTATCCAATCAAAACAATTATCTTTATCTATAATTCCAGTCTCTGTACAGTTAGAGTGTTTTGCTGCCTTCCATCTTGATTGCATCAACCTATGCACAGGCTAGGTGCTCTGTTCTATCTACTGGGTGTCTGTTAAGGATTATTATATGTCACCTCCACTCACCTCTCACAGGGTGAGGTAGAAACACTCCTGTTTGCAATATCTTGTTTACATTCCAGCAAGCATTGTTTACTTTTCAGAAAGCATTTCCCCAACCTTACACTGAAGCCAGTTTTCCACTAATATATACACAGACTCTCACATATTGCTTACATACTTTCACAAATCTAGCTTCATGTATGATATCTTTTACCACATATACCAGTACTCTATAGGATATACTAAGTCACATTTTGTACTTTAAAGGTATATTCCCAATTCAGAAAGTTAACAACTGAATAATCTGACTGGTAACAAGAAGCAAAGTCCTGTTATAGCTCTTTTTCACACTCTCCCTAATGAGATGAGACAATTCACACAATCCTACAGTGCCTTAGAACTTCACTGCTTGGCATGGCTGACTGGCCTTTAAGGTGGTTGTCAGAAATCAGATCAGGAGATGGAGTGTAGCTATGATATTGTAGCTATCTGTCTGCTACAGGATATCAGCCATAGTCAGATACATAAAGTAAAAAAGCAGTTGATAATGTCCTAAATCCAATTCTTCATCACAACAAGAGAACACCCACTGAATCAATTTACCTAAGTGATCATTTCTAATGTTCCCAATGTTTCCATTGATTCAATGGGTCTGCTCTAGCTGAGAATAGTAATTTAGATGTTCACACATCTGCTAGTCCAAGGAATGGTGGAAGATATCAATTCCTGTCTATTTTGATAATGCAATTTTCATGTTCCAAGAAAATAGACTTTAGAGTACCAGCTGGCAGTACTATATGACAAGGGGATGCCAGATTCATCACCGTTTCTGTGGCATGTGATTGCACATTGTCAGAAGATAGATGCCGTGGTTATTTTTGTTCTCTCACAACCTAGCAAGTCTACATTGGATTCTTGTGCTCTTTTGAACTATACAACATATTTTAAAGATGCATATCCTAAGATCAGCTGTCATGAACTAGGTTGATGGAGGTACTGGTGCAAAACTAGTTATACTATTAAGCAGACAGAAGCAACCAAATCAGGTGACAGATGCTAACAAAGATATCAGGATGAGCTATCTGTCTGTTCCTCCTGAGCCCCATGTATTTCCCTCTCTTGCATAATGGAATTGTGTGGATCGCACAGCCTTTTCTGCATCCAAGAAAATAGTTTGCTGGCCTTGTCTTGTTGCCTCTATAGAAGAAGAATGTTATACAAGTCGTTTATTTCTTCTTCTTTGGAGTGGAGGTGGGTAGGATCTTGTCCTTTGCTTTAGACAATAAAAATTATTCGACCAACCTTGAACTGATGTCAGGTGCAGGCATTCTAAGGATGAAATAAGACATGGACATATTCCCTTCTATTCTTTTTGAACTGGAATTCCTCAGACATACATGCTATCAGCAATGAGACTTACAAGTTGAGTTCGGGTTTCTCTTCCAAAGACCAGTTACAAAACAAACCATGTGAAATGCAAGATAGACAGATGATAGGAATTCAAACAAAAATCCATCAATGATACCATTATTGGCCAACCAAAATGCATAATATATTTGTTGCAAGCTTTCGAAGCTCCATGGGCTTCTTCATCATGACCTCATTGGAATAGAGACATATTGAATTGCAAAAGAAGGGTCCCTGTTGAGATGCAAATGGATTTTAAATTTCCTGGACTTTGCAAATCTCCCTATAGCCACAGGGCCAGAAGGAGGAGAAGTCCGCCTGCAAAAGATATCCTCACACCATATACCATCTTAACTAAAGACTAAAGAAACAATGTGTAGGTATCTAACATCTCCAATTGTTTTTCTGCTGTTTGGTTTGTAACATCTCGCCTGATTAAAAAGTCCATGGAGCTTTGAAAGCTTGTATATTGTGCATTTTGGTTGGCCGATAAAGGTATCTCTGATGGATTTTTGTTTGAATTTCTAAATAGCCAACATAGCTACCCCTGAATGTTTTCCATAAGACAGGCAACTTTTTTGAGCCGGGGGCTGGGTTGCTGTCCCTCAGACAACT
>CM034701.1:374793721-374814517 GCA_020142125.1 Phrynosoma platyrhinos | reverse complement strand
CCTGGAGAGCCTTCTCCTCCTCCTTCCCCTGTCCTGGCCAAAACTGACATATTACAAATGTGTTCTTAATTTTTATCTACACACACACATGATGCTAACCAGGAAAGATATCTTTGTATTATGAAGGAAAGCAGCTTCATTTATATACCGCTGCATATCGCGCATGGGATGTCTAAGCAGTTTACAACTGTGAACTGATTGCCCCCCAACAAGCTGGGGGGAAATCCAGCCATTTTATGGAATTTTATGGAATTTGTGAAGAAGACATATCAATGCTAGGGATCACTAGGAGAGGAACTGAAAAATTAACTGCCAATATAATGTCTTAATGATGATGTGAAATGCCATGTAGGGTGCTGGTTCCCACATCTCGAAAGGGAAGTCATAAGTGGTTTGAGTGCTGGACTATAACTCTGGAGACCAGGGTTTGAGTCCCTGCTCGGCCATGAGAAGAAACTGGGTGATCTCAGCCAAGTCACATGCTCTCAGCCTCAGGGGAAGGCAATGGCAAACCCCCTCTGAACAAATCTTGCCAAGTAAACTCCATGATAGGGTCACCTTAGGGTCCCCATAAGTCAGAAACAACTTGAAGGTACACAGCACACACATACACAGCAGACCTTTACAGATGTTCCTTTGGGTCACCATAAGTTAGAAATGATTTGAAAGCACAAAACAACAAGAGTTGAAAAGAGTGCAAATAACAACAATTGAAATAATCAGAGGGAAAATCATCTCCCTCATGAGAAAAGAGCTACAGCATTTGCTTTATAAAATAATCAAGATGGTGTAGTGGTTAGAATGCAGGACAACATGAAGTCAAATCTTTACACAACCACAAAACTCATTGGGTGACCTTGAGAAGGTCATTAACTTTCAACTTGACAATCCTTCCTTCATAGGGTTTTCATGACAAAAAAGGGGAATGGGAAAGAAACATGTACACTTTCTTGAGTTCCTTGGAAGAAAGATTGGATATAGCCTAACACCATCTCTAGATGACATATCCAGGGATAGCTGTGTTGACCAAACAGCAAAGTACAATAACATCCACAATCCATAAAAGAGCGATACCTTTATTAGACCAATCAATACCTTTATTAGACCAATTGTTTATTTACTATTTTTGTATTTTGTGATTTTAGATTGTATGCTTTTGGCAGGTTGTATGTTGTTTTGATTCTGTAAAGCACTGTGCAAAATTTGGTGTCCCTTATATAAATAAACAATAATAGTAATAACCAAAATGTACAAAATAAAAAATACTTGGCTCTCAAAAGAAGTATCTTTTTGTGTTGCTAATGGTGCTTAAATTTTATTTCCTGGACTTTACAACTCTGTCTCCCAGAACCCACATGGCCAGAAGGAGGAGTGAATATCCATCCATATAATCTTTTTTTTTTTTTAATATCCATCCATATAATCTTAACTGAGAACATCAACATCTTGACAAAATGTAGGCCTGTGACTCTGACTTTTTTTTTCTTATTTCATTCATATTTTTCTTTTTCCTGTGTGATTTTGCACATCTTTGCCTGATGAAGTGAAATGCTAACACTAAAATAAAATTATTCTAATGCTTAACCAATGTAATACTGCTATAGCATATTGACTATCAGTCCTGGATCATAAAAGGCTCAGGAGAAATTGGTGAAAATTGGTTTCTGAAATTTGCATGAGACTGGTTGTGAGGGAATCAGTGAGAGGAAGAAGGAAGCAAAGGGGAGAAAGAAATCTGGCATATTTCAAGAGAGAGACTGGATGCATCTTGTGAATATGCAGAATAGGAAACTCTTGATACTTCCAGGGACATTTTCCCTCATCCAGAAGTATTATATCTAAATAAAATAAATTGAAGCATGGGGCAGAGAATATGGATGGGTTGTTTCTGGATTGTGTCCAGACCATTTCTCTTGCCTTCCAAAGCCTCTTTCTTAGGGTTCAGAACAAAAATGAAAGCGAGTTGCAATTCAACAGCACAACACTGAATTTGACAGAGGTGATGCTTGTACATTTAGACAAGGGCAGAGACAAGGGTCTGAAAACTCATCCCACTAGGCAACATTCAGCTTCACTTTCAATGAGTGTTTATTTTTCATCTGTGCCCCTTCCCTGCCCTCTACATATCACCATTTGTGAGACAAATGTGCCCTATTTTAGCTTCTGTCATGCAGCAACCTTCTTTCTTGCTGCAGGCCTAAAGAACCAGGGAACTTTCTATTTCAGATTTGCCTCGAGGCTTATCAATAGGGCTTGTTAGAAGTTTACTGAGCCATTCATTCTGTTTTGTCCCTTGGGCTCTGTCTACAGCTATAACATAGAGAGGCAGGACAGGGAAGGAGTAGTCTGCTTGACAATTAAGTGCCAGAAAAAATACCCCTTCAGGAACACAGTCTGTTTTTCTTAGTCAAAGGAGGGCCGGTGTCAAATATTTTATCAGAGAAGCACCCAGAAGTGCAGCATTTCCCATGCTTGCTGGCTCCATACATCTGCTAGAAACAACAGGCATTTCAAACTTAGCTCCCAAGGAGTCAACCCCACTGACACCCCCCCAAAAAAAACATCCAACTGTCTGACATTTTAAAAAGCAGGGAAAACACTAGTGGACTTTCATAGTCAGCATTTTCAGGAACTGAACTACACCACAAACTAAAGTCCAAGTCAGAACCATCAGATCCCTCCCCAATTTTGATATAAGTGGCTGGAACTTAATATTGCAGTTACAGATGCGTAACCTTGAGTTACAGATCCATAACTGAACCAAACACCAGTGGCATCTCTAGGGTTGGTGTCACCCAGTGTGGTACTTCATGGTGTCACCCTCCCCATTGACCTCCTCCTATACCACACTGTACAGAACCTTTAGTAATGTTTTTTGTACTGATGTTACACATAAATTGTAACTCCCATATACAGTGGGCCCTTGGCATCCACTGGGGTTTGGTTCCAGGATCTCGTGTGGATACTAAAATCCATGGATGCTCAAGTCCCATTAAATATAATGGAATAGTAAAATTGTGTCCCTTATACAAAATAGCAAAATCCAAGTTTGCTTTTTGGAATTTATGGTGCTGTTTTGTTTTGTTTTTTAATATTTTCAAGCTATGGACAGTTGAATCCATGGATAAAGAATCTATGGATACAGAGGGCCAACTGTATCACTGACTGTAATGACAACCGATCTGACATAAACAACTAGCAAAATTAAAAATTATACTTTTAAATTACAGTATCATACGCACACCCTAAATGCACTGTATTTACACATACATAGTTTCACATGGTTAAAGTGAAAATTTGGTAAGATGTGATGTTTTTAAAGAAAAAAGTGTGTGTGTGTGTGTCGCGCGCATGTCGCGCGTACGCACGCGCGCACACACACACACACATAAGCATATTTTAATTTAATTTTATTTTTAAAATCTGGTCTCACCTTTCTCTTTCCACTGAGTCTCGCCCACTGTTCACTGAGCTCCATTGTTTTAAAGGGATGCAGGTGAATGCCACAGCACATTTCTACCAAAAGCCAGATGTTTGGAGAGAAGTCCCTATATTGAGAGAAAGGCAGGATATAAGAAAATACAAGAAGAAGAAGAAGAGTCACACACACACACACACCTTAAGGTGTCCTCTGGTGCTGTGTGCACCCCCCAGACTCCCCATATGATGCCCCTGCCACGCTATGTAGTCATGATCTTGGCACTATTACCTTGATCATGAATGCTCTCCCAAACCTACTTTACCAGTCAGCAGGCAGATTGGGCAAAGGAGGTCCATTCAGCTAGTAACTGGGGCACAGAACGATCACTTTCCATCTCTTCTCTCATCAACAAGTGAGGCTGTAACAATCAGAACTGGATGCCTGTCATGAGTTCTCATTGTTGTAGCCTCGCTGGCTGGTGGGAGGGAGGTGGAAACATCATCTTTACAAAATAACTTACAAACATCATCCTTATAAAATAATTTACAGTAACTTACAAAATAGTTATTTCTTTTTGCAGTCTGTGCACAAAACTGGTTAATTGTTCCATCATATTAGCTTGTTACAGCTCAACATTGGTATTATTATTATTATTATTATTATTATTATTATTATTATTATTATTATTATTACAGTTTATTTATATTTATTTATATAGCGCTGTAGATTTACACAGCACTGTACATACAGTCAATAAAATAGATAAAAATAGATTTAAAAAGCCTGCCGATGGCGTACATTCTACAAAATAATAAAATAGATATTAATATAGCTGCAAGCTTCTATTCCAGTGGGGTGGTGAACTGAGGTGGTTTCAGTCTGAACTATGAAGTAATATTCCCAAGAGTACTATCCAAAAGTACTATTCCCAAGAGGTTCAGCATTTAGGCAGTTCCTTTACATTTTGAACTAAAAGCCAGAGTGATCCACCACTCCATTGACAGGGAAGCCATCAGCCATCACTACAGCTAAGATGCTTCATGCATAACTATATTTTATCAAGATGAATGGCTGCATATTGTTTTCCTAGTTGTTTTCCTAAGGAGTTCTCAAGTGCATAGTGTAGCATAGTAGCTGACAGTCAAAATTACATGCTATGTTAAAACACTACGAGCCAGCATAGTGTAGTGGCTTGAGTATTAGGACTCTGGGAGACCAGTGTTCCTCTCAGTCATGGAAACCTTGGGCAAGTCACACTCTCTCATCCTCAGGGAAAGGCAAAGGCAAAAAAGCTCCAAATAAAACTTGCATTATAGGATTTCCTGAGGGCTGCCATAAGTTGGGAATGACTTGAAGGAACATAACAACAAATGTTAGATTAAATTCAAGCATATTGGATCAAAGTCCACAGTACACATTTGAGCCTGAAGGTGGTAACAGAGGAGGCTTCTGCGGATGTGCAGCTCAAATCCGACCAAGTTTACACTGTTCAAAAATCTGCCTCATTGCCTTTAATGAAATTGCTTTTTACTGCTAGTCATCGAATATACACTAACTCAACCCTTCCCTAGGGTTACCTAATCTATTGAAGTACAGTTCCCACTCTTTGTCCACCACCATTTGGTCAGGGGCTGATGGGTGCTGCAGTCCAATACATCTGCAAGGTGCCAGATTAAGGAAGGCTGTAATTAGCCCATCATGGAGCACTTGACTGATCTATGTGATATGCATGTACTAACCAAGCCAAGTGCTTGGAAATGCTGGCTGTGGGATTCTGGAAGTTACACTCCAAAAAGTAACTTTGCCATGCTCTGCCACAGAAATATGCTATATCCACCAAATCTTCCCATTGGAACCTTCCTTTTGTTCCAGACCTAGTAACAGTAGTTTCTCGTCAACCAGCAATCTGTCGTTCAATTTTTGTTGACACGAGACTACTAATGCCAAGTAGTTTTCTCCCATTTTGATCTGCTTCATATAATCATCACTTAACAGAGGGCGGTTATATTTTCCAGGGTGTTGCCCTTGCTGTGTCCAAATATGGTTTAAGAGATTGTTCTGTGGTGTCACATACAACTATGTATAAACTAGAAGCATGCAAAACCCAAGATGTCATCACGGTAAGGGAAGGACTCCATTTCAATTGTTGACCTAGCTTTGACTTGTGTGCCTGAGGAACAGCATTCCTTTATGGTTATCATCCTACTTTAGCTGCATCATCCCTAGGAGGGTACTCTTGCGGGAACAGTGAAGAAGGCTGAAAGGTGACTTGGTCAAGTGAAATGTGAAGGCATCATGGCAGGTCAGGCAGTGGTGAGAAAAGGTGATGTAGGCAGAGTATTCATGTAAAAGGTGATCCCATTTGACTTCTCACCAACATAAGCATTAAGACACAGAACAGGAAATAATGGTGTGTGAGATATATGAGTTTTGAGCAATATATTTTGTAAAACGCCCTAGTCATATTTGTTGGGAAATGCCAGAGATAGCACTGGATTGCTCAAGTACTATAATCAAATTGGCAAGGCAGAAGCTGAACATAGACTAGTTTCATGCCTATCCAAGTAAGCATAGAGAGAACAAAGAAAAGAGAGAACAAAGAAAAGAAACATATAGTCTTCATTGTAAAATATATAAAAGTAGCTTTATTTACAAAAACTTGTCCATAAACAAAGACATGGTCTTATGTTTTTGTTGTTGTTGTTAACTGCCCTCGAGTTGATCTCAACCCATGGCAACCCTATGGATGAGACATCTCCAAGATCCTCTGTCCTCCACTGCTCTGCTTAATTCCTGCAACCCTATATCCACAACCTCCTTAATAAAGTCCATCCATCTGGCATGTGGCCTTCCTCTCTTCCTACTTCCCTCCACCTTTGCCAGCATTATTGTCTTTTCCAAAGAGTCTTCTCTTCTCAGGTTGTGTCCAAAGTACAACAGCCTCAGTTTGGTCATCTTGGCTTCCAGGGAGGCTTCCAACCTGATCTGCTCTAGGACCCATTGGTTTGTCTTTTTGGCTGTCCATGGGATCCTCAGCACTCTTCTCCAACACCACATCTCAAAGGAATTCATTTTCTTCATATCATCTTTCTTAACTGTCCAGCTCTCATATCCATACATGGTAAGAGGGAATATGATGGCTTGTATAACTTTGCATTTTGGGATCTTTTCTAGGAGCAAAAATGGATACAGGTTACAATGGTGGTGTAGGAGATTATTGCACCGAATTTAAACTTGACTGCACCCCAATGGGATGCAGCCAGGTATCATCACACATAATCCGCCACTGATTCCACTGGCCAGGTACAACTCAGCTACATCCCAGCTCCCAGGAGTGCTTTGGAGGCTGCTTTTCTAAGTAAGAAAGCTCCCAGCTTGAAAAAATGGCCACCAAAGTGTGCCTGGGAGCCAGGATGCAGCCAGGTTGCATTCAGCCAGTGGAATCGGTGGTGAATTACATTTGATAATACTCAGCTGCATCCCACAACGTGGCTGCATCCCATTGGGGTGCAGTAGGGCTTAAAGTCAGTGTGATAATCTCTGTAGACTTGAGTCAATTGCCTCAGACATAAGCCAGACACAAGTTGCTTTGACTCAACTTGGACTCGACTAAGCAGTAAATTACACACTGACTCAACTCAACTCATAACTTGTATATTTTTAGTTGCTAAGATCATTCACTTTGAGCAGCAGGCAAGTCCTGCCCCCAGAGTCTGGGGTGCATTTCTCAGAAGAGAACAGCAAATGTGTTAGGCAATGGGCTTGAGGTGGAAGGATCCTTTTGAATCTGTTGAAAAGCTTTAGAAGGTTCCTCTGATGTACAGCAGGGACAGGCTCCCAAGCAGACCTCAACCCCCACCACAAGCCCAATGCTTAACACACTTGCTGTGCCCCCCCCCAAGAGACACACTCTGCCTCCTTCTTTAAAGTTGGCTCCCAGACTTGAGACTTGACTTGAAAGTATCTTGAAAGGACTTGAGATTTGACTTGAGACTTGGACTAAAAGACTTGAATACATTATTGGGGTATAGGAGGGTAACTGAGCAATTAGGAATGTACCATAAATGTATGCTGTGCTTAAGCTTCCAGAGAGTAATGTACAAACTAGGTGTTAGGGAGTATAGGTATGCAAAAGTTACTGATGCTAACAAAATTCCCATATAGGTCAAAATG
Source organism: Phrynosoma platyrhinos (assembly GCA_020142125.1). NCBI lineage: Eukaryota > Metazoa > Chordata > Lepidosauria > Squamata > Phrynosomatidae > Phrynosoma > Phrynosoma platyrhinos. Next base: position 374,806,923 of record CM034701.1, on the reverse strand, counting down.
CAGCTCTAAAAAGGTGTTATACCACTGGAAAAGTGACTATAACCCTGACAGCCATTATTTCCAAGTCAAGAAAGTGTGATTTAATTCCTGGCTGACAGAAAAATTGAAACATAATGGTATTGTCTGGAGCAGAGCATTAGGGCCCATTAGTAGAAAGACCAAGATAGCCCTGATGACTTAATTCTTCATTTTGTAGAAACTGAAATAAAAATGATTACTGTCTTAGGGAGGTGAGTGTACAAGGCATTCAAAGTGGGCAAAGTTATGCACATTTTTTCTGTTGGGAAGTATATTACTGTAAGTAAAATGAAATATCTATGGGTACTTCTACAATATAGAAATGATACAGTTTGACAACAGTGGTACTGCAGCCACTCACTCACAAACCACAACGTTGTGAGTTCAATATCAGCCAGGGGCTCTGGGTTGACTCAGCCTTGCATCCTTCTGAGGTCGCTAAAATGAATACCCAGATTTCATGCTGTAAACCACTTAGGGAGTGTTTAAGTGCACTGATAAGCAGTATAGAAATGTACTTGCTATTGCTATTGCTATTGCTATTGCTATTGTAGCTGGATCTCCATCCAGTTGTGGCTTCATCCTATGGAATCCTAGGATTTGTAGCTTTACAAGGGCTTTAGCAAAATGATGCCAAAGAGTGCTGGTGCCTCACCAATCTACAAATCCCAAGATTCTGTAGGATGAAACCATGACAGTTAAAGTAGTGTCAAACGCATTATTTCTACAGTGCAGATGTACACTTCAAGAGTGCTTTAGGGGTTCTTTCTATAAGACCATTAAGTGTCATGGGAATTGTTGTTGTTGTTTTTCTGGGACATTGAACCTTCTCTGTCAGAGAGCTCTGGTGCCACAATAAACTACAGTCCCCATTATTCCCTAACCCTAACCCTAAAAGTGGACTCAATTTGCACTATTTCTGGCAGTCTGCAACCCCCCAAAATGTATTAATGAGGAAGGATGCATAACCTAGAAAAGTCAACATTAGTTTGCTTTTGCCTGAGTCTACTGGGTAGAGCAACAGTTCATTTTCTCTTCTCTTCCCTCCCTACAAAGTCAACTGAGTACAAACTACTTTTCCATTTGAACTCAGTTTGCAGCATGTAAACAGCATGATGCAAACTGAGGACAAAGGAATATGGTGGGAGAAAGAAAGAGACACTGACATTTTAAAAGCAGCTGAAGAAGTAGGAAAATAGAGGATTAATCTGGACTGTCTCTGCCAAACTGTGACAGCTGAAAGGTATGTAATCCCAGGAACATATATCAAGTCCTGCAAAGGGCAAAAGCAGCAATGCTGGGTCTGAATGAGACAGTTGACAGCACAGGCCCTTTAAACATTTATTTAGTGCCAATAGGACCAGGCAGAAAATATACATTTGTTTGAGGTGATTTATCAAGCTAATATTGTCCCATGTGGCCTGCTTAGGGACCTCATTCATTCAGAATGAAGAAACAGCAGCTCTAGGGTAATGCAAGGGGGGGAAAACATTGCTCAAAAGTGGAAGTCAAAGCCAAAACAAACTGAACAAAGAGAGAAGTGTTTGCTTTTCAAATGTAATGGGGATACTTTAAACACAACTGAGAGCCAAGCAACCTTCTAACTTGCCAGATGCCTGCCTTCTACCCCTCCTTCAATGGATAGTAGCCATATAAAGTGATAAACCAGCGTAATTCATATTTACCCACTTTCAAAACTGTATTTTAGATCATAAAACCCAGGCATGTGCTTGAGTTGTTTTATAGAAAACCTAGACAAGTTGTTGTTAAGATATAACCTGCTTGTTACAATGCTATACAGGAATAAGATTCAAAATATGACCTAAATAGTTTTCTGTGGGTTTTTCGAGCTATGTCCTGGAAGAATTTATTCCTGGTGTTTCGCCTGCATCTGTGGCTGGCATCTTCAGAGGTTGGTGGCATGGAAGTATGTGGGGTATATATATGTGTGGGACCCTTGTTTGGAAGGAAGTGGTTTACATGTTAATGGTGGAGTTAGTTTGTGTGTTGTACTGTGTTGAATGGCACAGCCTGGAGGTGTGTTGTGGGGGGATTTGTGTCTATTTAATTGTTAATCCATTGCCTGTGGGGAAACCCCTTGAGCCTGGGTGGTGTTCATTTGCTTGTGTTGAGTCTTGATTTTGGTGATTTTCAGGACATATACCCCACACACTTCCATGCCACCAACCCCTGAAGATGCCAGCCACAGATGCAGGTGAAATATAATGAATAAATTCCTCCAGAACACAGCCACATAGACTGAAAAATCCACAGAAAACTATGGATGCCAGCCATGAAAGCCTTTGACTTCACAAACAACCTAAATAGATGGAGGGCCAATCTGACTATAGGAGGACAACCCCTCAGTGCCCCACTCAGCAATGCCTTGAAAGTTTCTATTGGAGGTGGTCTATCTTGCTGCCAAGGTCGATTTTGGGGGACACTTTTGGTCATTGCAATGGTACAATGACAGTAAAAGTGAGCATGTAAAATAGCAATGCTATGGAATTCTGGGATTTGTAGTCTTGTGATACATTTAACCTCTGTTAAAGAGCTCTAGTGCCAAAACAAACTACAAATCCCAGTATTCCATAGGATGGAGCTTTGACAAAGTGGTGTCAAACTGCATTAATTCTGCAGTATGGCAGCAGCCTAGGATGGAGGGTCACTCAAACTGTCTAACCCAGGGGTAGGCAACCTTTCCCCTTTAAGGGCCGAGGGACTTCAGCTCCCAGAATCCCAGGAGCTATTGGCCAACATGGGACTATTGGCCAACATGGCTGAGGCTTCTGGGAGCTGAAGTCCCTCGGTCCTTAAAGGGGAAAGGTTGCCTACCCCTGGTCTAACCCTATTACTAATGTCCTCTGTGAAACATTCTTGAGTCTTTAGTGCTAAGTGTTGTTGCACTTCCAACTGTTATGTCAGGCATGTTCTTGTGTACCTTCAAGTCATTTCCAACTTATGACAACCCTAAGGTGAACCTATTGTGGGGTTTTCTGGGGCTGAGAGTGTGTGACTCATCCAAGGTCATGCAGTGGGTTTCAATGGCTGAGAAAGGAATTAAACCCTGATCTCCAGAGATGTAGTCCAACACTCAAACCATCGCACTATGCTGGCTCTTATGTCAGGCATACAACATTGCAATTACCAAACAAGATGCCAGCATACCCTCCAACTGTCCTGATTTGGCAGGGACAATCCCCATTAATCCTCTGTTGTCCAATTTTTTTTTCAGCTGCTTTTAAAATATTCCAGTTTATCTCTTCTCCACCTGCTTTCCCCCTTCATCCGCGGGCGCCCTTTTTGCGACTTATCCTCCACAGCGCGTCTGGACACTGTGGAGGGAGGTCGCCCTGAATGCGTCCGGCATGCGGTGACCCGGAAGCATTCAGGGCGACCTCAGGAAGAGGAAGGGCCGCCGCGCGTGCGGTGGCCCCTCCTCTTCCTGGCCTCGGAGACGGCTCAATTGAGTCGTCTGCCGAGGCCCTCAGTTGCTGCAAACGCGAGTTAGCACTCCATTAACTCAGCAAGGGAAGTGGAGAAAAACCACTGTAATTCCATACTTACCCATTTTAGGGGTAATATTATGTTACAAGCACCCTAGGTAACGTATTTGATGCTTGAGATATAAAGTTTAAAAATAAAGATAAAGGAAAGGCGAATAGCTTTTTCCAAGGCACCAATGTTATCTTTCTTATGTAGAAAACTCCTTACCTCAGTCAAGAATTAGAAGGGGCTTCAAAGGTCATCCAATCTGATCTCCTGCCAATGCAAGCAATCTACTGCTACAGCATCTCTGATAGATGGTCTTGCAACCCCTTCTTGAAAACCTGTAACAAAGGGAAAGCCACCACTTTCCAAGAGAATCTGTTCCACAGTCAAACAAATCATAGAGTGGAATCCTGCTAGTTAGTCTAAATCAGAGTAGGCACAGTGAATCAATTCTTGAATAGTGAGTCAAACTGTAAGTAATTCCAGTTGATTCAGTGGCTACACTCTGGTCAGGACTAACAATGGATTTTAATCCCATGGCATTCTTCCAAATGTTTAATCATAGGACGTTAGCACACAAGCTCCATTCTCACCACAATCACGTCAGTTAAAAAAAGGATACATACCAGTTTCGGAGCTGTCATTATTACACATCTTCTCAATTGTGCAACATGAGCTGCTTCCACCAATGCTTTCTCTTCCTGACTCCCCCTTAACTTCAGCTCCCTGCCATATGCCCTACCCAATATGCCTTTGGGGTTTGTTGATTTTTTTTAATTGAAATTTTCACTTTTTCATGCAATTCAGTTCTGCTATTGTGATTTAAGTGTTTTGATTTTTTTTATTTTGTTTTAAGAATTAGGGGGGGAGGAAAGTAAAGGCAACCAGGCTGCTTGGGAATAGCAAGTGAGAGAGGGGAAAGGGGAAAGGAGGAGAGACTGACACTGTGAAGATTATCATATAATGATATAAACCAGCTTACCTGAGCTGGCTTAAAATTAGAAGCAGGCGGCATCCTGATATTATCAGACACATTTAGCTACCAAGATCACCACCCAGGTACAATCCGGTTCCATCGCCACTCAGAGGGGTGCTCCGGCAGCCATTTTTTCAAGCCGGAAAAGTCCCAGCTTCGAAAAGTGGCATGAGGCATGCCCCTTCAAGCAGCGATGGAACCAGGCTGCACCCAGGTGGCGATTTCGGCAGCTAAATGCATCTGATAATATCAGGATGCCACCCACTTCTAATTTTAAGCTGGCTCAGGTAAACCAGTTTATATCATTATGTGATAATCTCCTGAGTGACTGCCAATATCACAACTGCCCCGTCAATGAGCAGTTTCACACCTGGGAAATAACAGGACTGCATTGCAATTGCAAGCTCATTGACGGGTTTCTACCGTCAATGAAAAAGAATGGCCTATGCACTTTGGAGAGCAACTATAGGTCAAAGATGGAGCATGTGATGAACATCACCAAAACTGCTTTTTTTTCTTTCTAATTGCTATTTAAAAGCTGCTTGTGATAAAGTCCAAAATTTTCTTTAATTGATTTGAGACCATTAGTTTAAGCCAGTGGTTTTCAAACTGTGGGGTGGGACCCTCAGGGGTGTGTGTGCACGAGTTGCTCAGGGGGGTGCGAGACTTAGAGCTCCTGATCCCTCCTCCTCCTCCTTTTCCCAAACATTATAACATGTGAAATTTACACATGAATTGAGTTAAATGTTTAATATACTGAAATAAAACTCTTCTCATTTGAATGGTATTATTTCCTTATAAAATGTTGAAACATGAATGTACACAAACTGTGCGAATGAAAATATGCACACTAAACAAACAAAATATTCATATATTACGTCAAGTGGTGGGCACAATGTCCACATGCAGATGTAAAGGGGGTCACAGGGGTAAAAAGTTTGAGAACCACTGTTTCAGGCCCTTGCTTTTGGTGCAATAAACTACAACTTTACTCCGCCATCTAAGCGGTAGTCCTTCAGTAAAATCAGCATCATCACCTTATAGGAAAAATAATTGTTAACAGAATTAATTGTTAACAATTAATTATGATTGTTAACAATAATTGTAATTGTTGCTAATAATTGTTAACTATGATAATTGTTAACAGAACTATATTGTTACAAAATGGCATTCCTCTGAACTTGTAGGTGAAGCAATGTTTTTCTTTCCAGTTTTACACTCTTTCATTATACTCTTCCTATTTGTAACAAATGCTGGTTTTATAGCTATTAAGGGATTGCTTCAAAAGAATGACATTTTTACTAGTACAAACTGGCTCTTAAAGCATCCAGCCAGCCCTGGCCACACCTCACAGAGGAGTCATCCTTCACATTTTAATGACCTGCCACTCCACAGACTATGTACACAACAGGCACTAGGACTGAATTTTCTCCTCCAAGTAGTTTTTCAACATATTTCTCGTTGTTTGCAAGAAACGGAGCTAAAGCACACATCGTTTCTTGGGTTCTACTCTCAGAAAAATCTGATCCAGATACCACATTATCTTTTGTTCCTCTTGTTCTGTAAAAGTTTATTGCATGTATTTGCAACTAAACTGCCAATTAATAAATGCAGGAATGTACAATAAAGACCCTTCCTATCCAGGTTCATTAATAGTTCAAGAGTTAATTCAGGAGTATATGCATATTAGAGCTGGAACTTGTACTTTTCAGCCTATACATTTTATACAGGATGGCCTATTCTCGTATGGTATTGCATTTGTATTGTATTGCATTTCTTTTAATTTCTAAGTCACCTGAATCCTTGAGACCTGATTCTAAGGAAAACATCTGATATAAATAAAATTAGCTTTGCATATTAATATGTTAGGAGAAGGAGGAGAGAAGACAACTATGGTTCCAATTGTGAAAGGTGTTCTAGGAACAATTCTAAATTGACTGACAGAACATCTGAATTAAATCGCTATAGGTAGGATCACAGTGGCTGCATCCACTGCAGAAATAATTTGGGTTGACACCACTTCAACTACCATAGTTCAATGCTAGGGAATTCTGGGAACTGTAGTTTAGTGAGCTATATAGCCATTTCTGTCAAAGAATTCTGGTGCCACAACAAACTACAATTTCCAGAATCTCATAGTATTGAGCCATGGCAGTTAAAATCCAGGACTCCTGGATTATTTCTGCAATGGAGATGCAGCCAGTAACACAACAAGCACCACTGCTTGGAACATGCCACATTATGTGATAACAGCTTGCTGGTTCCTAGGCTGAATCCACAATGTTCACTTAAATTATCATGGCTCCTTCGTGGGGAGTTCTGCATTTTATAATTGATGGGGTAGCATTCACTGTTAGAGAGTGCTAGTGCTGGAGATGACAGGAAGGAACAGAAAAATTTTGGGTAATTCTACCAAATGACAAATCCCAGGATTCCATAGGATGCAGCTGTGACCGTTAAAAAGATATCAAACTATTTTAATTTTGCAAAATTACTGATGGTCCAAAATTCCAGTTGGTAACACCTGATAGACTGCGAAACTGATATAGTAGCAATAATACTGGCTTCTTGACAGACCATTCTTCAATATATGTGATACTTTTTGGAATTTGTTTGGAGGGGGAGAGGAACTGTGAATGCCAGAGGTAAATGAAATGCAGAAAGTCAAAACAGTGAGAAGCATGTTCTTAACATTAGCTATTCAGAAAACTGTTGTTACTGATCATACAAACACTCTGGCATAGTTGAGCCAATTAAAGCGTGTGATGTGATCTTCAAAACATGCTTTATCCCATTTTATGGCTCTAGAGATAGAACTGGATGTTTTGAGGAATCACCTCAAGAGTCTGTACTTTTAATCTTTTTTATGAAGTTTCTTGTATTCATGACGACTTTCAGGCCATTGACAGAGTGCCTTGGGAGGCTGAAGTGTTCTGTGCCATTTTTTGGAATATTGCCATTTCTGATTGTCTTTTTATTGTTCTCCATAGGGACTGGCCCATTTGTTCCATATAGAAAGGCAAAGAACATTGCTGGCAGAAGATGGCATATATCACATTGGAAAACAAGCAAAGGAATAAACCACTGACATTGTGGGATACATTTGCTAATGCCATAATGTTCGTTAGTCTGCATGTTTCCCCAAGACTTAAATCCAGCATGGTGTAGTGGCTTGAGCCTTCTATTATGACTCTGAAGACCAGGGTTTGAATTCCCTCTCAGTCATGGACACCCACTGAATGACCTTGAGCAAGTCACACTGTCTTGACCTCAGAGGAAGGCAAAAGCAAACCCCCTCTGAACAAATCTTGCTCAGAAAACCATGTGATAGGTTTGTCTTAGAGTCGTGAGAAGTCAAAACCGATCTGAAAACACACAACAAGAAGACCATCTTGTAATGGTGGAGTCAGAATTGGTGCTGGAAACAGGAGACATCTAACCAGGCATGTCATTGTATTGATGACTTTATTGATTTTTATTTTAAATTCTGTTTATGTAATTGGGTGTCTTCTCTGTTCTTTTTCTTCTTCTCCCCTCCTATTTTGTAGTGGTGCAAATCTAGCGTGAATGACAATTGTGTTTAAAAGACACTAATGCATGGACTAATGAAAAAAATTGCTTCCAATAGTTGGAACTATGCATCAGTATTAGTTGATTCAGCAACCACGTGCCAATGCGACTCACAAACCGGTTTAAATGTAAGTGGGAATGATCCCTATGATTCACTTTTTCAACTGCTTTTAAAATGTTCCAGTTTCTCTCTGCCTCCTCCCAGTCTCCCCCCTGCTTAACATAATAGTCTTTAAAAGTAAAACCAGAACTTTGTAATAGGCTTTACTTCAGTTGTTGCAAACTGAGTTGAAAGTGCATAGTCATTTCTACTCAATTACTCTTGAGTAATTTCCAAAACTGCCTCTCATAGATTGCATGTTCATCTTCATTAATAACATTTGCCATCCTGACCACACTTCAATGTCACTTGGCTACATATGTCCAAATGTTGAAATGTTGTGCAGTCAATAACAGGAAAGTTCAACTTGGGCTGGAGATCTATCAAGATTTGGGAAAAGAAATCTTTGTTAAGGTGGGGAGGAATCTATCCATAAGGAAGGTCATGCCCTGCAATATTTCCCAAGGTGTCCATTTAGCCAATATAAAGAGATCCTTTTCAAGCTCTTCACAATCCATTCTTGTTTCTCCCACTCTGAAAGATTTGCTATGATCTGTAAGTTGCCCACCTCACTCACTGTTCATGGAGGAGATATTCTAGTGAAGAAAATGTAAAAACAAAGACAAGACAAGGGGGCTCAACCAACCTTTACTTGAAGTTATTTTTTTAATTGTACAAATCTGACTTCTACATTCATAAAAGACATTTTAATACAAATATATTTAAGAGAGTTTCCAGTTTTTCTCCATTCTGCAAGCTATCTGATGAAGACTCAGGATGTTGAGGCGAGGAGGAAGGGAGGGAATTAAGGTAAAAATACATATTGAAGGATTTTCCTGTTAAAATACAGCCAAGTGTACACCACTGCAAACACAAAATCTCCAAAGAAAGACAGTCCTTGAGACACAGACAATAGCAAGCAAATAAAATCCAATTTTAAAAGGACATTTGAGATTTTTAAGACGATTTCCATCTCACTAGGGAGAACACCATATGGATGAAGTATGTCAGTGTGACTGCAAAGGCAAAAACCTAGGAGAGAAACAAAGAGAATTTACTATGTGGATTTGGCAAGTCTGGTTCAGAGGTATTTGTGCTGTCACTTGTCCTCCATGCAATCATTTTCCTGATAGGACCCGGTGGCTTCCATGACAAGTGGGGTGGTTAATCTGTTCTGGATTTTAGACCAAGCTTTAAAGGGGCTGTGCAAAGTGGTGAACCTATTTTTGGGATATGGTTCAGCACCCTGGATCCTTCTTTTAATATGTCTGGACTAAAATCCAAAGCAGATTCACTATTCCAATAACAAGGTAGTCACAGCTAGAATTAAGCTTGATTTGGTGTACTATTAATCAAACCACAGTTAACTATAATTAATACAGCGTTCCATCAGGCAGACATCTCAGCTAGTCAAAGCACAGTTTTTATATCTAATAGCAAGCACAGTACTATTTCTTATCCAATTTCTTGCATAAGGAATTGGATCTACCATTAAACTGGAGAGGGGGTTTCCTGGTACTACAGTGGGCCCTTGTTATCCACTGGGTTTGGTTCCAGGACCGCCGTGGATACCAAAATCCGTGGATGCTCAAGTCCCATTAAATACAATGGCATAGTGAAATGGTATCCCTAATATAAAATAGCAAAATCAATGTTTCCTTTTTGGAATTTATACCTTTTTGAAATATTTTCAAAATATTTGTCCATGGTTGAATCCATGGATAAAGAATCCATGGATGCTGTGGCATCACTAGGGGGTGCGTGGAGGCATCACTAGGGGGTGCACCCTAGGGGTGGTGACACCACTTCTTCTCAAACAACTACCTTTTGGCATTAACAGGCTGTGGCATTCACCTGCTTCCCTTTAAAAAGCTTTAAGAGATGGTGGAAATGGAGTCAATCTCAGTGGAAGGAGAAAGGAGAGGCCAAAGAATTTCTTAAAATTAAAATTTCAAATTTTTATTTTTTTAACATTTTATTTTTTAAAAAAGTAAAATTTTATTCTTTTAAAATTTTATTCTTTTAAGATTTTCTTTAAAACATCACATTTTAACCATATCTTCACTATATATATATATATATATATATATATATATATATGAATATATGGTTAAAATGTGATGTTTTTAAAGAAAATTTTAAAGAAAAGCACATTTAGGTTGTGCGTATGATAGTGTAATTTGAAGGTATAATTTTAATTTTGCTAGTTTTTTATGTCACAACTACTAGCATCACATTCACTGGTATATGGGAATTATGATTTATGAATAACATTAGTGCAAAAAAGCTTTACTAAGGATTCTGCATGGTGTGAAATGGGGGAGGTCCAAGAGTGACACCAACCCTAGGGATGCCACTGCATGGATGCAGAGGACCTACTGTACATATGCATAACATTGAGGTCTGAGGTTGAGTTCCCAGCATCCCATAGCCAGTGAAAAGGTTCAGATTGCAGGTGCCAGCATGGTGATCTCAGTATTAGACTAGGATTTTGAATGAACAGATTTCGAATCCCCATTCAGCCACAGAAACCCACTCAATGGCTTTGGGCAAGTTACACTTTCTCAACCTCAGAGGAAGCCAACGGAAAACTTCTTCTGAATAAATCCTAGGATAGGGTCACCATAAGTCAGAGTTGACTTGAAGGCACATAAAACTGAGAAGCAGTTATGCATGACTCTGGCCTGAGACACCAGAGAACCAATTATTGGTGACAGAGGAGAGAATACTGGGCTAAATGGACAAGCAATACAACTGGGTCCAAGAGCTCAGAAAAGTTACTTTTGTGGACTAAAAAAAGGTATTCAGAAAAGTGGGAGATTCTGGGAACTGTAGTCTCCAACCTTTCAAAGCTCTGGACAAGATGTTCCAGGCTGGAGATTACATGGAGTTATGTTCAGATGGGTTGACAGCTGCGAGATGCTGGGAGTTATGGTACAACAAAGTGCATTCTTCAAGTTCCAGAGTTATAGATAAGGCAACTTCCTAAAAATAAGTCAGTACCAAGGACTCTCATTATCTGGTAGAGGTAGAGGAATGCTGATATGCAGGAAATCCTTGTTTTCTTTCTCTCTCCCCAAGATGCATCCAGCTAGGGCAAGGAGGGAACTACTTGAAGAGGGAACACTGTACCCAGGTAGAGTGGGTTTAAATCTGAACCCGCAAAATATGCCTTTTTTCCCCCTACATTTGACCCTGCTTTAAGGCAAAGAAGAAGAGAACCCCATTATAGTAATTGTGTGGACTGAGGTAAGTTTACTCCTTTTTTTCTAGATCCACCAAGAGTGGAGGATTTAGGGAAACAGTTGAGATAGGGGAATTGAAACCTTGACAACTACACATGGTCTTGTGTCTGACAAATCTGCCACACATTAGCTAGAAAGAAAGAAAAAGAACCTTTGTGTATCTAGTTTAACCCTTGGTCAGTCACTTAAATCTGGATACAAACAAAGATAGTGTTTCTGGATCAAAAAGCATACATTATTATTTGTTGGTTTACATTTTTGTAAACTTTTATCAATAAGATTGTTGTTCAGCTTTGTTTTCAATTACCGTATTGTAAGTGGCTTTGGGTCCTGTGCTGGCACAATGGCAGTATATTAATAAATAAATTTAAATAAATTAAATTAAGCACATGTTTGTATCACATACTGATCTTACTTCTGCCTTAGGAAGAAAAGCATGATGTTCCTCTGCAGTTTTTTGTAAAAACTTTAATACATCATCATCATCATCATCATCTGCTTCTGCTGCCACCTGATTAATCAAGGGCCAGGGCTTTGGAGCAATTTTTTCAAATCTATCAGTGCAACTGATTAAATGTTAGGATGTTCATTGAAAAGACAGTCTGTTTACTCACCACTGCTGCAATATCTATCTGGTAGTTTTTGTAAATTACATCACCCTTCATCAGGTAGGTAGTATAGGCTTGCAAAACGGCTGCACTTAGGTAGAAGACAGTTGCAATTACTTGGTAGAAAGCATCCTGGAAAAGAGACCACCACAAAAGATCCTAAGAATTCAACTACAACAACTACAACAAACATTCAGACAAGGGCTGGCATTGCCACCCCTCCCTCTTTGTGTGTGTGTTGTGTTTCTTCATAGAATCATAGAGTTGGAAGAGACCACAAGGGCCATCCAGTCCAACCCCCTGCCATGCAGGAGCTCCCAATTAAAGCATCCCTGACAGATGGCCATCTAGACTCTGCTTAAAGACCTCCAAGGAAGGAGACTCCACTAGTCTCCGAGGGAGTGTGTTCCACTGTCGAACCGCCCTTACTGTCAGGAAGTTCCTCCTAATGTTGAGGTGGAATCTCTTTTCCTGCAGCTTGCACCCATTGTTCTGGGTCCTAGTCTCTGGAGCAGCAGAAAACAAGCTTACTCCATCCTCAATATGATACCCCTTCAAATATTTAAACAACGCTATCATATCACCTCTTAACCTTCTCTTCTCCAGGCTAAACATTCCCAGCTCCCTAAGTCAGGGGTAGGCAACCTTTTTGAGCCAGGGGCCGGGTTGCTGTCCCTCAGACAATTGGGGGGCCGAAGCACCAAAAATAAATAAATATATAAATAAATAAATATAAAAATTAAAATTTTTTTTAAAAAATTAAGAAAATATGCATGCACTCTCTCAGCCCTAGAAAAGCCATGGCAAAACCCCTGTGGAGATTTTGCCAAGAAAGAACAAGTAATAACAACAATAATCAATATCATCATGGCGGGCGGCGGCGGCGGCAGGACAGGCCTGGGGCCGGTCCAAAGGCCTTGGGGGGCCGCATCCGGCCCCCAGGTCTTAGGTTGCCTACCCCTGCCCTAAGTCATTCCTCATGTGGCTTAGTTACCACACCCCAAGACAAAAAACCAAGATGTGTACCAAAAACCCAAAGAAGGGGTTATGCCAAAGGAGTAAAATCAACAATGCCCCACCCAACTTCAAAAACAATAATGTAAGAAATAAACAAACCCTGGAGCAGAAAAACCCTATAATTACTGTACTGAAAGGGTAAAATTACCCCACTAAATCACGTGCCAATAATGAAA
>CM034701.1:374759913-374780799 GCA_020142125.1 Phrynosoma platyrhinos | reverse complement strand
AAAGTGTTTACCCATAACAAGGCGTTGAGTCCTTTGTGCCGATGCAAAATGTTAAGTTCCCTATGAAATGGGCATAGCCTGCTTCATAATCTTTTCCCACAGTATAGGCATACAGTCTTGTCATGGCATTCAGTCAATATCTGTGATATTTATCACAAGTAAAACATGACCAGGGGCATTCGGCCTGGAACTGCATAGCAGGAGACAAACACAGTTGTTTGCAACACATGGTTGGCAATGCTAATGTGAGGTGGGGATTTGCAGGGGGGATTACTGTATTAGTGTATAGAAAAGTAGGGCCAGCCCTCCCACAATTTAGTAGTGTAAGGTTGTTGCCTTAGGTAGAGGTACTGGGCAGCTGTGAGGATTTGGAGACACAGAAATATGGGTATTATGCCCCATGGCCTGGGCCCTTAGGATAACCTGAGCTCCTTCCACACTATACAGCTACTAGTACCTTGGATCCTGCATAGGGCGAAAGGTGGGTTATAAATAAAACAAACAACCATAGCAGTTTGCTACCAATTAATTGCATCCAATGGAATCCTAGAGTTTGTAACTTGGTGAGGGGGCACTATAGATTTCTGGCAAAAAATTGTAAATTACTCACAACACTACAAATCCCAGGACTCTTTGGGACACAACCATGGCAGTTAAAATGGCATCAAAGTCCTGTAACTATACTATGAAAGAGAACCTGGTTCCTTCACATGTAGTTCAGGAAACTATTCCATCACCAGGGATGAAGTCACATTTAACTTCCAGTTCAACTGGGTTTGTGCATGGAAAACAAGGACATAATTTTATACCTTCCTTCAGGAAATGAAAGCAGAGATCCTGTTGTGGCTTTATGATGGGGTGAAAGCCATTATGCAAGCACTTTCTCAGAGATTATACAGGAGCAGTATCCTATTCAGGGTTGTGCAAGCCCTGTGACATGAACATAAGCTTGCACAAGCCTAGGAATCCTCTCTAGGACATTTTGTAGTTGCAGGCTTTAGCGATGGGTGGGGAATTAGAGCAACAGCTGAGCAATGGGAGCAATGATAGTGGGGAAAGTTTTAATGTCCAAGAGTAACAATTTTGAAAACATTCAGGTTGAGAAAAAGATACATTCAAACAAAAACAAATTTATTATACAGGAAAAACTTTTAAAATCTCTGAAATGCACAGCCATACCACCCATTCCACAATCCATTGCACAACAGCAAGATGACGCATTGGAGTATGACTAAGCCATCATAAATTTGCACTATGCCAGTGGTAAACAGGACTTTGCTGCACATATCTTAGGCTGACCTTCTGGCAGGATGTGCTTAAACCTCTGGTTCCACCATCCTCCTCCTCTTCCAGGCCATTTTGTCACTTGTTCTCCCATCACACAAACTACAGACTTTATGACACCAGCCTTCTGTCTCACCACAACTGCATTAGTGTAAGGAAATGGAAACACACCAGTTCTGGAGCATTCATTATTGCACTTCTCTATAATAGCGCAAAAGTGCTGCTTTGGTGATCTATGGTCCTATGTGCTTCTTCTACGTGGCCACCATAACCTTACCTCCCTGCCCTATGCCCCACCTAGCATGCTTTTTGGTTTATTTTTATTTTTAACATAATTTAGCAATTGTGGCAATGTGATGTAATGAAAAAAGGAAAGAAATGAAATGAAATAGATAAGGAAAAACAAAGGAAGGAAAATTGTCTGGTTGGGAATAATGAGTAGGAGGCAGTGAGGTGGGGAGAAAAGGAGAATCACACCCACTGACACCACATGACTGCCAGCATATTAGAACTGCAGCAGAAGGGACCTATCACACCTGAGGCCACAATGGGAAAGCAGCAATATTGGGAGCCATTGATGGGTTTTCCTGTCAATGAAAATGTGTGCCCTTCCAACACTTGAAATGTAAAGCAGCAGTGAGAAAGAGATACTTTGTCATGTGATACATTTTGCTAAAGATGCCATTGTACAATTTTGATTCTGATTTAAAAGCCTCATATGATAATCTCCTTACAAGTCCAGAAATAATGTTTCCCAAGCCATTTCTGTCACTAATAGTATTAAGTACCTCCTCTCCCATGTAATTCTACAGTCAAATTCTTTAGAGGTTACAACATTATGTTAAATCTGTTGATGTTATTGTTATTGTTATTTTGTGCCTTCAAGTCATTTCTGACTTGATGACCCTAAATGGTGACCCTAAGGCAACCTATCATGTTTTTTTCTTGGCAAAATTTATTCTTTATTTATTTATGTCTTCTTCTGAGGCTAAGAGAGTGTAACTTGTCCAAGGTCACCCAATAGGTTTCGACAACTGAGTGGGGATTTGAACCCTGGTCTCCAGAGTCCTAGTCCAGCACTCAAACCATTACACCAAGGATCTAAGGTCCAAGCAAAAACTAAGAATGTGGCAAATTAAACCAATCTGCCTATCTAAGTCAGCATCATGTTTATCATAGTGGCAGACTCAGTGCCTAGAAGCACTGGGAAGCCCACAAGCAGAGCATGTGGACAATCTGATGCCATCAATCGACTGCATATACACCAAAATATACAATCTACACTACTGTAGGTAATATGCAGCTCAAATAACAAGAAACAAGAGAGAGTCTCTTAACAAACAAAACACCAACTGAGAATTAGAGAAGGAAAAAACATCCAACCACATACGGAATCAAAAAAGTGTTTCTAAGAAATAAATAATACGATGACAATAAAAGATGCAGAACAACAAAAGCCTATGTGCAATACAATACAGATGAAGATAGTAACTTATAAGGCCATATAGAAGCAATGGCAATTATATAAATAATTTATGGCAGTTCTTCAGTGGCACACAGCTCCTGGACTATACTGTATTTTGTTTGCTTTATTCACACAAGGTTTGAATGGACTTGGATAGTTATTTGACTCCATCTTTCATTATGGAACTTCATATTTGATTTTGAACTACAGTCACCCCTCCTTTTTTGTGGGGTATCCGTTCTGGACCACCACCACCCACAAAAAAGGAAAAATGCAAATATTCAAGCCCTATTGGCTTGAATGGAGGCGCGTGTCCGCGGGGGCGAGTGGGTGTATGCCACAAGCACATGCCCCATTTTGTGCTGCTCCGTTCATCCCTCAAAGATAAGAGAGGGTCGCAGACTTCAAAGTCCATGAAAATGGAGGGACAACTGTATTTATCAATATTGAAGCTGCCCTTGTTTTATATATGCATTCTTTCAAGTGCCATACATTATTTATAATTGTCATTGCATGTATATGACCTTGTAAGTT
The DNA here is from genome assembly GCA_020142125.1 of Phrynosoma platyrhinos. Lineage (NCBI taxonomy): Eukaryota > Metazoa > Chordata > Lepidosauria > Squamata > Phrynosomatidae > Phrynosoma > Phrynosoma platyrhinos. Next base: position 374,777,516 of record CM034701.1, on the reverse strand, counting down.
ATTAACTTGTGTTGTATTGACTCTAAGCTTCTGTTGTTCTCTGTCCTTTATGTTTCTCACAGTAGTATTTACTCCTTACTAACACTTTTTTGATTATATGTTTGGAGTTCTCCCTCATTCTCAGTTATCAATTTGTGTTTTGGTAACAGATGGTTGTCAAGATTAGTGGCCATTGAAAACAATATCCTCTGGGAATACATCTGACTTCCTTTTAAAGCTACCCAGGTTAGTAACCATCTCTTCATCTTGTAGTAACAAATTCCCCAGTATGACTAGGCACGATCTGCTCAATAGCTTCTTTTTCTGTGTCCAAATTCTCTCTAACCATTCTATTTCAATAAAAGATCCCTTCTCAGCTAGGGTCATAAATCCACAACTGTGGTGATAAGTACTTAAAGTAGTTTTCTCTCCATTGTGGGAGAAAACAAATATTCTTTGACAGTATTCTTCCCATATTCAAACATATCAAAATGTTGCATTGGAATTATGCTGCATAGAAAATCATATTTTTTGCACAAACAAAAATTGTGTGCAGAAAAAAAGGATTTCTTGTGTGTTTTGTGTACAGAAAACATTTTTTTGTACAGGTAACAGGTTCTGGCATTACAAAAACCTATTTTCCTATACTAAATAATGTTTTCATATATGGAATAATTATTCTGCAATACTCCAAGACATTCAAATAAAGGGAATGGGGATTGCACAAGATTTTCGCTAGTCAGTTATTCTTCCTGACAGGATTGGCATGGAAAGCCACCCAGTGACTGACACTCCTACATTATTAGGGTACTTCTAAGACGCTTCTAAATGCAATCAGATGAATGTGGACAGAAGTGATCTTTAGACTTTCCTGTTTCATGAAAACAGAATTGAAGAGGACATAATTGGCCTGTGCAATGCATATCCCCAACACAAGGTGAAATAACATTTGGACAGGTCTAATAACTAGTGATAATTGATGTTACATCCTACATCTCTACACACTATTCCAGCCTCAGTCACACCATAGGTTTGCCTAAAAGCATGATAATATTGGTAATTTTTCAGCCTGTTTCCTAATGATCCATCTCATAAAGGTAAGGTAAAGGTATTCCCCGTTGACAAGGTTGTCAAGTCGTGTCTGACCGTAGGGTGCGGTGCTCATCTCCATTATTAAGCCAAAGAGCCAGCATTGTCAGAGACTACTCTGTGATCATGTGGCCAGCAGGATTGCACAGAACGCTGTTTCCCTTCCCACCAAAGTGGTGCCTAATTATCTACTTGCATTTGCATGTTTTCAAACTGGGAATAGTGACAGGAGCTCACCCCATCATGAAGCATCCGGGCCTCAAACTGCCAACCTGCTGATCTTGCAATCAACAGAGTCAGTCTCTTAACCACTTGGGCCACTGCATTCCCTCCGGTCCATCACATAGGATTTATTGGTGTGTGTTTTTCACTGCTACTGACAACATATTGGCTCATCTATCAATCTATCTGCCAAAAATAACCCCCAAATCCCTTGAATGATCAGTTACTGACAATTTGACATATACAATACTGACAAAATAGTATATATGTGGTCAGTACATTTTGCCTCATATGCATCACTTTAGACTTCCTTATACTGAACTTCATTTGCCTTTTCAAAGAAATCCTCTTGAACCTCTTCAGAACCCCATTTCATCTTTTCAAAACCACATTGAATAATCTGGTATAATGAACAATCTGTTGTCCACTTCACTGCTCAACTCTAGGTCACTTATGAACATCTTTAAAAGCATAATTCTTTCTTTTGGGGGGATGTTTGTGACATCCCTCTGTATTCAAACATGCAGAACCACCACACAAGAGCAAGGATGTGAAGAAAAACAGGATCATAGTGGACATCCTCTCCTCACAGACCTATGTAATCCTGCAAAATGAACACAGGATTCTCTTTGTGAGATCAGATCCCAGAGGTAAAAATTTTCAAAATCCTATGCATGGTGTCCTTCATGCATAGAGCATCACAGGATGCATAGTTGTCCCAAGTCATTGGCTGAGATCCTACACTGTATTGAAGAATCATAACATCCTGCAAGGAATAGTTATGCCTCATCCCCACTCCCTGCATACTTGACGGATTTATTTTATGGTTTGGCAGCCTTCCCCAAGGCTATTCAGTGCCCAGGAAACGATGAGGCAAGGACGAGGGACAATCAGTTTCATTCCTCCACCCAGCTACATGAAGATGGTGTCATCCTCCTGGACCTCCAGGGAACTCCCAGGAGACTTTTTTCCCCCTTGCAGATGCACTGCAGGAATGGAGACTGCTGGCTGCTTTGTTGTCTTCATCTTCCCACTGTCCTTCCCTGGCAACTGAATTGTCATGGGAAGGAACACCCAAGAGAGGAAGAAGAGGTAGTTGGAGATGCTGATTTCCTCTATCTGCCACGATAACGCAGTTTGAGACCACCTTAACTGCCATGGCTCCATCCTACAGCATTCTGGGATTTTTAGTTTTGTGAGGCATTAGCACTCTTTGGCACAGAAAGCTAAAGACCCTGTAAAATTATAAATCCCAGGATTTCATAGAATGGTGCTACAGCATTTAAAGTGGTGTCAAAATGCATTATTTCTACAGTGTAGGTGCACCCCCAAAATGTTACCTATGCAGGCATAACTCAATAACAGGATGCTAAGCCTTTTGTTGCCTGAGGCAGAACAACAAATGACACCTCTCCCCCCTCACTCACTGAAGTCAAAGCCCTCAAACCTGGTCCAATTCTTTTGCCCCACGAGGCAGAAAACCCCACAAGCCACCTTCCTCATTCCCACCAGTGCAAAATACAATAAACAGCTGACAATAGGAGCTTGCAATTGGCAACTGATTCATGAGAGGCCAAATCTCCTACCTAATGATAGGGCCAGCTCTCTGTGAACAGCTACAGTTGGCCCTTCATTTTCCGTGGGATCCGTTCTGGACACACACCTCCGCACGAAAACGGAGATTCGGGAATATTCAAGCCCCATAGGCTTGAATGGGGCATGCCCCATTGATTTTCATAGAGGTTGCCCCTCCGTGAATATGCAAATCTGCAGACTTTAAGTCTGTGAGAAAGGAGGGGCAACTGTATTATAATGCATACACCTAAGTCAGAGAAGGGCAGAGCTTAGCACCATAGTGCTGCAGTCCCAGTACTACATACATTCATTTGTATGTTAGAAAAGATATTTGGGTGCTGATTCCTGACAGACAGCACAAAAATCGATTCTAGAAAAGGGAAAGGAGAACAGCACTTCTGGAAGGAAGGGTGACTATACAGGCATACCCTCCAACTGTCCCAGTTAAGCAGGGGCAATCTCAATGAATCTTCTGACATACCACTTTTTCAGAGTCCTAGTTTCAACATGTCCTAATTTCTCTTTGCTCCTCCCACTTTCCCCCTTCATCCACAGCTTGTTTCAATTGCTGTAAACTGAGGTCAAATTTAAAAAGGAATTCCATAAAGTCAGCAGGGGAGAGACAAAAGGATAATGTAATCATATGTAATTATACACTTCCCAGAAAGCTCAGGCAAAAACAAACTGCTGCAGCCTTTCCTAGCTTGTGTGTTCTTCCCCATTTAATAATTTTTGCCATCTTGGCCATATTCTGATAATGTCTGGCCACGCATGTCCTCTATGGCCACACATTCATCTGTGAAATGTTGTGGGATATGTGTACAAAGCTGTAGCAGCAAATCCCCAGTCTCCAAAGACAACATTTCATATGTGAAGTCGTAGGCTTTCATGGCCAGCATCCATAGTTTTTGTGGGTTTTTCGGGCTGTGTGGCCACGTTCTAGAAGAGTTTCTTTCTGACGTTTCGCCAGCATCTGTGGCTAGCATCTAGATTTCTCTAAAGATGCTAGCCACAGATGCTGGCGAAACGTCAGAAAGAAACTCTTCTAGAACATGGCCACACAGCCCGAAAAACCCACAAAAGCATTTCATATGCTCTGAATAAAGGCTGTATTGTTTTGCCTCTTTTCCAATTCCTTCCTTTGCCTTCTTAATACACTGGAGAGGGGTGCTCTGTTCCCTAGTAGACAGCCTGGTTTAACAGGTTTCTAGCAACTGCTTGCTGCGTACAATGTAAAACCAAATGAGCCCTTAGTCATTCTTCCCCTTGTCTCCCATTGCTTTCTGTCCCTCTCCAACCCACCTCACTGGTCTTGCCACCACCCTTGTTAAATCTTTGCTCCCTATCAGATTCTCTGCTATTGTACTGACTGGGTGGAAAGTTTATTTTTAAGCTGTCCAAACTCTGCACCCATTCCCTAATCTTTCACTGGGTGGGCACCACCTGTGCCAGCTTTAGTTCTTGCTATCTCCACCATAGCTCTCCAATGTATTATCTATTTGTCTAACAGAGGAAATACAGGCTAAGCATGCTAGAACCTTCGGGCTTTTGCATCAAATACACAATTTGGTCTCCTCCCCTTTGCTGCTACTCTCAGGCTGGTCTCTATGGGATGGGTGTTGCTTAGATTTCTTTATTTCCATTTGCTATAGATTTGCCTAACTATCACTAGTATTTGAGGGAAATGGAATGGCAAAGGTAGGTCGGTATCACGTTAGAGAAGGTAAGCCATGTTCCACAATATACTAAACTGGAACAAAGCTGGTCCTCTTTTTAAAAACAGGCATCTTTCTGGTTAGTTCATGGTAGGTAGGACCAGATGGATCTGTCTGTTTCACTTTCTGTAATATTTGCATTTTTAAAAGCCCAAGTTCATTTTGTCCCACTTCTGCATCGTTATGTGAAAATTTTCAAAGCTGGTGCAGATATCTGTGTGCATTTTAGATGCAAAAAATCTGTGTACATTTTTGCATGCAGTTTTCCCTCACATGCTTATTTTTGCCTTTATGCTTTGCATTTCTTCATAAAGTACACATTTTGTATATAAACTCCTCTGGTGTATATAATGCAGGCTTACTGCTGAACAAAAATAATGACCACAGAGGATCTACACAAATTCAACCTAGACAATGAGGAAATCAAAATAGTAAAAGAGTTCCCATATCTTGGATCAAACATTGATCAGAATGGGGACTGCAGTCAAAAGATCAGAAGACTAGGAATAGGGAGGGCAGCTATGAAAGAGCTAGAAAAGATCCTAAAGTGTAAAGATATACAACTGAGCATGAAATTTAGAATCATACAAGCAATTGTATTGCCCATTACTATGTATGGATGCAAGAGCTGGACAGTGAAGAAAGCAGATAAGAAGAAAATAAATTCTTTTGAGATGTGATGCTGGAATAGAATGCTGACGATACCATGGACAGCCCAAAAAGACAAATAAGACTAAAAATTTCCTGGAAGCCAAGATGATTAAAGTTAAGGCTGTTGTACTTTGGCCACATCATGAGAAGGCACAACTCATTGGACTCATTGGCTATGAAATAACTAGAAAAGATCCTAAAATGAAAAGATATACAACTCAGCACAAGCCAGGATCATACAAGCCATCGTATTCCCTATTACCATGTATGGATGTGAGAACTGGACAGTCAAGAAAGAAGGTAGGAGGAAAATCAATGCATTTGAGATAATGTGGTGATGGAGAAGAGTGCTGAGGATCCCATGGACAGCCAAAAGGACAAACAAATGGGTCCTAGAGCAGATCAAGCCAGAGATATCCCTGGAAGCCAAGATGACAAGACTTAGACCAGGGGTAGGCAACCTTTCCCCTTTAAGGGCCGAGCGACTTCAACTCCCAGAAGCCTCAGGCATGTTGGCCAATAGTCCCATGCTGGCCAATAGCTCCTGGGATTCTGGGAGCTGAAGTCCTTTGGCCCTTAAAGGGGAAAGGTTGCCTACCCCTGACTTAGGGGGGATGCAGACCAGGGCGTCCAGAACGCCCTGGGCCGGTGCGCCGCTGGAGTGAGGCAGCCGCACCGTGGCGCACCAGCGGCGTCCCTGAAAGGAGCGCAAAAATAGCGCTCCCTTCAGAAGTCAGGGGAAGTGTGCTCTAAATGCGTAGGGTGCACTTTCCCTGACTTTTCCACCGCAGCGTGTGAGGACGCTGCGGTGGGAGGTTGCCCCCGGAGCGCCGGCCGTGTGGCGGCCCCTCCTCTTCCCTGCCTCCAAGACGGCTCAATAAGCCATCTGCCGAGGCTGTTAGACTGTCATACTTTGGACACGTCATGAAAAGGCATGAATCTTTGGAAAAGACAATAATGTTAGGAAAGATGGAGGGATGTAGAAAGCGAGGAAGACCAAATGCTAGATGGATGGACTCTAATAAAGAGGTCATGGGTATGAATTTTCAGGACCTAAGCAGAGCAGTGGAATCTTGGAGATTCTCATCCACGGGGTTGCTATGAGTTGAAATTAACTTGGAGGTGGTTAACAACAACAACCAAAACTCATATACTGTTTTAAATCAGAGAACTGCATCACAGCATTTGAAAGATAATTGTGTTCCAGTTCATATTATCCAGGAAGTGTGAATATTCAAATTATATGAGAACTGAGTCAATTTCACCACATTCCGTAGCTAATAGCTTCTTTTATCATCAATCCAGTTTCCAAGGTGTTGGCTAATTATTATTATTTTTAATTGTGACAATAGATTGTAGAGTTAATATTTTCTCCCAGAATCAAAGCTTTATTCTCAGGGTGCTAATCAGGTGTCAGACTCAGTGACTGAATATAGATTTACTTAAAAAAAACATATTTAAAAAAACAATAAGGCAGTCACTCCTTGAGGTAACTCAGGGCATGTCTACACAGGCCAATGACACCAGTTTCCCTTTGCCCTCACCACAACCTGTCTACACAATTCAGGGACAACTCCCCAATTCAGGTGGGGGTTGTCATCGTGAGGGAAGGCCAGTTCCTCATTGAAACTGCCCTTTCCCAGGTTAAACTGGTATATTTTAAAAACTTGTTTTTTGCTCCAGATTTTTCAGGAAAATCTAGAGCACTCTACAGTGATGCTTGGAGGCTGTCTACACACACAACCCACTGTGCCGCCAGCACCATCACCACTGGTGCAATTCATTTACTCTGAGGTCACAACGATGCAGCAGTCATGCGACTGATGGTGGGCACCTCATTGTGACCTCAGAGGGAGCAATTTTTTATCCATGGATTAAAAAAAATCCATATATATATATATATATATATATATATATATATATGGATATGGATATAAAATCCCTGGATATAAAAATCCATATATATATATGGGATATATATATTCCCAACAGCAAAACTGGAACACAATTATCTTTCAAATCTTATGATGCAGTTCTCTGATTTAAATATATATATAGGTTTTTGTTGCTGTTGTCAACCACCTCCGAGTCAATTTCGACTCATAGCAACCCTGTGGATGAGACATCTCCAAGACTCCATTGCTCTGCTTGGGTCCTGCTTTTGGGAATTTATATATTTGCCATTTTATATAAGGGAAACCACTGTATAAGACAAGCCATTGCATTTAATGGGAATTGAGCATCCACAGATTTTGGTATTCATGGGGGGTCCTGGAACCAAACCCCAGCTGGTACTAAGGGCCCACTGTACCAGAACTTACCCTTCAGCTGAGTGCTAAATTATACCTGATACTAAATGATTTGAAGTTGGACACTGTTTTAATGTGGTGTTCTTTTTACTCTGTCACTTGAATACAGGGATCCAGTCATGGTCCAAGCATACAGAAAAGGATGGAGGTTAATACTTTGGGGTATTGCCATGATCCTTCTACTTCTTGCTCATTTCAAAATAACCCACTATCCTAGAACACATCATTATCATTATTGGGCATCTTTCTTTTTAAAGCTGTATTTATTGTATTATAAATCATTACATCAAGCAACAACAATAATAAAATTGCTCCCCTATTCATCCTCCTCAGTTCAGAAATTAATACAACAGCAGAGAAAGAAAGAAAAAGAACAGCATATAACTAATGTTATTTCAAACATCCTTCTTTCATATCAACTGTAAAATGAAGAATACAAAAGATTCAAATTAATCCTCCCCTTTCAAATTATACTTATTTTAACTGTTCTAATCTGCAGTCATCTGAAACTCTAATAACTATATTTCCATCATGAACCTATCAAATAAAAGGATACCAGATGTTTTAAAAGGCATCCGGTTTAGCTTTTCGCTTACTCAAAAATAAAAATAAAATCATTTTGAGACCATTTTTTTCATAATACTTATAAACCGTAACTTTTAATATCAAATGGATAATGAATAGTCATGGCAATTTTCCCTTCCTTGGGTTATTACCAAGCAAGCAGTTGCAATGCAAACTCATTACCTGGCATCACAACTGGAGAACTCACTGCTGACACTAACAACTACAGACCCCATGCTAGACAGTATTTTGATTACCTACAATGACCTAGATCAAGGGTGGCCAATTGTAGAAAGATAGGGGCAGTGACATAGGTGATTATCGCATTACAAATAATGCGACTTATCCCCAACAGGATACAGTTGTATTTCAGATTAATAGCTGATATTATCACATTCAAATCGCTGCCACTGCTGCCTGGCAATGGGAGCTTGTCATTTTTGAAAAGCATCCAGATAAGCACAGCTGGGACTCGGGCTGCAGCCAGTTTGTAGTTGCCCAGTGGCAGCAGCGGTAATTTAAATGTGATAATATCAGCTATTAATCCAAAATGCAACTGTATCCCATCAGGGATAAATCGCATTACTTATAATGCAATAATCTCCATAGATTCAAGTCAGTTTACTTGGACTTAAGTCAGACTCAAGTTGCTTCAATGACTTGACGTGGACTTGACTTTGCAAAAATGGCATATTGACTGAACTTGACTTGAGACTTGTATATTTTTAGTGACTGACTTGCTGGTGCCATTCACTTCAGGCTGCAGGCAAGACCTGTTCTCAGAGCGTGGGGCACATTTATCAGAAGGGAACAGCAAATGTGTTAGGCAATCGGCTTAATAATAATAATAATAAAATTTATTTATATCCCGTTTATTGACAGACAATCCAAGCGGCTTACAATAAAACCCGTATAACATATTTCAAAGAAAGAACCAACCCACCCCCTTAAAACAGTATTAAATATTTCATAGTTAAAATAGCAACAAAATAAAATTAAACGTAACAATAAAACATATGACATATGGCTTGAGGTGGAAAGATCTTTCTATAGCTTTTGAAAAGTTTTAGCAGGATCCTCTAATGTGCAGCAGGGACAGGCTGCTGAGCAGATCTCAAACCCCCCCCCCCCAATGTTAAGCCCATTGCCTAACACATTTGCTTTTCCTCTCTGAGAAACATGCCCTGCATTAAAAATTGGCTCCCAGACTTGAGACTTGAAAGTATCTTGGAAGGACTCGAGACACGACTTGAGACTTGAAGATAGAGTCCTCACACTTGGACTAAAAGACTTGACTACATCTCTGGACAGTGGGCTGCGTTCTCACACACACAGCCAAGATCTTTAGAGGGCCATACACACATTCCACTGCACCAACCTCCAATTTTTAAAATTGCCCCAAATGAATAAATAAATAATGCCCCCAAATGTCCTCTAGGAATGTGGGGTGGATTCACCATGTTTTTGACACATGCACGCGCACACACCTTTCAGGCTATTTTAAACTCAGAAGAGGACTTTTTTTAACATCACTTTCTGTTTTAGTAACAGGGCAGATTGCACTTTCTCTATTCTGGACCTAGATCAAGGCTAAGGAAACTTTGTTAGCCAGAGGGCAAGATTCAAGTTCCGAGAAGTTTTCAGAGGTCACATTCTGGTTGTGTAGGGCCAAATTAAAGTGGTGGAACCAAAAATGCTAACACATAGTTTTATACATAGTTATATAGGGAGTCAGTGTGGTGTAGTGGTTTGAGTTTTGGACTATGATTCCAGGAGATTAGGATTCTAATCATTGCCCTGCCATGGAAAACCACTGGGTGACCCTGAACATCACAGCCTCTCAGCTTCAAAAGAAGGCAATGGCAGGCCTACTTGGAATAAATCTTGCAACAAAAAAAACCTGGAAACACTTAGGATAGGGCTGCCATAAGTTAGAGTTGCCTTGAAGACTCATAGCATCATCAGCAGCAACAATAGCTTTATCTTGTTTTAGCTTTTAATTTTTAAATTATTCAATTGTTTAATACATTGTTGATTTAAATTTATGCTGTCTTACATTTTAAATTGTTCAACATGATTTTATTGAGAGACAATGTTTGCCACCGCCTTCCTCTGAGGTTGAGAGAGTGGAAGGTGACCCAAGGTTACCAGTGGGTTTCCACGACTAAGAAGAGATTTGAATCCTGGGTCTACATCCAGCACTCAAACCATTACATCATGTTGGCTTTCTTCACTTCGACAAATAGAATTAAAATAGAATTAAACTAAATAAAATTAAAAGCAATTTGAAAACAACATCCAGAAGAAATATAGACAGTTCAGCATTCTGTTAAATGCCCTTTGTAGTTTCTGGGGGGAAAGCAATGAAGCACTAACCTCTCTAGGGAATGAGTTCTAGAGCTTAGGAGCAGCTACTGAGAAAGCCCTTTTCTGTGTTCCCACCAGATGTACATCTGAGGATGATGGCTGGAAAGAAGAGTCTGAGGCCAGAGTCCAGTGTAGTTTCAGGTGGCAATGCCTTGTTTGTTTTATTGGTTTCCATTTTAAAATACTAATCAAGACCATGTTATAGAGCAGGGGTAGGCAACCTTTTTGAGCCAGGGGCCAGGTTGCTGTCCCTCAGACAATTCGGGGGCCGAAGCACCATAAATAAATAAATAAAATAATTTTTAAAAATTTAAAAAAATATGCATGCACACTCTCTCAGCCCCAGAAAATCCATGGCAAAAGCCCTGTGGAGATTTTGCCAAGAAAACCCCAAGAAAAAGTAATAACAATAATCAATATCATCATAGTGGGCGGCGGCGGCGGCAGCGGCAGAACCGGCCTGGGGCCAGTCCAAAGACCTCGGGGGGCCACATCCAGCCCCCGGGCCTTAGGTTGCCTACCCCTGTTATAGAGGCATGATAGACAATCCCATAGTCCAGCCCAGAAACAGGAACAAATTCTCAATACTTTAAAACTTATTAAAGGGACCTTTTTGTCTTCTTTCCTCAGAAAAGACTGGTTTGTATTTTTTATCACACCCATGATACCCTATGAGCAAAACCCAGAGTTTGTGTTTAACTTTAGTTTCCTTTCTCTGTGGACTTTGTGGGACTTTCATGCCATAAAAACACTTTAACTGCTGTTAAAACAGAATTACAAGATTGTCCAGATGATAATTGGTTTGTTTTTGCCTCCAGAAATGTGTCATAACCTTTATGTCCCTTTTTCATCTTCCAACACAGTCATAAAATAGAAACAACCAAGTCTACAGCAGTGGCCAGTGAAGCCCATCACAGGTATCCAGTGTTACTTCTAGCCATTTCTGAGAATTTTGGAGAACCCCCAGAATTTTGGCTCTCCCTGACACCCTCTTCCTCAGAGGTAATACAATCTGGAACAGAGTTTGGAACAGTTACATTCACAGAATCATAGAATCATAGAGTTGGAAGAGACCCCAAGGGCCATCCAGTCCAACCCCATTCTGCCATGCAGGGACTCACAATAAAAGCAACCCCAACAGATGGTCATCCATCCTCTGTTTAAAGACCTCCAAAGAAGGAGACTTCACCACCTTCTGAGGGAGTGTGTTCCACCAGCAAACAACTCTTGCTGTCAGGAAGTTCTTCCTAATGTTGAGATGGAATCTCTTTTTCCTGTAGCTTCCATTCATTGCTCTGGGTCCTACTCTCTGGAGCAGCAGAAAACAAGCTTGCTCCATCCTCAGTGTGACATCCCTTTAAATTCTTAACCAGGGCTATCATATCACCTCTTGACAGTCTCTTCTCCATGCTAAACATACGCAGCTTCCTAAGTCACCCCTCATAAGGCATGGCTTCCAAACCTTCAACATTTTAGTTACCTTCCTTTGGACACATTCTAGCTTGTCAACATCCTTTTTGAATTGTGGTGCCCAGAACTAGATACAGTATTCCAGATAAGGCCTGACCAAAGCAGAATAGAGTGACACTATTGCTTCTTTTGATTTAGACACTATACTTCTATTGATGCAGCTTAGAATTGCATTGGCCTTTTTAGCTGCCAAATCACATTGTTGACTCATGTCCAACTTGTGGTCTACTAGGACTGCTAGATCCCTTTCACATGTAGTCTTGTTAAGCCAGGTGTCCCCCATCTTATATCTATGCATTTCATTTTTTCTGCCTAAGTACAGTACCTTACATTTTCCCCTGTTGAAATTCATTTTGTTAGTTTTGGCCCAACTTTCTAATCTATTAACATCATTTTGAATTCTGATCCTGTCCTCTCGGGTATTAGCTACTCCTTCTAATTTGGTGTCATTTGCAAATTTGATAAGTATGCCCAAGCCCAACTGTCCTGGGAGCCAGTGGATACTATGGACTTTATCACACCAGCCTGCTGTCCCGCCACAATTGTGCTACTTTAAGAATAGAAGTATACTAGTTTGGCATCATTTCTTATCATACTTTTCCCCATAATAGTGCTTTGGTAATCCATGGTCACATAACTTGATTTCCACACTGCCAAACACTGCATTCCAGAAGGAAGGTTGGGAATGAATGGTTGTGGCTGTCAACCACCTCTTGAAACCAGCTGCTATGTGGATGTGCACACAGCAGCCAGCTTTGGGAAGATGTAGGCCACTGTGATTGTTGTGAAGATTACATTGAATCATGCCTGCTCACACCATGTGACTTCCTGAGAAACAGAAATGCAGTGGAAGGGACCTATTGCATGAAGGCAGTAATGGAGCAGTAGCAAGATTGAGAGCCTATTGATGGGGGTTGCCCATCAATGAAAAAGTGCACTACAGTTATGAATAGAATAGAAGGCGACGGCAGGATGGACACACTATTGTGTGATATGTACTGGCCAAAGTCACTTTTATCCTATTAAATTGCCACTTTTCAAGCCTTATAGATAAAGTCCTGTAAGGGAAGACATCCCTGCCTGCCTTTTCCCCCCAGCATGATTGGATCCCCAATAGGCAATAGCTCTTAGGTTTACTGTTGGATGCCCAAACCTATTGAGAAGGAACAAAGGCACAAAGTTGCAATCCAACAATGCTGGGAAATTCAATCCTGCAGAGACACACTTCCTTGTATCATCTTCCCTAGTAGGCCAGGCTGGCAGAGCAGAAAGTGAACTTAAAATTGGGAGCTACGCCATTATGTTCTTCCTCAAGGACTCTCCGCAGCAAAGTTTTTTCCAGATGAGATCTTCACTCCACAATTGCACTGCCTCATTTATGGAGGTTTATGAGAGGTACAAATAGCAGCATCTTCAGTTTGTAACCTTCCTGTGTTTTGTTACTTTTCTTACTTTTCTTACTTGGAATAATCTGCATAAATTAAATAGTTGCACGATGCCATTCAACTGTGAGCAATAGAAGCCCTCTTTGGGGGAGAAATGTCCAAAGGAGCAGTAGGAAAACAAAGGGAGGTTATAAATTGTGGGGGGGGAATGTCAGAAGCTTTAATAAAAATCCATGGACATGATGAGGGAAGCATCCTTAGACTTCTCAGCCAGAGAGCTCTAGTGCCTCACCAAACTACAAATCCCAGGATTCTACAGGATGCAGCTATAACAGTTAGTTTGCAATCATAGCATACCTCCAATATTTCACAGCAAAAACTAGGATGTGTGTGACCAAGCAACATCAGAGCGTGGTCAAAATGGTAAAAGTTATGCAGGCAGAAAAACACATCAATTAGGAGAGTTTGTAGCAGTTTGCCTTTGCCTGAACCTAGGAAGGTCAAGATTCTGCCCCCTCTTCTCCTTTCCTCTCCTCCTCCTGATGAGTTAATTGACTGCAAACTACTTTTGCACCTTGATCTCAGGTTGCAGAATTTGTCATAAGCATAGGGCAAAGGGAAAAAGGAGGAAGAAGCAAGAGGATATTTTAAAAGTGGCTACAAAGTGGGATGACAAGATTAATAGGGCAGTAGGAGAGTATGTCATAGCACTATAACTGTGTAGCATGGCAAGGCTCCAAATGGTGGTAGACTGCAAATCCCAAGCATCTGCCCCAGCCAGCATGATGAATGGTGAGGACTGTAGTCCAACAACATCTGTAGATGTGAATTATTGCCACTCCCTGCTTTAAAAGCATGGCTGAGGATTAAGAGGTTCCTTTTTTTGCTCTTAAATCTATACAAGCTTCATGCCTTTGACAGTTGTGTGACACACACCAAAAATAAATAAATAAATAGCCCAAACCTGGGAGAGGTCACCCAGTATCTTATGGCATCTTCTAATCACATCACCTTATTTCCATATGTTATCCAGCTCTTAAAAGTGCAGTTTTGGTCTACAGAGGCAGGAAGCTTATTTGGCCACTGTAATGGCCTTCCGCAAGCCAAAGGTGACATTAGCAAAGGTTTAGGAATTTCCGCAGAGTTTATTCTGCTGTTGAAATAGGAACAGGTCAGCTGCTGGGGACTCCCTGGATGGAGGAAACAGGTAAAGACAGTTGGTGTAGCTGGCATGGCTTGAGTAATGAGGTGTCATATGGAAGTCCATGAGTGGCACTCCCAGCAAATCCCAGTGACCAGGCATGGCCTAAATCCTTTAGTCCCAGCTTCAACTTAACCTGACTCCTCCTTGAGTTCCCTAGGCTAGACTAAGCTGTAAGCGCTAAGCTCCCTTCAAATGATCTAGCAAAATTAGACCACCAGACACCATATGTAGCTGAGTCTGCTCACAAATTATCAGTCAGAAATGTACTGTTGTTGTTGTTTATTTATATAGTGTCATCCATGTACATGGTGCTTTACAAACAGAATAAAATATGGATAACTATTTCGATAATATAAAATACTAAAATACAATACTAAATGATCAAACACTAATAAATGCTACAACAGTTATTGTTGAGGCGTCCTAGGAACAATAAAGGCTGCCTACAATCCGTTATATGCAGTGGTGTCACTGGGGCACCACACCAGGTGCATACCACACCAGGTGACAACCAGAAGAGGGGTGACACTCGGTTGGGCCCTTGTCCCCTTTTGGTGCAAAAAATTAAAAATGAGAAAAGAGAAAAATTGCAGTACAAACCATAGGACCACCTCAGCAAGCCACACCCCAGTTTTGAAGATGGAGATTATTATATCAGCTTTAAAAGCAGCTTACCTGAGGCATCCTGATGCTATCACACACATTTAGCCGCCAAAATCACTTCCTGGCTACAGCCCAGCTACAGCCCGGCTACAGCCAACTCCATCACTGGTCAGAAGGGTGCTTCGGCAGCCATTTTTTCAAGCTGGAAAACTCCCAGCTTCGAAAAGAGGCGTGAGGAGAGCCCTTGGAGCAGCAATGGAGCCGGGCTGCAGCCAGGCAGCGATTTTGGTGGCTAAATGTGTGCGATAGTATCAGGATGCCGCCTGCTTCTAATTTGAAGCCAGCTCAGGTAAACCGCTTTTAAAGCTGATGTGATAATCTCCGACATGTGGAAGAACCTGAGCACAGATCCAAGAATGGCTACATATAATCCCTGAAGAGAATGGAACAGAGGTGCAGAGGCAATGATAACCAGTAAAATGCAAGGATTTATATATCATAAGTACTCACACTTCTTTAGATCAGTATGGGACAGCTCATGTTGTGCAGAACATGGTAAAAGGGACTCCATAGACCAGTTGTGTAAGCTTTGTGGGCCATACCTGCCTTACAAGCCAGAGGTTGCCCACCTCTGTGCAATTCTTCAAAATACCTGTTTTTCCTTTTGCTATCAATAGGAGGTTTGGAGGAGGGGCAAACTAGCTATGACAATTATCACACCACTGGCAGTTTCACAATTATTGTAAGGTCTAGCTTTGCCCCTAGGCTGGAGCATCAATATGAGAGCAAAGGATCACGTCATCACCTCAGTCCAAATCACACACAGCCCACAACTGTAACAGATGGAAATCTACAACTTCTCCCTGCATGCCATGTTCAATACTATTATACCTGTCATAATAGGGGCCAGTATTAATAAGCCAGTGACACTGACCTTTGTAGAAATTCCTTGGGACAAGATGTTCCACATCATTGAGACAGCCCTACTGAAAGTCAGCACAAATAATTATACAGGTTCTATGCAGGCTAGTTAGGGATGCAGTGGCTCAAGTGGTTAAGACACTGACTCTGTTGATTGCAAGATTGTTAGGTTGGCAGTTCGAGGCCTGGGAGCTGCATGATGGGTGAGCTCCCATCACTAGTCCCAGCTTCTGTCAACCTAGCTGTTCAAAAGCATGCAAATGCAAGTAGATAAATAGGTACCACTTTGGTGAGAAGGTAAATAGCATTCTGTGCAACTATGCTTTCCATCATTTCCTTTCCTTTTTGCTAGGTTGACAGAAGCTGGGATTAGCAACAGGAGCTCACCCTATCATGCAACACTCAGGCCTCGAACTGCCAACCTGCTGATCTTGGAGTCAACAGAGTCAGTGTCTTAACCACTTAAACCTAGCAGATTACAGAGTAGTCTCTGGCAATGCTGGCTCTTTGGCTTCGTAACGGAGATGAGTACCGCTCCCTACGGTTGGACACAACTTGACAACCTTGTCAACAGGGAATACCTTTACCTTTACCTATGCTGGCTATTTGCTGTAATAAATGAAATGAAATGAAATGAATTATGCAGGTTCAAATCCCATTGACAGAAATGGAATTTCAGCAGGTGCAGCCAAACTTTGGATTATGTCTAGATCAGGGGTAGGCAACCTTTCTCCTTTAAGGACCAAGGGACTTCAGCTCCCAGAATCCCAGGAGCTATTGGCCAACACGGGACTATTGGCCAACATGGCTGAGGCTTCTGGGAGCTGAAGTCCCTCAGCCCTTAAAGGGGAAAGGTTGCCTACCCTGGTCTAGATTATTAAAGATGATGTCAGCTCATTGATGGAAAAACCAATGCTTTCAAAACCTGGAAATGTTCTACTGTGATGGACACAATGTTGGCAATCCTTGACCCAAACATGCCATGAGGCTCACTGATTGCCCTTGGACCAGACACCAGTGGCATCCCACACTGGGCCGTCACCAGATGTGGAGGGGCAGGGCTTCAGGGGGCAAGGTCAAAAGGGCACACCCTTACCTTCCTGCCCAGCATGGCTTTACATACAGGTAATGCCATGTCAGGCAGGGAGGAAGGCACATGCCAGAGAAGTATGAGGGAGCTGCTAAGCTGGGTGTCACCCCTCTTCTGTAGTGTCATCCGGTGCAGTCCACACACCCCTAGTGATGCCACTGCTAGGCACACATCTTCCCTCAATCTAATCTACCCTACAGGGTTGTTGTGAGAGAGAAGGAAACTCACTGGTTGTCCTTGCACCAGGCATACACCTTCCTTCAATTTAACCTACACTACAGATTTGTTGTGAGAGAAGGCCATGTGGATGCACAGCTCTCAGCTCTTGGAAGGAAGGACTGAATAAAGGTGTAAAAAATAATTTCCCAAAAAGGAAAGGAATTGATGGAAAGCATAATTTGCTAACTACTATCAGAATGGAGACTGCAGTCAGATCAGAAGAAGACTGGGGACGTTATC
>CM034701.1:374724136-374742123 GCA_020142125.1 Phrynosoma platyrhinos | reverse complement strand
GTTTCATTGTAGCCATTTCCCTGGGATTAAGTCTCATTCCAATTTGAATTCTGAAAAAATTATTAATGCTGATAAATTCTGACTTTTAAAAAAAAATGAAATGAAATTCTCACCCATCCCTGCTTGGAAACAAATTCCACTGATTTGTTTTTATTTCATTTGTTTTGGGTTATGTTTTGCTTTGTTTTGTTTTATTCTTTCTGATTTTTATCCAAATAATCAGTTACATTGTTGCTAAAGTATTTTCAAATGTTTCCCTTAAACAGATAAATCTAAAGAGGGAGAAATTTATACATGTAGCAAATATATATAGGAAACACAAAATACTGCAGAAGACCATGGGAACGAAACAGGTTTGGCAAGTTTTTGATGATGCCATGGTTAGAGTCCATAAATATTTGTCTTATCATGACTCAATGTAATGTTTATCTTAGGTTTTGAACCATTTCTCTTTTTGTGCCTTGGATTTTGGAATAAGGTGTAAGGGCATATGTGCCTTCAGGTCACCTGTTGATTTGTGGTGACCCCATGAATTTTATAGGGTTTTCTTAGGCAAGAAATACTCAAAGGCAGTTTTGCCAACCCCTTCCTCTAAAATATACCCTACAGTACCTGGTCTTCATTGGCAGTAGCTTCCAAGATCAGATCCAAGATCTGGTGCCTTTGAGGTATTTGGGCATTTTGAATGAATATGTTCCTTTTTTTCCCCTTCACAATCTTTTCTTCTTCTGTCTTTCTAGTGCCTACTAGTTGTCTTTGGTGCTGGCTGATCTCATGTAACTACCTTTTTGGGCTACAGCTCTCAGAATTTCTCAGTCACTAGACAAATTTGTCATGCTAACTGGAAAATTCTGGGAATTATAGTACAAAAACTAAATTTTCTAAATTCTACTCAAATAGCATTGAATTGTGCTTCCTTTTCCTTCTACCCCACTCACATTTGCTCACTTTTTCTCACATATTTTTAAAAAGCACAGTTCTTCTAGGAAGGTAAGGATATACCCTAAAGGCCAAACCAGACATGTTTTGCTTAACAGACTTTTAAAAAGGGGGGGAAAGGGCTTCTGGGCAGCAGCAGCAGGGCAGCTGGGGGTGTATCAGGCAGCTTGGGTGGCACAGGGAGGGCATCGAGGTGGTCAGACAGGAGAAGGAAAATGGCAAGCACCCCTTCCTGCCTGCTGCTGCTTCTCCATCCGCTGCCCCCCTCCCAGTCTTTCCCCATGTTATTTTTATTTATTTATTTAATTTCTATCCCGCCTTTCTCCACGAAGGGACCCAAGGCAGCTCACAAATAAAATGTTATATCCCTTGAAGTGGCTGCCTGCTTGAGGGTGACAACATGAGTTACCGTGATGGGGTGACACTGATCCTAGTGTCACCATTGGGTAATCTTCAAGAATTTTTGCTCCAGAATGAGATATTTTTAAGTGCATGAAAAGGAATGGTCCATTTCAGCCATTAGAAAAAAAATAACTACAGTCGGCCCTTCATATCCATGGATTTTTTTTATCCACAAATGCAAGCATCGTGGCTTGAAAATATCCCCCAAAATATATACGGTACATTCCATCAAACGAACGTTGATTTTGTCATTTTATATAAGGGCTATAATTTTAGGGTTCCATTGCATTTAACAGGACTTGAGCATCCATGGATTTTGGTATCCTCTGAGGGTCCTAGAACCAAACCCCAAAGGATATCAAAGGCCCACTGTACAAATACTGATTATCATTGTAGCTAGTAAACCTGAGGTGGAGAGCCTTACCCAGACATTTTGGCCTATAAATCCCACCTTCCCCACATAGTGAATAATAAGAGACTGTGAGTTGTGGTCAAAAATCTCTGGAAGGACCAGCTTTTCCCCACCCTTGCTGTTAACCTACTTGGTTGTATTGTTTGAAAAACAAAGCCTTACTTCCTCCTCTCTTTTAGGATTGTTCCTCATTTAAGATTATTTCTTTAATCTCCACTCATTATGACTCAGGTTCTGCCTTCCCTTGTTAAGCTACACTGCATTTAATGTTCAATAAATAGCTCCCCATTTCCTGGTGCTTTGGTCCATATCACTTTCATCTGCATAGCCTAAGTGCTTTTAGTTGTTTTACTGGGTCAACCACATTCCCTAGGCTAGGAGGGGAAAGTTTTCATCTCTGGCTGCATTTGCAGGCTTGTGACTAACAATGTTGTAATTCTTTTTTAATCCTATATGATTTTTAACATCTTTGCCTGATGAAGAAGTCCATGGAGCTTTGCTGTGTTTTGTGTATTTTGGTTGGCCCCAAAAAAGTATCACTGCTTTTGTGGATTTTGCATGTGTAGTAGTAAGACTGCTATCTTACAAGAAGAAAAAACAGCTTTGCCAGCTGCTCTTATGTGATCATTCAAAATACTGTTAAGAGACAACCCGAAGAGTCAGTGCCTTAACAGACTCCACTCTCTATCACTCCTGCCTACCTGTTACTTTAAAAAAAATAGATGGGACTCCTTTTTCAAAGCTTTACATCAGCCAATTTAAAAAACAAAATACGTAAGTAAGTATTACAGCAGTGCTGCAATAGGATAGGTTAACCTTTCCCCGGCCTGCATTTTTCCTAACCTAGGGGCAGAACAGACAGTGAGAAAAAAGCAGCTTGAATCTGTTTTTCCCAAAGCAGTTTGAACCCCCACTCTCCACACCGATCGGTCCCAGAGCGGTCCGAATGCCCACAGCCCCCCTGCACAACGCAGGATGAAGCCACATCACTGGGAAATCTTTTTGTCACCTCCCCACCATGCATGCACACCATCACACAAACACACTGGCAGCGACTGCCTGCTGCCTAGATGCCATCCCCTTTGATCGGCCACATAGTGGCAACTATGATCCTCCACTGGGATAGGGCATCGGAGCATCCATGTGCCCAGTAAAATACTGGCAAAGCACAACCGTGCCTTCCCTACATGCCCCTTTCACCCCACCCCACCCTTAGACTGTCTAGTTTTTGCATGTTGTAATTACATCCATTGGAGGTGTCACACTTTCACTTTTTTGCATTGCCACCCCAACCACATGGGTATGCTGGTTACATCCTTTTTATATTCACACCTGCACTGGTGCATTTATATGCAGCTTCAGGGTTAGGGTTAGGGTTAGGATTGCTCCTTTAGAACCACTCTGGAATCGAATATTTATATGCAGGGTCGAAGGTATGCATTTTCCAGGCTAAGTCGGAATATTCTCAATTCTTTTTGCTCCAGTTTTTAGCCCAGAGTGCAGCTTCAATCCAGATTTCGCCTGCTTTGGTGGCATGCGTCATCTAAACACCCTGCCTTCAAAGTGGTTTGAAACTGCTTTTATTTGGCCTGTCTGTTTCATCCCAGAAACATAAGGCCAATACGGACGGCCCAAAAGGGGCAGCACAGAACGGCCCCTAGGAACAGCAGATCAGGGCCACAGCAACCGCACGCCACAGCCCCAATCCTCCTTTTTGCCACCCCCAAAAGAGTGGCAAAATGCCACTCCTTTTGGGGGCGGCAAAAGGCTGTCCTTTCAGCCACAGCAGCAGCTTTTTTGTGTCCTTTTGACTCAGCATGTGCGCACACTGTGCCAAGAGGGCGTCCTGACTCCGTGCGCCGTGCGAACGGGCACACAACATCAGGATGGGGTCAGGGTGAAGTTGGGGTGGCCAGCATGCGGCTGCACTGCCCCAACTCCACCCCCAGACCAGCCCTTTGTGTCAGTCTGCATCGGCCCTTAGTCTCACAAGAGAAAAAGATAGATTCAGTATAGTCAGTATATGGTTTTTCTCCCGGGGATTGGCAAAAAAATACAAAAGAATCCAACCCAAGATATTTTGTTGCCTGTGGACAATATAGTGCATTGTTGTTGTTGTTGTTGTTGTTGTTGTTGTTGTTATTGTTGTTGTAGCCTTCAAGTCATTTCTGATTTATGGTGACCCTAAGGTGAACGAACCTATTACAGGGTTTTCTTGGCAAGTTTCTTCAGATGGGATTTATTATTGCCATCTTCTGAGGCTGAGAGAATGTGATTTGCCCAGGGTCACCCAGTGGATTTCATGGCTGAGCAGGGATTTGACCCCTGCTCTCCAGAGTCATAATCCATGGGTGCATACCTTCCAACATTTCATAGATGAAAACCTGAATTTATGTGGCCAAGCAACATCAGAGTGTGATCAAAATGGTAAAAGTTATAAATAACAAAGAACATGTAAGTAGGAGAGGCCACATCAGTTTACTTTCACTTGAGACTATGGGGAGGGCAAGATTCTGCCCACTTCTCTCTTCTTTCATATCCTGTCCTCTCACTGCTGCTGAATTAACTGAGTGAAAATCAATTTTACATTTTGAACTCAGTTTGCATCAGATTGCAAACATTCAAACTTTCAAACTCAGTTTGAAGTGAGCTCAGGAGAAAGCGGGAGGAGGAAAGAGAAACTGGGACATTTGAAAAGCCGCTGAAAAAATAGGACAGTGAGAGAATTAATAGGGACTGTCCCTGCTGAATCAGGATAGCTGGAGGGTATGTATGGTATGTGCATACACACCACACCTTCTAGGTACAGAATCTGGCCAGGCTGGCAATTAAAACTTATTTCAACACTGGCTTTCAGAGATTATCTTCCTTCTCCACACCTAAGGGCAGCGGACTAGTTTTGGGGGAGCAAGGCAAGCTGTGTGGTGCATACAATGATCTGCAAAAGACAAGACAGCCAAGAAACTCAAAAGAAATGGTTGGAGGGACTGCTGTCAACTGTCTCCCACAAACCTAGTTTTTACTGCCTGAGATGGTTGCCTCACTCTGCCAAATGGTAGGGATGGCTCTGAAAACAGTTGTTTTCATGCAGTCTGGCATAGAATCTTGAATAAAAAAGTGTTTTTGAAACCACAAACGTGCTCATACAACCAAGAAAACATACTTTTTCCCCCCAGGGAGGATGAAAAGCATTCTTTTCTTTTCCATTCCCTCTTGTTTCTCTCTCTTGCCAACACCAGGCAGACTTCTATGTAGGGAGTTTATCACATGGGGCTTATCCTGTGCTGAAACAGGATTTAAAATGGGAAAATCCCGCAAAAGCAGGATAATTTTTACACGACGTCTGGCATTAACGAACACAGAAAGTTGACAAATCCTGCAAAAGCGGGATTGTTTTCACACGATGTCAGGGGCATTGAGGATTCACATGAAAATAACCCACACAGAAAATGGACAAAATTGGCCTCTTTTTACTTTCGGGATTCTCTTGTTAATGCTCAGTGCCTCTGATGAGTCTGAAAATGATCCCGCTTTTCTGAGATGGATTTAAATCCCATTTCTGCATGGGATTTAGGCACTTAGCCTACTGTGTGATAAAATCCTAGGAGAGGCCACTGAAAACAAACTGCCCCATGTTGAATGAGCAGAAGCTCTTTTCACTAGGTCAGGAGGTCAGTGCCTGTGGCCATCTACATGTCACCAGACTACAGTTCTCACCATGACTTAATACTAACCATGAAAGCTGCAGCTGATGGAGATGGAGTCTAACATCACCCAAGACGCCACATCCCTGAGCAAAGATCAAGTCATATTTGGATAAAGCCTATGGAAAGTTTCAAATGGCAGGAGCACACTGCAGCTCTATAGGGATTGATGTGGTCAAAAAACTACTTGCTTAAAGCAAGGATGGGAAGCTTCTTGGGATCCTGAGGTCATATATGTCTCCTCCAGGATCTGAGATGGTCTCACCTTATGCCTCACCCCTAAAAACTAGGTATGATTTTAACAGACATTTTAAACCAGTAGGAGATCAAAGACAGAAATCCAGGTCCAGATACCCCACATAGTATGGTGATAACAGGATAGAAGCCTCCAAATGCAATGTAGCCCTTACCACATAACTTATCATGTTATCAGTTAAAGTCCTTTGTGCTTCACATTGCATTTTCCTGGTCTGCAGTGGCCCTGTTAATGCCACAAGCATTGAGCTGAGATCAGCATAACCAGCCACACATTTACACCTGCCAAACCCAATTCGTTGCAAGGGAGCTGTCCATCCCTCCAGTCTTTTGCATTAATTTTGGCCACACTTTCTTTTTGTCTTTTTGCCATCCATGTGAATATAAATATTTTTGCTTCAAGTGTAAGGGGCCCATTGAAAACTCCCCTCAACTCCACAGTGATGCTGCCTCGGAGGACCAGCAGCATAAATTATTATTCAGATTTTCCAAGAAAATTCAAGGTTAAAAGGATTTTTTAAAATTAAATAATCAGATTAAAGGCATAAAAAAGAACAGTATTCCAAGTGAATGGTCAAGAACATTGTGTCCTGCTTGCAGAAATTATGAGGTGATTGCAATTTTTTGCGGCGGTGTAGACAAGCCCTATGATGTCCAAAGTCTGTATGTACTAAATGCACCATGCAAAAAACAAGGCTTCACCTTCAGGAATATCCCAAGGTCATCCCTACATGTTCAACTTTCATTTTTTAAAAATGGTTTTAAAAAAAAAGGTTGTGGTGATAAAAAGAAAATCACCCAGGCACTCTTCCCCCTTGTTCACCAAGCTGGATGGCCATCTGTCAGGGATGCTTTGATTCTGAGTTCCTGCATGGCAGGGGGTTGGACAGGATGGCCCTTGTGGTCTTTTCCAACTCTATGATTCTATGATTCTATGAAATAACTTTATAAACATTAAAGGTAACTTGTATTGGTGTGTTTTTGCTGTTCTGTGACTCCAGAGCCATCCCTCCAATTTCTGGCTACAAACCTGTTGGTTGTCAAGTGGAAAAAGGGCCTCAAGGATGAGTTAAAGAAAGGAGCCAGCTTCAACGTTTTGAACAAATGGCTCAAATATATATATAGCCAGAAAAGGGCAAGTTTATTTACTTCATATTTGAGCAGAACTATGTAGACACCCAGTGGCCACTTTAATCCAATACAAGAAAGATGCTGCTAGATTATTTTAGCAACTATAAAAGCAAAATTATACACACAAGGATACAACGAGGAAAATAACCTGTTGCTACAAACAGGAGAAGAAAATGAAATGGAGGGAAGGGAGGGGAGAACTGACCCAAGACGTTTTGCTGCCTTGCTTGAAACAAAAGTCCAAAACACACTGCAGAAATAAATCCAGTTTGAGACCACTTTAACTGCCCTGGTTTATTGCTAGGGAATCCTGGAACTGTAGTTTGTTGTGGCACCAGAGTTGTCTGACAGAGAAGGCTAAAGGGCTCAGAAAACTAGTTGCCATACTTCCCTAGCACTGAGCCAAAGCAGTTAAAGCGGTCTCAAACTGGATTATTTCTGCAGTGTGTTTTGGATCATAGATGTATAAAAATTGACCGGGAGTGACAGTTGGATCACACTGGCAGTAGGACAGCATTTTCTGCCACACCTCAGGCTGGCTTCAAGGGTCAAAAAGAAACGGTGAAGGTCTCTCCTCCAACATCTTTGCTACGATTCCCCAACATTTGCTACCTGGGGCAGGCACTTTATTCTGCTATCAGTGGCAAGGCAGGCCCTGTGTGACCAGGGCTCCATCCTCCTTTTCCAGGCCATGTCCTACATTTCAACCTTCTGTCCAGAAGAAATTCCAAAATGCACTCCATTTGAGGCACAACTAAGAAGCATGAGTTTGTATTTAGATTAGTGTTTTTAGCTTTTATTTTGTAATGGCCCACATTTTTCTTGAGTGTCCTACATTTTGTGGTGCTTTGCCCTCCATTGTGCTAGGACATCTGCTCACCCTCTGTATAAGAGATAGCAAGGTTTGTCTTCAAGACTGAAGGGAGAAAATGTGCTGACTGACTCTGTTTTTGCAGCAGAAATAATAAGGCAGACAAAATCAACGTGGAGCTGAACATAATCATCTGCCAATTGCTGCAAAGGCATCTACAATTATCAGTCCTTGCCCATACTTTTCTGTATGTTTGACTTTTTCTTTAAGAAGACTCTACTCTTCCTACTTCTGGAAATGCAAGGGAAAACAGACAAGTAGTATTCTATCAATTTGTGAATGCTTGGCATTTTAAATATTTTGTCAACCTTAAATTTTGAATTATCTGATCATTAAAAATAACCTCATCAATCAAAACTGGGACTGGAAGTCAAGAAGGCTGGAACTTGGGAGGGTATCTGGGATGAAGGAATTAGATATGATCCTCAAATGTGAATATATATCATTAAATACAAAAGCCAGACTCATAGATACAATAACATTTCTGATTTCTGTGCATGGTTGTTAAAATTGGATTGTGAAGTAAGCTGTCAAGAAGAGAATCAACATGTTTGAAATGTGGTGCTGGAGAAGAGTTCTATTGAATTTCATTTTGGGAGAAACACGGAATATAAATCCTATAAATAAAATAAAAAATAAAATAACACTATGGACTGCTAAAAAGTCAAATAAATGGGTCTGAGAGCAAATCAAACCTGAACACTCCTTAGGAGTGAAAAGAACCAAACTGAGGCTATCATACTTTGGGCATAAGCTAATTGGAAAAGACAATGATGCTCAATTGGATTGATTTAATCGTGAAAGCAAGAGTCCTGAGTTTGGAAGACTTGAGCAGGGTAGCTGATGACCAGGGCTCTTCGAGGTCTCCATAAGTCAATTTTGATTTGATGGGAATAACACGAACAAAAACTTTAACTTTGATTAGGTAGATGGGCTTCACATTGGCCACCCTTGCCTTAAACAGGTTGTGTGATGTGCACTGAGACTCTCAATGAGGCCTTAGTGATTATCTCCAACTCAGGGGGCAGGGATCTAAGGTCTTATTCATGGTAGGATCACCAACAGAGCTTTGTTTTTTGTTTTTCATGGATGGCTCCTGCACCTTTTAAGAACTGTCCAACATGCAAAATTTTAACTGCTTAAGTTTTCCTGGTACAGAAGTTGTATGGTAAGGAAACCTCAACCACCACATACCTCTATCTGTGAAAGGAAAATAAAAATGGCATCCTTGTAAAAATGATGAGACAGAACATGCTTGTAAATCTGTAAATGTGTAATTTTGTAAAATTATAAAATGTCACTAAAGCTGGTTAAAGAAGTTACAGCATCCTTGTAAGAATGATGAGACAAAACATGCTTGTAAATTTGTAAATGTGTAATTTTGTAAAATTATAAAATGTCAGTAAAGCTGGTTACAGAAGTTACAGCATCCTTGTAAGAATGATGAGACAGAACATGCTTGTAAATTTGAAAATGTGTAATTTTGTGAAATTATAAAATGTCAGTAAAGCTGGTTAAAGAAGTTACAAGTCACAGTCAGCACACAACAGCTGGATGGTAATTGGAGTAGCCAATATAGCAGGTACAACAGTCCCTTCTTCTTGCATGAACCAATTGCATAGCTTCCATACTTGGGTTAATATGCGTGTTCACCCCACATTATAAGAAAATATATGTCCACTTATTTAAAATATTTCCATACTAAGCTAATCAAAATAGATTGCAATGCAGTTTACATCTTCCTACAATTAAAGCTGCCAGTTTTTAAAATGTTCCTCGCTTCTATGTCTTTAGCAGCAATGTGATCTAGCTGGTAATGTTGCTGCTGTTTATCTCTAGCACCCAATTTCTGGGAATCAAGGTGTTGTTAAAAGCACAGGCTGGTTTGGGTTTGGTAAACTATCAATTCCTATCTAAAATTCCTAGGGATGTTAAATATGGGTTCTCTGCATGTGATTTAATGTTGCCTGGGAGTTTCTTCACATGAAAATATCTTACAAGTATCCAGATCATATGGCATATGGCCACAACAGTTTATGTTCAGAGGAACAAGTTAAGCTAACCAATCTTGCTGTGGGGTTCTGGGAATTGCAATCCAAAAAAGGAACTTTTGCAAGTTCTGCTTATAACTGCCTTGCTGAAAACTGCTCTCAGCTGTATTTTCCACAATCTTGCAAGAAATAAAACAGGAAGATTTTTCAGCATCTTTCAATGTACTTCTTTCTGTGTTCCAATGAAAAGTAGACATGATGTTATTCGTATATTTAGCGCTGGGATGCTTGAACTACAAAAGAATAACCCCTAGACACTAAATCCAGGGCCCAGGATATAAACCAAGCATTACAACATAAATACTTTCCGTCCAGTTGCAGCCAGAGAAAGAAATTATTCTGGCAAATCTCCGAGTAAACGTCTTTGACAGCATCAGTTAAAAAGACACACATGAGCCAGGCAAAGACAGGAAAGTCAGTCATGTTGTCCAGGAAAAAGGATAGCTAACTAAAACAGCAATATAAAATGAAGAAAATAACATTTTAAAAAACATACAGATTCACCAATAAGTTACTTTGTATTACCCCATGAAAAAAAAAACTTTCCATGTAATAAGTAAAGATGAAAAAAACTTTACATATGTCAGTATTACTGAAAGATAAGAGTGGGTTCAGTCACTACTTTTTGACATGATAATATCCTAACAGGATGGCTATTTCTTCAATTTCACAAGATGAGTTTTCCTTGTTAGTTTGCTCCCCTGTGGGAGCAAATGGTATACATTCTGTGTAGAAATTTACCATTCCTCCCTTGAAGTAAATACAATTTGTCGCTCCCTGCAGGCATGTACGTTCTCAAGGGATAATTCCCATGAAAAGCTGATGAGGTGAAAATCATCTTAGGGCAACAGTATAACATTTTTAAAAATCATGTATATGGTCATTTAGACACTAGTCATTATCACTGGTTTACAGCAGTGAACATCTTGTTAGCCAAATGAACTGAGGGAATGAACGGTTTTCATGCTGTTTGTTCCAGGGAAACTTGGAATACTCTGAAACCTTGCAGAAGAAACTAGAACCCACAACCAAACAACTAAGCCATGTGAGCCATGACCAAAAGAAAATGCTGGGTATATTCCAGGGTACAGACTCTATGTATGGTAACAATAAAGCCCTACAGGCTTAGCCAATAATACATCATATCAACTGAGTCTGAATCTACACTGCAGATTTAATACAGTTCGACACTGCTTTAACTGTCATGGCTCCATCCTATGGAATCGTGGTATCGATAGCTTGTTGTGGCACCAGAGTTCTCTGACAGAGAAGCCTAAGTATCTCACAAAACTACAAATTCAGAATTTCATAGCATTGTGTCACGGCAGCTAAAGTGGTGCCAAACAGCATTAATTCTGCAGTGCAGATGCAGCCCTCAATATTTATGGTCCCATAGCAGATTCACGAATCACGAAGGTTCCTCAGCATCAGAGTTAATATAGAAATGTTTCCCATGAAAATACCGGGTTTGGAAAAACTTTTTCTTAAATAAATGAGTATATTATTTACAAGGCAAAATCTGTGAAACAGAATGTGATATCCCACAATTGCCAACATAGGTTATGGAGATTTGACTGAGTTTTCATAGAGAACACCGCAGCACAGGATCAAATAACCAAAGTGCCGGTCTTAACCAAACTCAGTACGAGAAGGTGTTTGATGCTGAAAAGCTTGAGCTCTGTTCTTACACAAATGTGAACAATCTGTTTTGGAGCACAGATTCTAAGTGATATCACTCTTGGAGGTTGACTTTGGTCCCATGCTGTTTTCTTCCCCAGCAGTTTTCAGTGGTAGTATTGGCTGAAGGCATGCAAAATATACAGCAGTGTAGTGAGGAATGCAAAGAACTAAGAAAAAATAAAAATAAATAAATAAATAAATAAATAAATACATTTATACACACATGTGACTTGTACATAATGCCTACAGATTCAGTCTACCTTATCTGAAATACTTTGGACCAGAGGTGCTTGGGATTTCAGATTTTTTTAAAAATTGTGGAATACTTGTATTTGCATAGGCCTACATAATGAGATAAACCTGTCCCTCCACATTCGCTGGGGTTAGGGACACAGGACCCCTGTAAATGTGGAAAAACCACAAATAACTAAAACACTATGTTTTTATCCAGGAGAATACCTCTCTAGGAATCTCTAGGTCCTCCAGTACAACTCTGTGGTCAACATCTGCCAGATACTGACCACAGAATTGTGCTGGAGGAGCTACTAATTCCTAGTGGAGTGTTCTATCTAGGAATCTCTAGGTTCCTCAGTGCGACTTTTGGTTAAAGTTTTCCTTAGAGTTGCACTGGAGGACATAGATATTCCTAGAAATAACATAATAATAAAATCCATGAATAATCAAAACCATAAAAGTCAAAGCCGCAAATGGGGAGGGACAAGTGTATTTCGGAGATGGAACCTAAGTCTAAACACAAAACTCATATACACTGTGTATAAAGTGTATATGTTTCATATACACTTTATACGCATAGCCTGAAGGTAATTTTATTCAACTTGTGCACACTGAACCATCAGAAAACAAAGGTGTCACCGGAGCTTATCACACACCCTAAAGAGGCGTTTTACCTCTTCCGGTTTCAATCCTTGGTCAGGGATACAGCCGGATGTTATCAGACATCATGCGCTGCTGATTCTGCCATGATGCCACCAGCCGAATGCAGCCCAGGTCCAAGGACCACTCAGCTGGCCAATTTCTCAAGGCAGATAACTTCCATTTCCAAAAAAGTGCTGGCTGAGTGTGGCTTCGAGCAGGGCTGCATTCGTCTGGCAGCATCACTGCAGAATTAGTGGCGAATTATGTCTAATAACATCCAGCTGTATCCCCAATTAAAGCCGGAGGAAGTAAAACATCTCTTTAGGGCATGCAATAACTCCACTATCTCAGCCACCTTTGGTTTTGGAATATTTGGGATTTCAGAATAAGAGAGACATAACA
Source organism: Phrynosoma platyrhinos (assembly GCA_020142125.1). Classification (NCBI taxonomy): domain Eukaryota; kingdom Metazoa; phylum Chordata; class Lepidosauria; order Squamata; family Phrynosomatidae; genus Phrynosoma; species Phrynosoma platyrhinos. Next base: position 374,729,400 of record CM034701.1, on the reverse strand, counting down.
TTTAGTTTTCATATTCTTTCAGTCTCTACCCTTGCCAGAGCAGGTTAGAATATCAGACTAAGAATATCCAGATCTGACTCTGAAACCCGTTGGGTGACCTTGGGTAAGTTACACTCTCTCAGCCCCAGAGGATGGCAATGGCAAACCCCCTCTGAAGAAACTTTCGAAGAAAACCCTGTGATAGGATTGCTTTAGGGATGCCAATGATTTGAAGGCACACAGTAACAACAGCAAGTCTCAATCAAGGAAGGCACAGCCCTGAGTCTCCAGCACCTTGTTAGGGCTGCTAATAACAGGGTGTCTTGGAGGTCTTTCATCCATAGGGTCACCATAGGTTGAAGCTGATGCAACCATAGGTTGCTTCAACCACAGATTAATTGCTTCAACCTATGGTTGATGCAATTACCAACAGCAACAACAACAAGTCTTTAAATCTATTCATTAACTCATGTATGCATTAACAGATACATTCACAATAAATTTAGGCCACCTTTAAGGGTAAACCTTTAATGTCTTGCTAGCACGTAGTATCAAACTCTATTTGGAGCTAAACCAACACTGGAATTATCCCTATGGATTTTCCTCTGTTATACAATCTGCAGATGTTAACCGAGAGACCAAAGGTTACACACAATCTTTGAGAATTTGTTTCAAGGTTTGTACTGTTTTAAGAATTATAAATCCTTTTGCTTCAAGTCTAATCATTAAGCAAACACAGCCTATCAGATGAATAGGGCATGTGTATATGCTGGATGAATTAATTAATTGAGCTAATCAGCGGGAAATGAATATAATCTATACTAATGTGATGAACTATAAACATTACAGTACAAACAATGTGCCCTTTGAGTCTTCTGTTGTGTAAATTTTCCCCTGAATTCATGTGGGTGCCATCAAGATTGGCAGCAGCTCATTCTTTGTTAGAGAACTATGTGTCTCATTTTACTGGTTTATTAATGCAACCCTATAAAGGGAAAACAGAGGATATACACAACAGAGAGAGAGAGGGAGGGGAAAAGGAAGGGAAAGGACAGGTGACATTTTAACATAATGGTTTAATATCACAAGAATTAGTCTGCTCCACCTTCCCTTCTCATTTCCCAGTGCCGCCACGAGCAAGAGGCAGAAGTTTTCCACTTGTTTGTGATTAAACACATTATATTGTTACATCTGAACTGTGATTTCTGCTTAATCTGAGCTATCATTTACTGAAACTAGCCAACTTCATAAACTATATGAGTGTGTGTGCCTTCAGTTGCTCATCAACTTGGGCAGGAATACTCAGAGGTGGTTTTGTCAGTTCCTTCTGCTGAAAAATACTTGGTATTTATTGGTGGTCTCCCAACCAAGTACTAACCAGGGCTGACCCTAGTTAGCTTCCAATATCATATAGGAGGATCACATGTCTTTTAGGTATTTAGGCACTTTTGATTAAGGTTAGTATGAAAACTGTATTAATATGTACTATTTTTAAATGCTTTTATATTTTTGAATGCATTTATTCATGTAATTAGTGATGTTTATTATTGTACAGTACTAGTTTAATTTTATTTTAATGTGCATTTTTATGCTTTTAATTGTACTATTTTAATTTGTAAGCCACTTTGTGTCCCAATTTTGGAGGGAAAGCAGGATATAAATAAATATCATCATCATCATCATCATCTTACCGTGGCTGCAACATTAAGTTGATAGTAGCGGGGTATATGTTCTGCTGGCACTTCTGTCTCAGAACGGATGGTTGCATTTGCCTGTAACACTGCAGCACTCATGTAGAAGATGCCAGTGGCTCCATGGTAAAGGCTATCCTGAGGGAGAAGAGAACAAAAAAGTAAAGTGGAATTCCAAAGCCAATTTGTTATGCAAATAAAGAAAAGATATTCATAGACATGAGGAGGAGGAGGGACAAGGAGGATCCTGAAATTCTTCCTTCCGCAAATCTACTCAGACCTTGTAGATTTTCTTACCAGGATTTTCCATGATTCATAGTTTTTGTGGAAGCCAAACACGTAGGACAGTAGAAGCAGCAGAGAGATGACAAAGGAACTGACTGACACATACATAACCCATCCTTGCAGCAAAGGGAAATACACATTAGTAGCTGCAACCAGAATCCAAACCCAGCAACCGAAGATCTGTAAAGGGAGAAGAAAATATTTATTTATTTACTTACTTACTTATTGCATTTATATGCCACCTTTCTCCTGGTCTGGGACCCAAGATGGCTCACAAACAATAAAACTACTGTATATACTCAACTATTAGTCAACCTCATGTATAAGTCATGGGCAGGTTTGGGGGCCAAAACCATGGATTTTGATATGACCCATGGATAAGTCAAGGGCAAACTTGGGGGAATGTAATAAAGGATCTAAAGGATGAACCAAAGGAAAATGGTGCCAAACAACTTACAAAATTCCAGGAGACACAATTGTTTGTCATCACACTAAAGGCTAGATGGATGAGAGAGGTGGCTGGGTCAGTGCTTCCAGGACAGACTACACTCTTGCCTTTCCTTTTATATATATATATATATATATATATATATATATATATATATATATATAAGAGATAAAGTACAGTACTTACATTGACCAATGGATAAGTCAACTCAGGTTTTTTGCTTCAATTTTTTGACTAAAATTGATAGACTTATACATGAGTATATACAGTAAATAGCTAAAAGGATAGCAATAAAATTAAAACATTAAAATATGGCCATTTTTAAAATCATAAATTAAACAATATAAAATCTCTTTTAAAATACCATACAAAAGTTAAAACAAAGACACAATAATAAACTTCACCAAACCCATTTGAAGAACTGGTTCTGTCTCTCTAGCGTGATTGTAAGGCCTTTAGATATGAACTGGATTAAGTCAGGGCAGAAAGGGACAACATCACTTCAGCTGTAAGGCCTCTCAACCTATGAAAGCTAAATTTATGTTAAGCAAGTGTGACCTTCAACAAAATGTAGTGGTGTAGAAGTACTCCTGTCCAGCACTCCCACCATTCCCCTTCATCTGCCTTTGCCAACAATCAATCATCATTCCATGGCTATTGAGCATTCTCAGTTCTTATGGGGTTCTTTTGAGTACTATTCCCTCTTTGTATTCCCCATAAAGATTATTTATTTATTTTAAGGGGGGGTTATATGTTTATTGTATTGTTTGGGTTTTGCAATTGCTTTAAATGTAAGCCACCTTGATAGCCTTGGCTAAGGGCGGGGTATAAATATTTATTATTATTATTATTATTATTATTATTATTATTATTATTATTATTATTATTATTATTATTATGCCTGCAAGTGCTGGGAGATTTCCTTGAGCCTGCGAATACTTCCCTCTTGATGGTACAATTTTGGCTACGTAATGGCACTCACAGATGGAACATCAGAAACAGGGGGAACAAGAACAACAATGCAACAAGACAGAGGACAGCTGTTTACAACAACAATTCTATGTTGAGGTCTTCATTTCAGATGCCAATGGCTTCTGCCGTCTTATACATACAGATATGTACACACAACATTTCCCATTCCCAAAAACTCAACCAATGTTCTAATACCTTCCTTAGCCAAAGAACATTTTTAGTCCCCATTGGGTTCCTTTGGCTAATTTTCCTAAAGATTTTTGCTATTCTTGGGGTTCCTCCTTCATACTGAGACCTCCTCTGTTGTATGTAGATGGTACCACATTGGCTACAAAAGAAAAGGCTCTTAGAGAACTGAGGTTGCTATGAGTAGATGTCAGGGATGGGTGATCCTGGATCTTGATATTATGTTGGACTGCAACTCTCATCACACCAAGCCAGCACAGGGAGTGATGAGTGAACATGGGAGTTGTAGTCCAATATGGATGGCTAAAGCTAAAGATCCCTCTTATATATCAAAAGGAGAGGGAAATGTGGCTTCTTCAGATGTAACTGAACAGCAGCTTTCATCAGCCAATGCTGAGGGGATGTAGTCCAACAATATCCGATAGTCCACATGTTCTCCATCACTGGTATGTACGGTAATGCAACAGCAACAGAAGAATTTAATCCTTCTGCTTAGGAAGATTCTGATCCAGAAAAAGGAGCATCAGAACATGTGGTTAGTATGTATGTTGCAATTAATGTGAAATGATGGAGCATGAGCAGAAACACAAACAACTGCTTATCTAGAAGGCATGATGTACCTGCACAAAAAAAGACAGAGAAGGGATTTTTACAGGGCAAAAATAGAGCAGATTAATCATTCACATTTAAGAGATTGCTTCCACAGCTTTGCAGAATTCGGCTGAAATTATGCACCACTGCAGCTTGCTATTATCATCATAAGGGGATGGCAGTGAAACAGCCACATGCAAACTGCTCCTTCATGGTTTCAAGAGTTTGTCAACCCATTTGATTATATCTGAAAATTATTCATGTTTATCTGTAATGTGTAAACTAGCACTCTCCATGTTGTGTACTGATTTAATATCAAAACACCTATACTGGACAAAATACAGAAAGAAAAATCAGAATGTTGACTCACTGTATTACAAAATCTAGTTAGTCTAATCTTATTTGCTTCTTCACAAATTCAAGGTCAGTGTATGCTTGTTCATTTTCTAAGCAAACCTGATTGTACCATGCTGTCTACTAATAGCAATGCAGGGGGGAGACTTCAGATGACCTTAATAGTCTTTTGGCCTAAACCAGCAATGGGAATCATGTGATCTTCCATATGTTGTTGGATTGCAAGTCCTAGCAAACCTAGCTAATCATGAGGAATGCTGGCAGTTGCAGTCCAACAAGATATGGAGGGCCACATGATGCTAACCCTGGCCTATATGGGTTGGATCCAGGATATCTGAAGGACTGTATTTCCCTGTATGAGCCTGTCCAACATTTTTGGAGGGGGTCAATCTCTCAGTCTCGCAACCTTCCTAGGCATATTTGGTGGGTACAAGGCAGAAAGCTTTCCTGGCAACAGTTCCCAGAGGCTGGAATCCCATCCCTAAAGAGGCCAGATTAACTCCTTTCTTGCTTCCTTTCTGCTAGCAAATGAACACTTTTCTATTCCAACAGTCTTTTTCGAATTGACTAGAGTGGGTTTCTAATAGTTGTATTGGTTTTTTATATTTTGAATTTTAATTAATTGCAATGGTTTAATTCTATAGAGTTGGAGTACTGTGTCCAGTTCTGGGCACCACAATTCAAGAGGGATATTGACAAGCTGTGTCCAAAGAAGGGCAACCAAAATGGTGAAAGGTCTGGAAACCATGCCTTATGAG
>CM034701.1:374700425-374711471 GCA_020142125.1 Phrynosoma platyrhinos | reverse complement strand
CACAACAGTTCTGAGCTCTGGAAAATCACTCCCCCACAATTTGGTGTCCTCCAAATCCTCCAAATGTGTTGGGCTAGAAGTCTTAGCATGCACAACTAGCATGGCCAACAAATCTAAAGCCAGCAGGTTGCAAAAAACTGATCCATAGGCACTAACACAAATTTCCCCTCAGTAGACTTCTACATTTTCTCAATGCAGTCAGAATGTCCATTTCACCAGTATACTTTCTAAGAAGTTACAGTTTTCCTGCTTTCTTCACTAAGGTTTCCTCTTTTGGCTTCCCTTCCCTATCAAAGATGTCTCAATTAAAATATATATATATATATTGCACTCAGAATGGATCTGACAGATTGCAATGGGTTATGTGTTAAACCTGAACAGATGCTTCAAAATCTTGCAATAATTCAAACTCAGTCATCAGAAGAGCATTCTGAAGTAAATTAAATCTGCACACATAGTTCCTAATCCAATAAGAAGTTGCATGTGTAAATGCACACTTATATGAGATGATTTCCTTATTTAAGGCCACATCAATCGAACTAATGTACATATAACCTGTGTTTACCATACAAAGTTTCAAATGTCTTGGAACCATTACTCACCCTTATATCTATATGCTATGTCAAATAGAGGTTTATCACTGTGTGAAGTGTCTTTTGTCAAGCAGAATGTAGATTAGCATTTTTGTTAAACATAATGTAGATTAGTCTTTTAAAATAACCATTTTAAAAGTCTAACTTACCAGCTCTGGCAAGATGAAGGCGTATGGTATCGTTCTGAAAACACTTAGTCCAGAAGGAATATTTTCAGATGCTGGGGAGCCAGACGCTGGTCCTGAAGTTTTGTTATCCATGTCTGTACAATCAAAACTGTTCTGGCACTTACAACTCTGCTACTCTTGATTATCTCTGTGACACTACCATTGGCATGCGAAGCTTAAAATAGTACCCACTGACACACCCAGGTGGACGTCAAGGGTGAAACCAGTTCCAGCTTGGCAGGTAGCTGTTTATGTCATCAAAGAAGAATCAACTATGCAAAAGTTAATAAAGCCCATCAGAAAGCAGAGATCAAATCCTCTGTGAAAACAAGGAGGGCAGGCACTGGGGCTATGGACACACACACACACACACACCAGCTGCAAAATTTACTTTTTTATAGTTGAGAGTTTGCCAAAAGAAATATTTAATGATTTCTTGAACTGTTTCTAGCCATTGTAACCGAAAGGAAAAAAAGCCTTAGAAGTTAACTGCTATTTATTCTGAAAGCCTGTATACTTGAAGAACATATATTTTGAAGGACAACAGACTGAAGCACAATTATGAACTTACATGAAAAGATGTTGGGATCTGACTTTTGCACAGCTGAGGTTGGAAAAAGGTCTCCCAAGGGGCAACCAGTTTGCTTCTGTCAAATGTTGGGACAAGATGAGTCTTGGGTCACTCCAGCCAGCAAAAAGGAACAGCTGTGGGGCTGCACAGAAACTTCTTTATGAATCAATCTCATTTTCCAGCCCATTATTGGCATAAACTTGTAGGCTGGTGCTGTAAAGAGGAAGTTAAGATAGGATGAAGGCAGAGGATAAGGAAACAGGAAAAACTGTTACTAAATCAAGTTCCTTGGCTTGTTTTTGTTCTGGAGCCAACATGAGGTTTGCTCCGAGACAAAGAATGATATAAAATGTTTTTGGTACCTATTTAATCATACATTTGAAGGAAATCATTCAACCTGTCTTTGTCTTTTGGGTGAGCACTCTCTGCACAACAGAGCAAAAGTTAACATGTAAACTGGTATGTATTGGTTTTGAGTGCAAAACTTGCTTCCAAAAAGAATTAGGGGCCAGGAAGAAGGTGTAATCGGATAGAGAAATGGCATCTTAATGAACTCAGTGCATGCAAGTTTACTGCTTACATTCTTCTCAGCTGGTGGAGCAAAGTCAGCCGAGTGTGTCAGCTTCCTCTGCTCCTAAAACACAGAACAAAAGAGCCCTCTGAAAGTTATTAGAACAGTTTTAGGATAAAGAAACATTGGCCTTCGAGATGTTTTAGACTGAAACCTCCATAGTCTTTTACCACTGTCCATGCTGGATGGAGCTGATGGAAAGCTGATTAGTCTCACCCACCATTACTAATGAATGATAAGGTATTATTGGATGCTGAAGTCCAAAACCTCTGGAGGGCCAAAACAGAGGCTGTTGTTGTTGTTAATTGCCCTCAAGTCAGTCTCGACTCATGGCAATGAAATATCTCCAAGACTCCCTGTCCTCCACTGTTCTGCTTAAGGCTAGTAGATTCAGGGCCGTGGCCAAGTTAATTGAATCTATCCATCTGGCATGCGGTCTTCCTCTCCTTCTGCTGCCCTCTCCCAACATCAGTCTTTTCTAATGAGTCATGCCTTCTCATAATGTGGGTAGAATGACAACCTCAATTTAATCATTTTGGCTTCCAGGGAGATTTTGACTTGATCTGTTGAAGGGCCCATTTGTTTGACTTTTGGGCTGTCCACAGTATCCTCAGCACTCTTCTCCAGCACATCCTGAATGAGCTGTTCTTTTTATCTGCTTTTTTCACTGTCCAGCTCTCGCACCCTACCTGGTACTATCGAGTCCGGAGGCAGACAACTGCAATAGGAACACAGGTTAATTTTCTGCCTTTAGGAAATCCGATTCCAAAAGACCATTTGGGATTTCAAATAATAGGTGTTTTGATACTAAATGAGGGTGAGGCAGGGAGCTGAAACTTTAAGGAGTGAATGTATGCTCCTGAAGGCTTCCAAAGCAAGAAAACATTTTGAGGGGGGTTTAAAAAAAAGGCAGTCCAAGGAGTCAAGGGGATTGAGGGCCACAAGAACAGCCTTTTGGGGCCACACTCCCTACTCCCATCTAGAGGAACATCCTGTCTCAACAGTGGCCAGTTTACTGACTCTGGGAAGACTATACATTGGACAATAATGACACCAACTACTAGTCCATGACCAGAAACAAATAAATGGACAGGTTGCTTACCTGTGACAGTATTTCTTTGAGTGGTCATCTGTGAATTCACACAAATGGGTTATGTTTGCGCCTGTGCAGCTAGTTCGGAAAGTTCTGGTATCACTAGGCAAATCTTGGATTGCAACTTTTTGGCAGTAGCCCCACCCTCCTCTATAAAGCCCCTGGTGTTCCCACTCTTTCCCCAGTTCCAAAATGTACGCCACTAAGCAGCGACAGAATGAATTCGCAGTTAGAGCAGGACACGACTGAGGGTAGGATGGACGGGATTTGTGTGAATTCACAGATGACCAGTCAAAGAAATACTGTTACAGGTAAGCAACCTGTCCTCCTTCTTCTGCGAATCACACAAATGGGTTATTCAGACTGACAAGCTATGGTCAGTGGAGGAGGGAGTGTCCTGAGACCAATCTTATAAGGTTAAACAAGAAATATTTATTAACAATAAAACGTAAACTCTAAACTGTAATTGCATTGAAGTATCAATGCATTTGATTCAAGTACTTAGAAATAGTGCAATAATCAGTGCAACCCAGATAACAACACTGTCCTCCCGAACGAGGCTTCCTGTCTGGCCCTTGTATCCAGTCTATAGTGCTTAATAAAAGTCATTGGCTGAGACCAGACAGCAGCCTTGCAAAAGGCACTCCAGTCAAAAAAGCAGAGGATGTTGCTACCGCCCTGGTGGAGTGTGCACGCACCCGGTCTGCTGGAGTTTTGCCTGCCAGTTCATAACAAAGATGGTTGATGACACCCACTTAGACAGTCTTTGGGGTGTGACATTCCTCTCTTGGACTCTCAGTAGCAGACAAATAGTCTCTCAGAGCACCTCGAGCCCAAGTTCCTTTCTAGATAAAAGGCTCGTGCCCTCTGAACGTCTAGTGTGTGCAGTCTGCGTTTGGTATCAGTAGTCAGATTGGGGGCCAGGGTGGGCAGCACAATGTCCTGGTTGATGTGAAAGACTGATACTACCTTGGGTAAAAAGGTGATATCAGGACGGAGGACCACTTTGTCCTTGTGGAAACGAAAGTATGGCTGGTCCATCTGCAAAGCACACAATTTACTTGCCTGGTGAGCAGAGGTGATGGCCACCAAGAGTGCTGTTTTCTACGTCAGCAATCTTATGTCTGTGGTGGCCAAGAGTTCAAATGGTTTGTTGGAGAGGTAGGATAGTACCAGATCTAGGCTCCAGGCCGAGGTAGGTAGCGAAGAAGGTGGGTGGAGATTGTTCAGCCCTTTGAGGAATCTCTTCACCAAGGGATCCACAAAAAAGGAAGGCTTGCCTTCAAGTTGGTAGTGTGAACAAATAGCAGATAGGTAACACTTAACAGAGTTGAGGCACATGCCTGAATCCACAAGAAACATAAAAAAACTCTAGGACCGTCGGTACTGAAACACCGGATGGGGAGAGGTTCTTCGTTGACAGAAAATCTAGGAATTTTTCCATTTCAATGCGTAGGATTTTCTGGTGGAGGGCTTCTGTGCAGCCAGGATCACGGTCTGTACCGAGGTAGGTAATGCTATCAAAGACGAATCCTCCATGCTACCAGGGGGAGGGAGTCCACATCTGGGTGATGAACCCAACCACTGTGTATTGTGAGGAAGTCGGAACGAGTCTTGAAGCAGTGATAGTTCTCCCGGTCGCGGTGTAACAACGGGGCGAACCATGACTGTCTTGGCCACCATGTGATGGGGTGATGAGGATGGCGTCCGTCCCGTCTGTCCTCATCTTGGTGATGAACTTCATAATGAATGGGAATGGAGGAAAAGCATAGAACATCCTTCCACACCACTTAAACTGGAAGGCGTCGCCTCAAGAGTTCAGGGCTGGAATCCGAGAAAAAAACTCTGTACAATGGGTGTTCTCCTTGGTGGTGAAGAGATCGATCTCTGGCCTGACCCAGATGAAGAAGAGGTGTAAAACCGCTTCGGGATGGAGGCACCACTCATGGCAGGGGTTGCTGGACCTGCTGAGTTTGTCTGCTAAGTCGTTGTCCTCCCCCGGCAGATCTACCAACTGTAACAGAATCCTGTTCTCGATGGACCAGTTCCAGAAGCGTATGGTGATTTGCAGAAGAGTCGGTGACTTGGTGCCTCCCTGTTTGTTTAAATAAAACATGACGGTGGTGTTGTCTGTTAGAAGGAGCACCACCTTGCTGGCCAGTTCTGTTTGGAATGCCCTGAGTGCTTTTTCCACCGTCACCATCTCTACAGCATTGATGTGGAGTGCTCTCTCTTCCAAGGACCACAGTCCTTTGACGGTCAGGTCCTGTGAGTGTGCTCCCTATCCTTCCTGAGATGCATCCGTTGTCAGGTTGACTTCCGATTGCGGTGTCAGGAAGAGCATCCCAATGCACACATTGGTCGGCTTGAGACACCAAAGTAGTGACGTGGCTATCGGCCTCAGGATTGTGAGCCACTTCAATGGGGAGTCGCAGGTGGGTTCAAATGATGACAGGAACCATTATTGTATTGGTCTTAAGCGAAGTATTGCCCAAGGCGTGACGGAGGTCGTTGATGACAAGTTTCCCATCGCTACCTGGATGTGGTGGGCCCTGATGTGCCTGTGTCTGAGGCAAACATTGATGGCCCTGTTCAGTGTTTGGAATCTGTCTTCTGGAAGGAAGGCCTGGGCTTGTACTGAGTCCAAAATAGCGCTGATGAACTTGACACGACGCAAGGGGGTCAGGTTCGATTTTTCTCTGTTGATCATCAGTCCGAGGGAATCCAGGAGGGATAGAGAAAATTGGATGTCCTCCTGAAGTTTCTTTTGGGACGGTGCCGAGAAGAGCCAGTCGTCCAGATAGGGGAAAACTGTGATCCCTCGTTAGTGGAGATAGGCCGCAACTGGTGCCATGCACTTGGTGAAAACCCTTGGGGCTGAAGAGAGTCTGAATGGAAGGACCTTGTATTGATAGATGTTGTGTCCCGACTGTGAAGACAAAGAACCTCCTGTGATCCTGTCTGATACTCATATGGAAGTATGCGCCCCTGAGGTCGACAGTCGCAAACCAATAGTCCTTCTGCAGGAGGAGCAGAATATAAGAGAGGGTTACGATCCGGAAACATTGTTACTGAACAAAAGAGTTCAAACCTCTTAAATCCAAAATCAGTCTGATGCCAGAGTCCTTTTTGAGGATGGTAAAGTAGCGTGAGAAGAAACAGTGTCAGGCCCAAGAAGGATGTATGGGCTCGATGGCAAATTTCTCTATCAAGATGCGCACTTCGTTGAGTAGGGTGTCTGAGGGGCTGGTGGACAGAAAAGCTCTGGTGGGAGGGAGCTCCTTGAACTCGAGGGTATAGCCCCTACAAACAATGTCTAGCACCCAAGAGTCAGAGGTGATTGAGGCCCAGGTGTTATAAAAGGCCTTTAGCCTGTCCCCAAAGGGAGGTTCGTCAAAGTGCACGGCCGCCATCTCATAACATCCTTTGCCCGAGTCGTAGGGCTTCTTCCTAAAGTCCTGTCGGTACCGAGGTTGTTGTTGCTGGTGCCAGCCCAAGGAAGAAGAGGAGGAATGAGATGATTGGCGCTGTCTCTACTGACCTTGGTTCTGTGTCTGTTCCCGCTGCTGGTACTGCCGTTGGAATGGTTGGTACCAGGGACGGTGTTGACCCCTATACCGCTGCCTTAATGGTTGGAAGGCAGAGGACATGCCATGCTTCCTCGCTGCTGTTTTCATCCAGTAGCAGAAGTTTAACTTCTCATATGTCTCTTTATTAAAGAGACCAGAATCATCGAAGGGCATGTCCTTTATGGCAGTTTTTGCTTAAAGGATCAAATTTGATGCCTTGAGCCAGGTGTGACGTTGGAGAGCCACAGCTCCAGATAAGATTTTAGCGGCACAGTCTGTAGAGTTCCTTGCCAAAACTATCTGCTGGCCACCCAATGCATGTGTTTCAGCTTGGATGGCCATAGCCAGGGCCTTGTCCTCATCAGGAATGTGAGCAAGAAGAGGTTCAAGTTTTTCCATCAGGTGTTGAACATAAGCAACCATACAGGCACCATAATTTGCCACCTTCAGATCCAAGATGGCTGTAGTATAGATTTTCTTCACTACGCTGACATAACCCATTTGTGTGATTCGCAGAGACCACGAAGAAGAAACACATGTATTTCCAAAATGTAAACTATCCTATTTCTGTTCTTTAAATAATCACCAAGCTTTTATTTTGTTTAAGTTACTGTTGTTACTTCCAATACCATTCTGCTGTGACAGAGAATGTAGTGCAAACCTAAAATAAATTGAGTCTACCTGGGTTTTTCTTTTACTGTATTCTCAGGTATGAAACCCAGACAAATGCCTGTTTTGCTAGCCGCATCCATTTCTAAATGCCACTACAGACCAAAATACAAGTACATACAGAATATTCTGTATTAATTCATGAGAGAATTAGTTATCAAACATATTTATCCTGGTAAACATGTCATTTTTCTTACATAGATGTATGTAGGAAATGAAATGTAAACCTATAGCCTTAAGGAAAGTAATCCTGTCTGCTCAATCTGTACACTCTGCTGCAAGGAGAGGAAAATGTATGAGCAATTAACTGCTTAACCTTATGGGAGTTTAATTTATTTTATACATACATATATATATTTAACTGATGGGATTCAGGCAACCCCTATATTAACATAGCAGCACATTTTCTAAATGTTCTAAGAGCAACACTGACGTGCTTTTCTGAAGGCCTCCGTTGTCCTGTTGTTAAATGACTGGGAACACATCCAACAAAGAGACCTATTTCTGGTTAGCCCTGCTGAACTAGTTTCATCTCCACTCAGGTGCCATGGTTAGATTGCTTTGGGCCCACTAAGCAAACATCTTAAAATAACTGCATTATGAATTACAACTCCTATCTCCATACCACTTGGGATGCTTAAGCCTAATTCACTTCAATGAGATTTATTATGCTAGGAAAACCATGAGGAGGGGGAAGCATTCTGAAGCAGCCTGTGTTGCAAAATAACAACCTAACACTCCAGTCTTAAAAGGCTGCACCATTATGCTTACCATATGGGAGTGGCAAAAGGAAAAAGGAGAAAGGTGTTGCTACGCTTTACATTTCTGTGTCTGTTCCTACCATGTTTAACATCCAGCCCTGAAATTATTGGTTGTGGTTATGCAAGGATCCTCAGGAGAGATTTTGATCACATATAGTCTCTGAAATCATTATGGGAATCAGATTGAATATTACAATATTCAATATTACTTTGGTCCAATGTGATACTTCTTACAGATGTTACAGTAAATGTTGGCATTTGCTAGTAATTCTTAGCATTTTCGAAGAGCAGCGGGAGATATGTATTGTTGTTGCTGCTGCTGCTGTGCCTTCAAGTCATTTCTGATTTATGGTGACCCTATGGTGAACCTATCACAGGATTTTCTTGGCAATTTGTATTCAGAGGTCACCCAATTGGTTTCCATGGCTGAGTGGGGATTCAAACCCTAGTCTCAAGGGTCATAGTCCAAACCACTACACCATGCTGGCTCAGGAGATGTATACACTCCCACAGGATATGTATACATTCTCACAAATACCATCACATCTCAAATGTGTAAAGTAAATAAATATTCATTTCCATGAATTATTAATAAATGCTGGCATTTACAAAGGCACATTCATAAACATTTGAAACAAATCTCACAGAAGAATCAATTATGACATTAACATAAATGAGTGATTCTTGAGATTCACCAGTCAAGGTTAGAGTGTCTGACATTTCCTACTTGTCTTATAAAATAATGACGAGTAAATGACAGCATTCACTGGGCAACATCCTGTGAGATGTGTATGCTCTATGTGTGGCTTACATGCATACTTTCTGTCTCTCTATTTGGATGGGTTGCAGAGCTATTTGCTAGCTGTTTGCACTCTTGTCTAAAAGCTGCCCCCCTCAGTAGCTGTCAAGCCGATTACCTGCTTGCCACTGGGGAGACAATGAAGATGCAACTACTCTAGATTCCCAAGGGAAGCAAAAGGAAGGTGTACACTGAGAGCACTTTTGTTTCTTCTGCCCTCCAAGCTGAAACCAGCTGCTGCTTCATCAGTTGAACTGTCCTCTTTGCCCCCCACCAATAAGCAGCACAGGTTCCTCCCAGCATCTGATAGTAGCCAGGTCCAGAGGGGAGGCACAACACTGTGTGCTGGAAGCACTACTCTTCAGCGCTTCATGTAGGATCTCAGCCACTGAGTGGTATCTGCTTTAGTGCAAACTCCATGATGAACAGAATACAGAGCTCCTTCTATGAAGCAACTCAATAAAAACACAACAAAAATTATTTATCAAAGTTAACACAACTTTATATGCTTTGTTAAAAAAAACCAAGAATAAATAGCCTATCCAACATGGTATCTTAATTTTATATTTGCAATATCTCAATACAATCTATTTATAAAATGGCTGTACAAATAGTAAAATCAAACTATAAAAATAATATTACCTTTTTGGGCCACATTATCAATTATGCCTAATGATTCATTTTGACAGAGTAATTGACAGAGATCCTTGACCTTAAAATACATTTACACTAGAGGATTACTCTTCCTTGCCTCTTCTACAAAATCATATGTTATTTCTGTGATATCAAAAGCTTTCTGGAGACTTTCTGATGATAGCAAAAAGGAGAGAGCACCATCTCTTTCTCGGTTTTTCTTCAAGAAGTCAGCAATCATTCGCCAGCGTGTACCTTCTGACTCTTCTTCTGCCCATTTATATTCTGGAAGGAACACAGATTGGAAAAGAGGGAAGACAGAATCATGGTACACCAGGATGAACACAGACTTCAGAAATTCCCGGTCTCTCTAAAAAGGAAGAGAAGAAAAATATTAATTAGTCTCTGACAACATCCTAAAGTTGTATTTATTTATTATTTTCTTACACAGGAATCACAAGTAGTTACTCCACAATGATTTACCTTGAAAAGTGTCTATTGATCTCATCTTGTTTTTTTGCTACATGATAACCAGTCTTTCAATGATTCACCATCTAACAAGCTCTCTGTAGCAAATAGCCCATCAGGGGGAAGAGGGCTTTGCCTCTTTCTCCTATATCCTAGCTTACTATATGCAAGAAGGTTTTCCACCCTCTTTGGTTTTTTTTTGGGGGGGGCATGCAAAAATATATTGCCCTCTGCCTACAGTGCAGTGATTCCCAAACTTTGGTCTTCCAGGTGTTTTGGACTTCATTTCCCAGAAGCCTCAGTCAACTTGACCAACTTTAAGTGATTCTGGGAGCTGAAGTCCAAAACATCTGGAGGACCAAAGTTTGGGAACCAGTAGTCTAAAGTGTGATAGATTGGAATTCTACCATGTTAGTTTACAATTTTGAAAAACAGAGATATTTTATTCAGAAAAATGTATATTCCATTATTCAAATGAGACTTGAGGGCCTAAAATATTGTTCAAAAAAAGAGAGTTACCATATATCAGGGGTAGGCAACCTTTCCCCTTTAAGGGCCAAGGGACTTCAGCTATTGGCCAACATGGGACTATTGGCCAACATGGCTGAGGCTTCTGGGAGCTGAAGTCCCTCGGCCCTTAAAGGGGAAAGGTTGCCTACCCCTGCCATATATAGTCGAATATAAGCTGACCTTATGTATAAGTCGAGGGCAGGTTTTGGGGCCAAAATTATGGATTTTGATATGACCAGTGGATAAGTCGAGAGTAAAACTTAGGGGCACATAACAAAGGATCTAAAGGATGAAGCAAAGGAAAAAACTTACAATATTCTGGCTGGCATAACTGTTTGTGCTCACCCTAAAGGCTGGCTGGATGAAAGAATGGGGGGTGTCAGCACTTCCAGGACAGATTATGCTCTTGCCTTTCACCAGGGGATAGTTCCTTTTTTAAAAAATAAGAGTTAAAGTATAGTACTAACATTGACCCATGAATAAGTTGACTCTGTTTTTTGGGGTCAATTTTGTGACTAAAATTTCTAGACTTATACATGAGTATATACAATAATCTATTCATGGATGCCTCACTCCCTAGATTCTACCATAACATAGGACGTTATCACACGTGGACCAGAAAGCGAAAATAAAAGTGGAAAT
>CM034701.1:374674279-374700325 GCA_020142125.1 Phrynosoma platyrhinos | reverse complement strand
TTTCGTTTGGATTCTGTTTGGATTGAGCCCCGTGTGATAATGTCCATACAAAAACTGGCCCATTCAGAAAAGAGACTAGGGATTTTGCACTAAGAAGAGGCCAGAATCAAGCCTGTAATAAACACCCCCCAAAAAATTCAGAGATTTCTTACTTAAAGATACTTAAGGGAATGTGACTGGCCAATTTTAAAATATTGACATTTGGCCAATTTATCTTCTGTGCAGTTTTATATTGCTTGCATTGCTTTTGTTTTAAACTTTTGTGTATATTCTTCTCTTTAGAAAAAGGTTTTTAAGAAATTTAACCAAGACAATAGAAATAAGAAGAGAGTTATCACAGTATCAAGAACTGGAAGGAGGAGAGATAGACAAAGGGCCTTTACAGACTGCCAGAAATAATGCAGCTTGAGTCCACTTTAACTGTCCTGGCTCAGTACTAGGGAATCATGGGAATTGTATTTTTTTTTTCTGGGACATTGAGCCTTCTCTGTCAGAGAGCTCTGGTGCCACAATAAACTACAGTTCCCATGATTCCCTAACACTGAGCTAGGGCAATTAAAGTAGACTCAAGCCGCAGTCTGTAAAGGCCCAAAGTTGATTTGTCCACTAAAAGCAGCCAGGCTGCTGGACAAATACTAAGAAAGCTCCATCCCACCTCCTCAACAACCAAGAGTGACAAAAGTAGAAAATACTGTCCACAGCGGAAGGCTAAACTTCACCATGCCTTCAGCCTGAAGACAAAGAAACTTAGATCCAAACCCTGCCCCTAAGGACTGAGTTGTGGTGCTCCTTTGTTAATAAAATGAACACTTCAGGCTAGCTTATGGCCTAATATTTTGGGAAATATTTTTTCTACCATCAAGAAACATCAAAGAACTACAATTGTTAGTAGTCAGTACAGAGAAGGTGGGAGGCTATGGCCATTAGAACACATTTTTGAATGCATTTTAGTACCACAGGCAAATTAGCTACACTGTATTTATTAAAAAAAAATAATATTTTGGAGAGTAATTACATCTAGAAACTGGTCAAGGTTGTTATTCATATAAATAATTATAGAGAACTAAGTCATCAACTGAACAGCGGCATGACATCCACTCTGCATTGCCCTGCCTTGATCCAGTATGACAAATGCAGGTGAAAAAGAGAAAGTCAAGAAATGCAGCTTTTCCAAAGTATTTTCTAGGGCAGCCTTCCCCAACTTGGTATTTTCCAGATGCACTGGATGACAGAAATTACAGGAACTGTACTCCAATAAATCTGCAGGATGTCTGGTTATGGAATTCTGGCCCAGAACGGTAGTTTGCTAAGTTGGGTCCCCAAATGTTGTTGGACCTAAACTCCCAGAGACCCAGTCATCATGGTCAATTATCCAAGATTCTGGGAGTTGTAGTCCAACAACATCTAGGAGCCCAAGGTTGTGAACCACTATTCTAGAGAAACGTGGTCTTCAGCTGGTGGGTCAGTCTCATAAGCAGGCTCCATTTCTACATTGTGCAACTTACATCACCAATACTAGTTCTCTCTTTCCTAATTTCTGCTTATTATTAAAGAAAGATAAGCTGAGAGGCAAGAGAGAAAGAGAAAGAGAGGGAGCAAGATAAAATACATAATACAAAACTCAAGAGTCACTCTAGTGTTGCAGATCGGGGTTAAAGGTGAATCCCAGGTCTAAAATGGCTAAAGACCACAAGTAGAAATGTTTGACATTCAAACTGTAATGCTAATAAGCACACTAGGCTGAGTTGATCATACTAATGCTACTCTGTGATGAATTCAGGGGGAATGAAATTCAAGTGAGGGGCTATTCAGATGGTGAAAATAATCCAAGATGAATCTGGGTTGAATCTTGTTGTTCACATGCAACCCTAATGCCCTTGATTGAGTTGGGGGGGGGGGTTTGCCAAAATTCCACTTAATCTGGGGTAATCGATAGTGGGGGCTTTTCCGAGTTTTAAAAAAGATTTCTGCAGTGTGAATAGTGATATGAATAGACTCAGGATTTAACCCTGCATGCTCAGCTGCATCTTTCCCTTCCAATGTTTAGAGAGGAGGACTCTCCCTCTCTCATTTCCCCCTGCCCCCACTGTCTCTTGGCAGCCGGCAGCTCCAGGGAGCAGTAGGAAACATTGCCACCATTGCTGCTACCTCAAGAGACCCTGATGGGGGCAGTTTCTCCCAGGGATCGCCACATCCTGGAGGGGTTGGAGGCACAGGGCTGGCGAGCATGTCTGAGCAATAGTACATAGAGAGATGTGAAGAAATGCAGTTCCAATGAAAAAATGGTGTGAATAACAAACCTGGAATGCGTGTGTTGTCTTATTCACATCATCCCGCTAAAAAAATGATGTCTGAATGACCCCTTTGTCTAACATATCCTATGTGCCACAACACAGCTGCACAGCATATACCTCTAAATCAGGCAAAATCCTGTACCTACAGCTGTTAAAAAGCACAAGGGTATAGCAGCAAGACCTTCTGTGTCTGTGGCAAAAGTGAGATTATGGCAGCCCCACACCCCTAAAGTTCCTAGAATATCAGTGCAGCATTTGAAGTACTTGAAGTGCAGCATTTGATTCTATGACTCTATGATTCTGTGATTTTATTCTATGATTCTACTGCTTACATCCTCCCTCATCACACACAGTGGTGCCAACAGTTTTGGAACAAGGGCCCCTGGTTTCAAGAGCTAGCACAGGGTAGTAGGATTCCATTCTCTTTTAAGCTAACAAGACTAGGATTTTATGTGTAGCCGTGTATAAAATATAGGCTCAGAAAGAAGGCTCATTTTCTTACCTTTTCAGATCTCTTTAGTGTGCTCTCTTTCTCAGCCCAGGCACTCTAATAATAATAATAATAATAATAATAATAATAATAATAATAATAATAATAATACAAGCCCAAGCCATGCATCAGGTTAAGTCAAACAGTTTGTAAACAAGCACAGAGGGACTCAAATGACTGTGAAGATGTCACACACAGAGTTGGAGGCAATCATAGGGGTTTTGAAATCCAGGCCTTGAGAAAGACAAATAGAATGTCTTTAGAAATATGATTATAAGGCTCCCCAGAAAACAAAGAAAGAGAATGCTTAATCCAGATCCTACCTACTGAAATCTCCTTCATGTGTGTGTTCCCTGGCAGATATAACCCAAATCTCCACCAGCGTTTTTTGTGCTTTTTATTTGGTTAAACTCACTGATCTCCTTCTTTTCAGAAAAAGGTAATAGATGAGATCTCAGCATCTCCTGGAGCAGATCTCTAGATGGGCTGGAGGAAGAGGAGGCACATATTTCTCTTTCTTTCTGCAGCTCCCTGAAAAGTTGCTCCAGAGGGGTGGAGAACTCTCTAGAACAATACAGGAGTAGCACAGGGGGCTTCAGTTGAAATTGGGAGAAATCATGCCATGCCACTTCAGCCAGAGCCTCCGCTTAACTGCAAACCTTTTATAAATGAAAGGGGCACTCTGGACCCAACCCAGTGAGGTCAGTCATTTTCTCTTCTGTTTCTAATCCAACCCTTAAAATATTTGAATGCTATCAAATATGCCCCTGCCCCCACACACACCCAAAGCTAAACAGACTCTGGTTCTTCAGCTTTCCCCCAGGGGGCTTATATTCATTTAGGTCTATGGAGATGTGAACATAAATCACTCTTTCAGTAATGACCACTGGAACGTCAAACTTTGTGAAGCATTTCTTTCAACATACCACACCCTGTCATTGCATTCCAGCCCCTCCTAAGTCACCTCTTTCCAAAGGACTTTGGGCATTTTGCTTCTATTTCTGTTTAATTTGCCTCCAGCAATTCACCTCAGCTTAACAACATCAGAGGAGGTGCGTAAAACAGCTATGGGGACAGGGCCTTTCAGTTTTCTTGTGCTGGAAAGAAAAGGGTTTCATCTGAGCTGTCCTTTCATATTAGTGGTGCAATACATTTCACCCACCCTGAGTGCATCCATAAGATCAGGCTGCTCCATGAGTTTGGGAAACGTTGCCAAAATTGGATTGCCAATCAAATCTGCAAGGAAGACCAAAAATGTATTTGTTATTGGTCAATGTGTTAGTGATATATTATGTAAGACAGGAGTAGTTTGCAGAAGAATTTAAATAACAGCCTCACCCTTCTAAGATTCTGAACATTCACTGTGAGGACACTTTAAAAAGCACAAAAAACGCTGGTGGAGAAATAAGGACACTATTGTCTCTGTGGCAGAACTGGCTGCAAAAATAATATCCTCAAGAAAAGAAATATCCAGT
The DNA here is from genome assembly GCA_020142125.1 of Phrynosoma platyrhinos. Taxonomy (NCBI): domain Eukaryota; kingdom Metazoa; phylum Chordata; class Lepidosauria; order Squamata; family Phrynosomatidae; genus Phrynosoma; species Phrynosoma platyrhinos. Next base: position 374,696,066 of record CM034701.1, on the reverse strand, counting down.
ATTGTATAATATTTCAAGTCAACAAGATGCAGTTACCAACAGAAGCAGTGCCTCAACTGTGGAACTCCCTACCCAAGGACATTAGGCTGGGCCCATCCCTTCTAAGCTTCGGGCCAGCAGCACAAACAATGCTGTTCTGCATGGCATTTAGTACTTGAAACTGCTGTTTCAATGATTTTAAAACTGGATTGTAGGACTGTTTTCAGGCTGCATTTAGGAGTTTTTAAGAAATACTTCATAATGTGTTTTTAAAATGTCTTTTTAAAATGCTTTTATCTTTGTATTGTTTTAATTGGCTTTTATTTGTTCATCACCTCAGGAGTGGTGGTGAGCTGACAGGCAATACAGAAATACTTTAAAATAAATTTCTTATATTTATAATACTTTTCAAAATCCATTAATCACCAGCTGTGGCATAAATACAACAATACTGCATAGTATGTATGGAGAAATAACAATAACACATATAAAAATAGTATTTATGTAGGGGATTTTTTGCCTCTGGTGGCCCAAAAGGAGGACCTATGATCTCAATGATCCCAAATCTCTTATAAAAAAACTTGAGTGAGCTACTGTTTCTGTGGAGAGCTAGCATGGTGTAGGGATCTGAGTGTTGGAGTAGGAGATCAGGCTTCAAATACACACTTATCCACACAAAAAAAACTTCTGTGTGGCCTTGGACAAGTCACACACTCTCAGCCTCAGAAGAAGAAAAACCCCTTCTTCCAGACAAATCCTTCCAAGAAAAACCCACATTAGGGTTGCCTTAGAGTTGCCTTAAGTCAGAACCAAGTTAATGAAATATGACAACAAATTGCTTCTGTGAGGGTTATGTGTTGTTTTAAAGAGAGACATGATCTAATTATATATCTACATGAGTGCAAATGAACTGTGTACTCAAGAACTCAAGTACTTATATCCTAGTACAAAATCTAAAGTATGCATTTTCTCTCATCTTTTAATAACTCCTAACAGTGCAAAGCCAATTACTAAGGAGGGAATGACTCTATAATGCTAGCAATGACCCTGGAAAGAGTCACTGCACATTTATAGATTGTCTTGTAAATAATTCACCATATTTCAAAGTGTTTATTTCCATTTTTTTGGAATGAATGTTCATGTTCATGTGCACACATATTTGTGATGTGTCTGGTCTTTCTGTCAGAGCCACAGCTCGATAACAATAAAAGCAAGACACTAAGAACTTGGCATGCATAAAGGTATCTTAAAGGCGTTTTAACCAGGAAATGAAAATCTAAGAACTGGGATACTGTTAAAGGAAGTCAGGGGATATAATCCAAAATCTGATCAAATAATATTAATAAGACTTCATGGAAAACCTATCAATATAACCATAATCCAAGTTTATGTTTCAACTACCAGTACATAGCTAGTAGGAAGATGGTGAAAGCTTTTGAACACACACCAAAAACAAGATATGCTGATAATTATAGGAAACTGGAATGCAAAAGTACAAACAGACCAGAACCAAATACTGTTGGAAAATTTGACCTAGGATTAAAAAACAAATCAGGAGAGTGACTTATTAAACTTTGTGAGGGCAACAGTTTGTTCTCTGCAAATACATTCCAACCAAAGAGATGACTGTATATGTGGACAGTATCTAATGGTCAACACAAAAATCAAACAGATTACATAACTGGAAGCTGAAGATGGAAAAGCTGCACTTTCTGCAAAAACAAGACCAGGAGCAGACTGTGACACAGACTGTGAACTACTGATATCAAGCTAGAATGTACACTAAATTGATCATCATGCAAAACCTGAAGAAGATCCATGTAGAATTTAAAGACCATGCAAAGAAGAGATTTGCACAGTTAAGCATAATAGACAAGAACCAGAAGAACTTTGGACTGAAGTTAGTGACATTGACAAGGAAGGTTGCAAAAAGACACTATCTGCAGTCAAAAAGAAAGCAAAGTCTCATTGCATGACAGCTGAAACTCTTCATAAAGTTAAGAAGAAAGAAACAAAAGTAAAGAGTGACAGAAATAGGATCAGAATCATGAACATTGTTGTTCAGACATAAAGAGAACTATAGTCTGCCCTCAATTTTCATGGGGATTTGGGGCACAGGACCCAACAAAAGTGAAAAAAGCACAAATATTTTAAGCTCCCACAACATGCATGCTACAGACTCTGCTGTTGCAAAAATCGCCGGCTGGCTTCAAGGCCACCTCTGTCACGTCTGTTGCCTCTGCCTCCTAGGACAACAATACTGATGCAAAAATCTCCTACAGTGTCATCCTCCTCCTTGCCCTCCTCCGCCTCCTCCTCCTCGCTACCTTGGCCCATACCTTCCTTTCTTGTCTTGACTTGTGGTGCTCACTCCCATCCATGCTTCTCCAGTCTGACCAAGCAGCCAGTGAGTGATGCCACCCACAGAAAAACTTTGATGACACAAGAACTCTTCACCCAACTCCAAATCAGGAAGGGAGAGAAGGAGAAGGAGAAGGAGAGAGGCTGAGAACTGGAAGAAGCAGAAGACTGGAGAAGCAGGGGTAGGGAGGCGGTGGTGGGGAAGCAGTGGAGGCAGCCTGGGGATGAAGCAGAGGTACCGTGGTGCCAAGGTGGGAAAAATAGCTATGGGCCAAGGTATGGGCTGGGAAATGAAATGGGGAGGAGGAAAGAGAGGATAAGGATGACAAAACTGCAGGAGATTTTTGCAGCAGTGTCATCATCCTAGGAAGAAGGAGGAAGGCTTATAGACTGCAGCAGTAGCAGAGGCAGCTACAAACTTACAAGTAATCAAATCCATGAAAGAAAAATCCATGGAAGTTGAGGGCCAACTGCATTATAATAACCAATGAATGGAAAGAGAAGACAACAAAAAAGCTAGAACATGGAACCTCATCCACAACTTCTGAGACGTCAAAGAGTAATTCAAAACAAGAGTGGGAATGCTATATTCTCAACTAGGGGACACAATATATGATCAAGAAAAAAATTAAAAGAAGAGGGAAGCAATACACAGAAGAACTATATAGAAGAGATGAAAGCATATTGATTCATTGAAGGAAGAAACTATTGTTGATGAACCCACAGATTTAGTAAGGGAAGTGGAAGCCTCTCTCAAAGTACTTGGGAGAAACGCATTACCAGGAACAGAAGGCATACCAATAGAATGTTTCAAACTACAGCTATGAAGGAACTCAATAAGATCCTTTATTATAAAGATATATAATTGAATACCAAAGTCATGATGATCCATACCATCGTATTTCTTCTGTGTGTGTATGCTCGTGAAAACTGGATAATGGCAAAAGCCAACAGCAAGAAAATCAACGAATTTGAAATGTGGTACTAAGGAAGCGTTCTAAAGATACCTTGGGCTGCCAAAATGACAAATAGGTTCTACTGCAAAGCAGGCCTGAACTCTCCCTAAAAGCCAAAATGATCAAATTGAGACCTCAGAGTGTGGTGGAGTGTCCTTCTTTGGAGGTCTTTAAACAGAGGCTGGATGGCCATCTGTTGGGGATACTTTGATTCCAACTCTATCATTCTCTTATTCTATTATTCTATTGTACTTTGGCCATACAATAACATCACTTATTAGAAAAAACTATACTGTTTGGTAAAGTGAGAGGCAGTATGAAAAGAGGACAGCTGTGTTACAGGTGGAAAGAGGGAATCAAGGAAGCCATGGCTGACCTGAACCAGGCTGCTGATGACAGACTGACTTGGAAGGTCTCTCATTTATAGAATCATCATGAACTGAAGTCTGGTGGCACACTGGTTAAATGCCAGTACTGCTGCCACAAGGTTGAGTTCGATCCCTGGGGTTCCAAGGTTGACTCAGCCTTCCATCCTTTCATAGGTCGGTAAAATGAGTAACCAGTTTGTTGGGGGCAACTGGCTTACAGATTGTAAACTGCTTAGAGAGTGCTGAGTTCACTGATAAGTGGTATAGAAATGTTATTGTTATTGCTATAGCCATAGCAATTAACAAAGGAGTGTGTATCTTAAGTTCTTTGACTGTCAAAATATACTAATTCATTTGAATGAATTTAAATGTGGATGTGTATTTGAAGCTTTGTTGATGTTATGTGCCTTCAACCTGACTTAAGGGCAACCCTATCCTAGGGTTTTCTTGGCAAGTTTTATTCAAAGGAGGTTTTCCACTGGCTTCCTCTTGGGGTGAGAGAGTAGATTGCCATGTGGGGATTCAAACACTCATCTCCCTCAGAGATCTAGTCCAGCTTTCAAACCATTATATCTTGCAGGCTCTCATTCAAAGTCTACATTCATGAACCAACACATATTCAATAGAGTTTACAACCTGGGGAAGTGCCCTAACGGACAGAGTTATAAGGCTATGGGGCAGTTCCCTTCGTGGGAATGGAGCAGACAGGCAGACTCCTCATGATTGTAGGGATAGACCATGGTAGTGTGTACCACTGCTTGAGATATTGCTGGCTATAGCTCCAGGTAGGCCCATGGCATTCAGCTCTGGCAGCTGTGCAACTTTACTTGAAGCCTTCAATGTATCAAACTAAGGCTATTCCAACCAACACAAAGCTGAGTACTTTAGCTAATACTTAATAAAATAATAGACTATGCAGGGGCTAGGGTGTGCGTGCAGAACTATACTGATGCACCAACAGGTATTTCAAGAATCCAATACTCAGGTTTCAGAGTGAAATGAACTATATAATACAGTTGGCCAAGTGCAATGAACTATATAATACAGTATTGATTATAAAACAAGAGTGCAAATAATGTGAGATTCCTTGCCAAACTCAACAGCATTTAAGCATCTTGATTTGTACACAAAGGCCTCAGCATTTAACCAGCAGTCAGTTAAATGCAGTCACTGGGATTGAGTCTCTGCCCATTCATTACTTCAGTAGAATCTTCAAAATCACTTTTTAAAAAGGTGATTTTGTAAGAGCCTGCCTTCCTTCCACCCTCCACCACCACCACCCACACTAATCCATCACATCCTCTCATTCAGGCAAAGCAGCCATCCAATCAAAACTTGTTCCTGGCTGCATGAAAAGTTCAATGTACCTTACAGATAGTTATGCAGTGCATCTTTCTCCCAGGCACCCAGATTACATTTTCAACCTAAGTCTTAGCTTCCACTGTTACTAGTGTTTATTGTACATAGTAGACATGTTACAACAGAAAATAGAAAATGACTGATCACAGACTGACAAAAAAATTGACTCAATCAGTGCAAAAGCTTTCTGAGGGAACTGTTTCTTCCTCACTGGAAACATGATTTCTAATAAATAGGATTAAGTGATAGTTCACAGTGAGAGACAGACAGTGCTAACTGGAGGAAAGACATATGTGTCCCTTATACTCTTTTGTAAGTAGGCTAGATTTTCAAAAAGCATAACACAAGTTTCCCAGAATTTTTACAGTTGGCATTCTGTTACCAAACTATTAAGAAGAAAGTTTACATAATGTATTTGGTAGAAGGAAGGGCCAGAGGACAACCAGAAATTCATAATAATCCATGATTATCAGACATGCTAAAATGGTAAAAAAAAAAAAAAGGGGGGGGGGAGAATGCAATTTAACATCAACATTTCACATGATAAAAGCAGACTTGAATATATGCTGATTCTTCCCTCACCATCAAAACTGAAATAATGAGCCATAAGAACTTTTTCTTTTCTTTTCTTTTGGTCTTCTTTCCCCAATTGCATACATTTTTGTACTCTTTTTGGTTGGCCTAACAAAAGACTTCCCCTTATACAGATTTTGAACCATGGAAAATACACTGCAAATTTTCTTGGGAGGGGAGGTAAACTTCCTACAGTTGGATTCTTGTTTAGCCATGTTAGAAGTATACTTGCAAAAACACAGAAAATTGAAGGTGCCTCTCAAAATTGAATTTTGAGAGGCACCTTCACTTCTACATCCATGAAACAATTCTTCATCTAAAGACTAGTCAAAGCTCATCAACAATTGTTTCCTCCATTTCTTTTATACACTGAGGACTTACCTTTTACAAGCTTCTTCCACAAAAATGTCATTTCTATATTTTTTAGATATAGTTTATCTGAGAAATGTTGCATGTTAGCACTTTTAGGAAATAATAGCTAGACAACAGTCCCAAATAGACCTTAACCTCTTCCCACCAAATTGGAGTCTGTTTATTGCTAGATTTTTGCAACGACAACAAAATGCTGTGCTTTACATGGCATATGTCAGGGACCTTTATCTGCTCTAGCAAGACATCTCTGCTTTAAGAATGGAATGATTTGATTCTAGCTCAGACTGTGTGTTTCACTCTTTATTCTAAAACAACAATGTCCAAGTGCTGGACATTGCTGCTACTTTTTCTGCTTGAAAACTAGGATGCTTACCTGCATTTTGCATGTTTACTCTTTCCTTGAGGAGCACATCACCAAGAATCTGACGATAAAACACTACGAGGTGTATATAGCACATGCTGCCAATTAATACTTCTGGTAGCAGACTCATCAAAAGGAACAAAAGAAAACATGTTATCACTTAAGGTTACCCTTGAAATATCTCAAAACATGTTTAGCATGCAAGATATCTAAATGAAAGCATATTAACCTGTCCTTTATTCTGGACAATTATGAACTATTGCTTTGGTTTCCTTGCCTACTAAAGAATTTTGGCAACTAGACAGAGGATTAAATCCTAACCAGAGGAAGCAATGTATACTATAGGCCTCCCAGTGGAAGATATTCAGGAACCCACTACTCTATGTTGCAGTAACTTTACTGTCCAGATATTTTTTTTGGTGAAGATTTAAAGCAGGGGTAGGCAACCTGTCCCCTTTAAGGGCCGAGGGACTTCAGCTCCCAGACGCCTCAGCCATGTTGGCCAATAGTCCCAAGGTTGCCCACCCCTGATTTAAAGGTTGCCAACTCCTATCTAAGTAGGATTCATTGAAACGTATTAGATTTACATGTCATATTATCTTTTAAGAAGGTCTTGTACTATTTTTTAAAAAAATCTTTAAATCCATGTATCTATTAATTAGAGATAACTTTTAATTCAACCAAAATGTTTAAATTGCTAGATGCAATGGACTGAACAGCTAAACACAACAATTCTACTATTTCTGTATTAAGTTAATTTGGTCTTGGTCATTTTGAGGGCATGCTCAGTCTTTTCTTGGGGTTCACAATCCAGATTACTTTTTTCTTTTTTCACTCATATTTTGCATCTGTCAGTTAACACACAATAGTAATGTTAATGCCATTTGAGAGCTGACATGCAACAATATTTAGCATCTGCTAGTTAACATACAGAAGCCGGTTCTACTCGCAACAGAATTTTACTCTTAGTTTAGGCTTAGGCAGCTGTTCTGAGCTGCCAACAGACCAAATTCCAAGCTTTTCATGCATGGTACAAACATCACTGGTGCAACACAAGCTTTATTGATAATAAAAAAAAAAGTGCAACTGATAAGTAACAACTCACCAGAAAATAACTTAAACCAGTGATAACTTTGTAGGCATCATACACATATGCACTTCATGTGAAAAAGCTACTATAATGAGAAATCAACATTAAATTTTGCTCACTCACTTCAGTATGTCTTTAGATTGAGTACTTAAGGATCTCAGCTTCACTAGAAGTTGTGGCTGCTTCCTCAGTGCTATCATATGTTGGAAAACACTACCGCTGGCTTTTGTAAAAGAAATAATACATAAAATCAATTATACTGATACCAGTGGCAGTAATAAGGTACCTCTAAATATTCTAAGAAATATTCGTCATTTCTTTCTATTCTCCTTCAGTTACTCAATCTGTTTTACAAACACACACACACCTGTTCTAATTTCTGTCATTGATTACTTTTTCCCGACATTCCAACTTCTTTCCTATTTGTTAAGTCATCAGTTTTAGTCTCGTTTGCCTCCCCCTACATTCAGAATTATTTACCTACTCATACATCTCATGCTGCTGCAACAGTTAACAGAAAAGGCAACATGATCAAAGGATTACAGCAACTATGATGTAACGCAGCAAATGTTTGAAACCGTTGAGCTTTGAAAAATGTAAAAAAAAAAAAGGTGGTGATATTTCATGACTATAAAAATTATGCACAATCAATAAAAGTTATAAAACTATGCACAAAACCAAGTTTTTCTCTCTCTGCCAAATATCAAAAACCATCAGCTGCAAATTAACTATGGGGGATTCAAGGCAAACAAAAGGCACTTTTATTTAGATGTAATAATGGCTAGCAATCTGTATTGCTTTAAAAGAGAACTGGGGGGGGGGGGAATCAAGAATAAAGCTATCAATAAGTACTATTCATGTGTCATAAAATTCATATATAACTTCCAGCAATTATTTATGAATGTCAGATGCTGGCCAGTATAAATGGGAAAACACTACTGAGTTCATATCCTATTTGTGGGACTTCCCACAGACATTTGGTTATCCATACTCTAAACAGAATGCTGAACTGGATACATATTTGGTATGATCCAGTAGGTCTCCTATGTACTTTGTCTCTTGTAAAGCAATTCTTAAAATTTATATTTTTTTTTCCTTTGACCTTCTTCTCTTCACTCACAGCAATCTGAGCAATTGGTTTACATTTAATGTCACTTTTACCTGAATTATTTTAATACTTCTCATTTCTCTGTTTCCAATGTTCCCTGCTATCAGATTTAAAACAGTGGCAGGGTATAGCTGGTTTTGTTCCTCTTTTAAACTTGTAAAGTGCTACCACAGTATGAGGGGCTTCGAAAAATAGTAAAAAAATTGTGAGTTTTACAAGGCTATGTCCACTAAATAATTTTCATTTCATTTCATTTCAAATAAGGGATGAAATAAACAATACCTCTTCTTGAAATGGCTGGATCTACATCAACCCCTTTTTCATATGGAGTCCCGCCATTCAGAAGGAGTTCATAAGTTCTGCAAAATATACAAAAAGTGATATGGAGGTAAGAACTAAAGTGAAAATGTATACTTTTTCTGAAATTAGTTATGCTAAAAATAAAGCAATTAACAGTTTTCAACCTATAAATCTTCTGAATTTACAGAGCATTTACATTTTAAACAAAAAGGCGCCTAATCTGGGCTTTTCTTAGTGACTGAATTTCAATAATCATATGAAGATTCCACAGAAATTATCTTTTCCAAACATTGGATAAATCTATTTCAAAAAGGCTTTCTTCATAAGAAAGGTAGAGAGTAAAGTATATACATTATTTTATGGGCAGTATCCACTGTTGCACTGGCATATCACACAGGGAAAATTGGAAGTATAAACAGTAATTAACTTGTGATTAACCCGCAACTGCATAAATGGTTTTCACACACAAAGCGCTGTTATCCTATGCAGAATCTGTGATTAACCCACACTTGCATGCCAGTGCACAATGTTTTCACACGATGGTGAGACGAAACATGATTAAAGTGCCATTATCCAAGGAAAAACCAGTAACTCATTCACGGAATTATCCCATGAATGACTTTTTGCTGTTTCTTGCCTGTTTCTTGCCTGGTTCTTGCTGGGATAATGGTACTTGCGTTAATGTCATTTTAAGCATGTTTTAATGTCAATTGCACAATTTTCACAGGTTAATCATTGTTTAAACTCCCAATTTCCCCTGTGTGATAAACTTCCATAGAGTTGGAAGAGAACACAAGGGCCATCCAGTTCAATGCCCTGCTGTGCGGAAACATACAATCAAAGCACCCCCAACAGACTGCCATCCAGACTCTGTTTAAACACCTCCAAAGAAGAGGACTCCACCACACTCCAAGTTCTTCCTAATGTTGATGTGGAATTTCTTTTCCCTGCAGTCCACATTATTTGGAATTACTACTAGTTGTAGATCTTGGTCATATATATCAGCCTATGTACAAATCCATCCAAAGAGATATCATAAATTGCTTGATAAAACCGGAAAGCTACTTATTGGATGATGTCATGAAAAAGCAACTCAATAAATAGACCCATCCAAACAAGGTGAGCTCAGGTTGATAGGTATATTAGGGCCTTTTCAGACTGCTAGAAATAGTGCAAATTGAGTCCACTTTTAGGGTTAGGGTTAGTGCTAGGGAGTCATGGGAATTGTTGTTGTTGTTTTTTCCTGAGACATTGAGCCTTCTCTGTCAGAGAGCTCTGGTGCCACAATAAAATACAGTTCCCATGATTCCTTAACCCTAACCCTAAAAGTGGACTCAATTTGCACTATTTCTAGCAGTCTGCAAAGGCCCTTTGTTCATCTTTCAGAAGACAGCATCCAGCAAAAGGTTTTTATATAGCTGGGCGTACAATCTCCTCTTTCAATTTAATCTTTCTCTTCTGCATAACAAAGTTGCATTGATCTAGAATTCAACTTAAGACTGATACACACAACAGCTTGCATGCTCCTGATGGAACACTTTAGCATTAAATGTTACTATGGCGTCCTGTGTCCCCAGTGATGTATCAGAAGCTACTTTTTAAATTCTCATACAGTTCAAAAGCAGCTTACCCTCTGGCGCAAGGGCTATGTGAGAAACTAAAGTACAATCCACTACTGGGCATGTAACTACCTGCACAGCTCTCCAGGTCAGGTCAGTCAATTTCATCAAGATAATACCTGAAAGACTTCTCTGGGGTCAAACATACATGCTAGGGTGCATTCACAAATGTCACTTAAGGTAGGACTCACTAAATTTACTCCTGTTTTGAATTCCATTCCAAACCACTCACTCCTGTGCTGTTTGCACAATACAATTCCACGCAGAAGTGAGTAGTGCCTGCTCTCTTTCTCCATGTCATCTAAACTGCAGAAAATTCCCAGACATGATGCTATGTTCCTTTGCAGACTAAGGGTCACAGAAATTATGGATAAAGAATGCAGTCAAACTGTGACAAAGGAATGTTTTATCTTTAACAGTTAAAACAGCCAGCCAGAAGACAGCACTTCGTACTAAACTGTGCTACCAGCTTTAGCTGGAGTTCCTGCATTGACCACGGGGCTGAACTCAATGATCTATAGGCCCCCTTCCAATTCTATTGATTCTATTTCGAGGTTTGAATGTATGTGAATGAAAGAGTGAAACAAGCATGTTTTTTCCAGTCCACCCCACACATTTATCCATGTTCACAAACACAGGAATGAGTTCTATGTCTACAAAAACATAATTTCATGTGGCCTTCAGAAGAAAGTATGTACTTGTTAAAATTATATGATTAAGCAGAAATGGACAGTTGACTATGCTGATACACGAGAAGACTTTGGAGAATTTTAAAAAGAAAATCCTGATTGAATATATGAAAAATAAGGGAGGTTTTAGTAAGACTTTAGGTTTTTAAGAGTGATATATTAAGTAGAGGCTTTGTTTTTTATATTATGTTTTAAACTTTTGTTAGGCTCTAGGGAAGGTCTTTTATTAATAGTATGATAATATACTTAAGACTATTTGAGTTTGTGGTTTAACTTTTGACTAAATCTAAAAGTTAGACAAGTAATGTTAAAAGAGCTATTGCTAGGTAGGCTGGAAGCTTTTCCCCCTTGTTTATTGTATGTTGTCTTGCTTTTTTTAGTTTTGTTTGATGTTAGTTGTTGGTATTTTTTAGATATAGAAAGTACAGTGGGCCCCTGGTATCCACTGGAGTTTGGTTCCAGGATCTCTCATGGATACCAAAATCCATGGGTTCCCAAGTCCCATTATATACAGCGGTGTAGTAAAATGGCCTCTTATATAAAATGGCAAAATCAAGATTTGCTTTTTGGGGTTTTGTTTTGTTTTGTTTTTAGTATTTTCAAGCTATGGATATTTGAATCTCTGGATGCAGAATCCATGGATACGGAAAGATCACTGTAGTACATATTGATTGTTTGGTTGTTTTAATAAAAATATTTTCCAAAGAAGAAGAAGGAAGAGGAAGAGCAGAAGCTAATTTTGCAGGCCTATGTATACAACCACGCTAGTTACAGGCCCATAAATTGGAGAGGTTACATCCACAACCGAAGTCACAGCCATGAAATGGTTCTTGCATAAACTGTTTTTTGCTCATGGTCTTTGGCCTGTTGGATGGTTCACCTGGATTTGTGTTATTGCCTTGGCAATATTATTATTTTGTGTACGTTATTTTATGTCAGCTTATTATCATTACTTTAACTACTGCATTTACTGTTGTAAGCTGCCCTTGATGCCTCTGACTGAACTAGAGAGATAGGATATAAATTATACAGACACAAATTCAGATATATTCATATGAGCATGCACACACACACACAATCCTAATTTTTATCAGAGCCATCCTAGTCTACAGCTCTAGTGTGATATATCAGTTACAGCACCAGACTACAGCAGGAATATCACAAGCTAAACACAGATACTTATTCAACCATGAAGACTGTTGAGTGACCTTTCCTCAGTTTGCCCTATCTACCCCACAGGGCAGTGGTGAAAAAATGGAGGGGGGCACTGCATATATTGCAGTGAGCTCATCGGATAAAGGGTGGAAAGAATGTAAATTATAATTCAACATTAATTAACCACCTCTGAACAGGAAGAGAACAATGGGTGGTGTTTCTCCCAAAAAAAAAACCTGTTTATCATTATTTGAACCAACAGCATTTTATCATTTATGCTGTCTTGCTTCAGCTATTATTTTTACCAAACAAGACACTAAAGTGTCCATCAGCTCAACACAACTTCCTGTCTGGCAATGATGACTGAATTGTATGTTTTGTGGAAATTCCTGTAATGTTGCAGTGGAACTTGATCATAAATGTCAGTGACATATTTTGTCAGTAATCTTCATATATTTCTATTTCTCAACACTGGATCTAAAAAAAAACTACAACAGAAATGGGTGTTCACTTCTTTGTAGACCAGTCATCACATAGTGGCCACAACATGGTCATCAAGCTGTAAAGGAAGGTGAAGGAATACTTGTGGGTCAACCTGACACTTATATCCTATGCTTTCAGTAGAAATTGATATTGACATGAAATAAGCAATTCAGAGGGGAAAAATAACAAAGAAAAAAAAATCATAATTCTATTCCAATTCCAGTTCCCTCTCAGTACATACTTCTTTAGAAATTAGTATTATTTATTCTGATTGTAGACTTATTTATGGTTTTGACACAACAAAGAAAGAAACAAGACACAAAAAGGATACCATTGGTGGATCAAACAAAAGTCGAAAGGTTCCAAGATTACGGGGGGGGGGGGGATACATTATTTATAAAATTCCTGATTTATACCAGAGAAATTTTGGTGTGTTTGTTTATTTCTCTGAAGCAGCTCAAGTATTTAATAAATTCTACTCACACTTTCCTTCTTCACAGGACATTGTTTCTATTTCGAGATAACCAAAATAAAAGACTACTTCCTGACCACTTACAGACCAAGAAATTCAATAATGATTTTTTTATTGTTAAGTAGATTTTAAAAAATGCTACCCACAGATAATACACAATCAGTTGTCCTTGGATCTAGTTCTGTTTAGGACGTAAGATTTTGAGCCTCACTTCTGTCATGGACCAAATATGGGCAAGCAATTGATTCCAGCCTTAGTTCCTCAACTACAAATAAGACTAAAGACCTTGCCACATCATGAAAAATAATCCCATACTATATAACAGAGCACAGCATTTTTACAAGCCTCTCAACACCACCAATTATTATTTCAGATGTGCACAGTATTACTAGGTGCTGTACAAATATTTAAAAACATAGATCTCCGCTTTCAAGTTCCATTTACCATCCGCAGTAGTGCAATACCCAATAGAGGGAACAGTCTTCCTTTTTAAGACGCTAATGCTCTAGAAAGCATACATATTTCAGTTGTCTAACATCTTTTTTAAGTAGCACTAAATGAACATTCCCACTCTTGAGTAACAGATCAGCAAAGCACACAGCCACAGCAATTTAGTGCTAATTTATGAACTGTGGGCACTAATCCTGATAGTCTCCAGGCGCATAGCTGGGGTGGGGGGAGAATATTTACTGTCCCACTCCATAAACATTCTGCTCCACCAAATGAAAATTTCCTTCCATTTCCAAATTTTTACCACTGCAGAGAGTGAGGTATTGAAAATCATATACAATGAGAATTCTTAAATTTTCTGTGTTCACATTTCCTTGGTAACTTTACCTGCCCCTTTTCTTTCAATGCCTAAACTGCATGTGTTAAATGCTCAACTGAAGTTTTAAGTTACTGAAATGCTAGAAATTTGGGGATTGAAGGGAAATTTCACTAAGAGCCAAAATTCTTATTCAGGGTGGCAATACTCTCATTTTGCCCCCCCCCCCAGCTATAACTGATAGTCCATATAGCCATACCCCAAATAAAAGTCCAAAAATGCAGGCAGGTATGTTAATCCATATCGACAAAAAAGTTCTAGCCATTTTCATCTCCGAAAGAGCAAGTCTTTGGAAAACTATGGAATTTTAATTGTCCATTCAAGCCTGAACAACCTCAAAATACTTAACACTCCCAACTGGGATAATTCATGATACACTGTTGTTAGGAAAATTCATTTCTTTTCCCCTACTCATTTTATTGACTGCTATAAGGTTAGACTGGAAAAGGGTAGTGGGATGAGGTGATGTATCATACCTGTTAAGAGGGAATAAGCTAGTGTCCTACTGCATAGCCACAGAGGACAACACAATAAATTTTAGAAGTTTAGAAAATAATGACGCCATGGAAGGGAGGTGAGACTAAATGAAGTCACTTCACACACATTGATCAATGTTCAAACTTACCTTGCACTGGCTAAAAAACACAAAACAACCCCCATGGCAATCTAATCTTCTATTGAGCCACCTAGGAGAAAAATTGTATCTCTAGGGCACAAAGTCCAGTGGATCCAGTATACGGTCGGCCCTCAGTATTTGCAAGGGATCCATTCTGTACCCCCACTCCCCACACAGATACCAAATTCCGCGGCTGCTCAGGTTTTGTTGTCACCAATAGCAGCATGTGCACAGAGCCGTGCCGCTATTAGGGACAGCTGCCACTGTCCCTAATGCAGTGCTTCTCCATTATTTTCTGTCACGCCCCCCCTAAGAAAGAAGGAAACATTTCGCGCCCCCCCACGTGACTGTAAATAGTCACATGGGTGGGTTTGAACAATCAGGATAGAGCACGTCGGGCTGCTACTGGGGCTGTGCTGGGACAATCTCCTTCTCTCCAGCCGTAACGGGCCCCCCTTTACGGAGCCTCATGCCCCCCCTGGGGGGCCCGCCCCACTATTTGAGAACCACTGCCCTAATGGAAGTGTGGCTGCGTGCATGCACCACCACTGGACACAATGGGGGCTGTACTTAATGGTGGCTTGCACCACCATTTGGGACAACATGGGCTTGCCATCTGCAAATGGCAGAATCCATGGATGGCAAGTCTGTGGATACTGAGGGCCACTGGACTTTTTTTATCCATGGATTCAAGCATTCTCAGCCTGAAAATATTTTAAAAATAAATTCCAAATAGCAATCCTTGATTTGGTCATTTTATATATCATTTTACTATAAAAGGTAAAGGTATTCCCCACTGACAATCATTTTACCACACCACTGTATTTAATGGAATGTGAGCAGCCATATATTTTGGTATCCATGGGATGGGGAGGATCCTGAAGTCAAACCTCAGCAGATACCAAGAGCTCACTGTACTGTACTAAGTAAAGTTTCTTTGCCACACAAATGCAATTGAGGGGAAATGTTTCAAATCTTAGAATGAGTATCATGGAAAACTGATAATAGGGCAAGTCCTGAAGAACTACCTCTCTCATGGGGTTGCTTAAGACAGTGAAGATTTTGAAACAATTTGAAAGTAAAGAGTGGAGTCTCCTTCCTTGGAGGTCTTTAAGCATAGGCTGAACGGTCATCTGTCGGGGATGCTTTGATTGGGAGTTCCTGCATGGCAGGGGGGTTGGATTAGATGGCCCTTGTGGTCTCTTCCAACTCTATGATTCTATGATTCTACTAAGCAGGCAGTAAAGATTTTTCTTATTACTCTATTTTAGTCCCTTTATCACAAGCCTTCATTCAGGACTGAGGAAATAATATGAAATGATGCAATATAGGAAATCCGTATGAAGATTCTGTTTAAAAAAAAGGAGGGGGAATCTGGGCCCACTTCTCATTTGGTTTATTTTCAAACCACTTTTGTCTTCGGGGGTGAAACTTGTTTAACACTCTCAGAAACTGCTAGCATATTTGACATCCAGTTTCAGTATTAAGCCCAGGCTTTATGACACATTTAGCACAAGCTTTGAAATGAATCATTCTTGTGGCACTATGCAATCAGAGCTTGAGCATTTATGGTATAGTGAGAAAAGTACATTCAAGGACAACTTCCTTGGGGTGAGTCCCTGGAATGCAAAAACTACAAGAATGTTGGGGTGGGAAAAAGCCGTCACTAAAAAGCATTCATCAGCATTTGGTTCTGCCTTGCCCTATGTAGAAAAAAAAATATAAAAACTGAGGTTGGTCAACTGAACTTTGGGAGGAGGAAGGAAAAGAACACATACTAATTCATGAGACACTTTGCTTTTGTGGATCAGTATAAATGTATGAACAATTGATTAAAGTATGAAAAAAGTGTGTGGCTGATTCGTATGAATAGTTGTGCTCTATTAGTATACTTCTAGAAGCTTGTTAATTCTTGCATTTTTAAAGGCTACAATCTTCTGCATGCTAACCTGGTGCACAC
This sequence comes from Phrynosoma platyrhinos, assembly GCA_020142125.1. Taxonomy (NCBI): domain Eukaryota; kingdom Metazoa; phylum Chordata; class Lepidosauria; order Squamata; family Phrynosomatidae; genus Phrynosoma; species Phrynosoma platyrhinos. The sequence continues at coordinate 374,679,419 of CM034701.1, read as the reverse complement.
AATTGGAGGGCAAGTTAAGACTATAGGGAACACAAAAACTAAACTACCGTATTTTCCAGCGTATAAGACGACCTGGTGTATAAGACGACCCCCCATTTTTCCAGTCAAAATATAGAGTTTTAGCACCTCTATCCTCCTTATCCTTATACCCGGCGTATAAGACGACCCCCCCCACTTTAACCACAGATTTTGCAGGTTAAAAAGTAGTCTTATACGCAGGAAAATAAGGTATATGATGTCTTTGCTGGAAGGTTTTGCATCACTTCTGTAAATCTCCTCAATGGGCCCACAATGGCAGAACTTGACCCAAAATGAGGACATTAGTTTTAAAATTAGTTAAAAATTAACTTAAAAGCCATTTTGGGTTCCATATTGGGGGAAATGTGGGATAGAAATTTAAATATACAGATAAATAAAATATTATTTTAAAGGATTAACAGTTTAATTAGTGAGCTGTTACTGAGACAAATGTTAGCTTTTCACTAGCTAAATGTTAACCCTTTCTTCACAGGTTTCTCATCGCCACATCTGTCCTTCCTTGTTTTCTCCAAGAAAATTTGAGACAGGGAAAATGTGTCAAAATAAGGGCCCATTTGCTTATAAAGTATAGTAAAGGTAAAGGTATTCCCCACTGACAAGGTTGGCAAGTCATGTTCGACAGTAGGGGGCGGTGCTCATCTCCATTACTAAGCCAAAGGGCCAGCACTGTCAGAAACTACTCTGTGATCATGTGGCCAGTATGATTGCAAAGAACGCTGTTTACCTTCCCACTGAGAAGTGGTACATATTTATCTACTTGTATTTGCATGCTTTCGAACTGCTAGGTTGGCAGAATTTAGGACTAGCAACAGGAGCTCACCACATCATGCAGCACCCGGGCTTTGAACTGCCAACCTGACGATCTTGCAATCAACAGAGTCAGCGTCTTAACCACTTGAGTCACTGCATCCCATGAAGTATGCATGCTTATTAATCAAAACCCAGTTTTCTAATGGCAGTTTAATCAATGGAAAGGGCTGAACTCCATGAGATATGCTGCCAAAATGATTCAGCACAGTGAAAATGGGAAGGAAAGGAAGGGAAGAATTAAGTATGGGGTCTCTATTTCCCTTACTATTATGTAAATTGACTTGAAGTTGGTTATATATTTAGTTTATCATTGGTATCTCTATCTGTGTTTATCATTTTGTGTTTGTAATTTGGCTATGTTGTGCTTCATAAACAATTTTATTTTGTCCAAATGAGGGCCCTAGGCTAACTAATAGTGTGTGTGTGTGTGTGTGTGTGTAATCATAATATACAATTTTACAACAGAACAGTCAGTTAGAGATCCTTCAAGTAAATGCACATTTTGCACAGCAGATGGGCTTATAAATTATCAGTGCTCATACACTGGTATTTACCATCACAACCGCTGTGAAAGAGAGAAACACACCTGGAAATAATTTAAGTGTCAAGTGTGAGAAAGTCACAGCCAGTCTTCCACAGCCACAAACGTCTCTTCCTTTCACACTGTATAATGCTCGCCAAAATTTCCCAAGAACTCCTGAATGCTATGGACAATACACAGTGCCTCGGTGATGTTGACTCATAATCTCTGACAGCTGGAATTCCTGGGCATAACCCATGTAGTATATTTTCATTTCTGGCAGATATCTCACAGAGGACATCACCAGCTTTGTCCACTAGTTCTCATTCTGTTTTGGCTCTCTTGTGCTCCTCCCCACCCCCTTCTTCATAAAGGGAACTTACTTGGAGGAAACAGGAAGTCCACTTGAGTCAAAAAGTTTTAGAAACGCCCAACCACAGCTTAATTCTCCTTTCTCACCTGTTGACTAGAAAATAAAGTGAATAACACTAATTACACAGGCATTCAAATGGAAAATGACTAGGCACAATCCAGTGCTTAAATCCACACATTTCCCTCAAATCTAGGTATTGTATGTAGCTGAAGTAGGAATGACAGAGACCATGGAGCCCAACAGAAAGTTCTCCCTTCCTCTCTACCTCCAGCTCAGGAACACGTAGTGCCCACTTGTCACTCAAAGCTAGGTGGGTCAAAAAATAAATGTATGTAAGGTGCTTCCCAGATATTTTGACTTTGTTGCTGTCAACTGTCCTTGAGTCATCCTCAACTCATGGCAACCCCATGAATGAGAAGTCTTCCTACCCTTAATTGCTCTGATCATGGTTGTGGCCTCCTTGATTGAGTCTATTCATTTGGTATGTGGTCTTTCCTCTCTTTCTACTACCCTCCACCTTTCCTAGCATTATTGTCTTTTTTAGTGAGTCATCTCTTCTCATGATATGGCTGAAATATGACAACCTCAAATTTAGTTCAGGCTTGATCTATTCTAGGACCAATTTGCTTGTCTTTTTGACTGTCCAAGCATACTTCTTCAACACCACATCTCAAATGAGTCTATTTTCTTTCTATATGCTTTCTTCACTGTCCAGTTCTCACATCCGTACATTGTCATGGGAAATTTGATGGCTTGGATAATCCAAATTGTGGTATTCAGTTTAATATCTTTGCACTTTAAGATCTTGTCTAGCTCTTTCATAGCTGCCCTTCCCAATCCTAGCCTTCTCATTTCTTGACTGCAATCCCTGTTCTGATCACTGATTGGTCCAAGGTATGGGAAATCTTGAACTAGTTCAATTTCCTTATTTATATTGAATTCCTGTAGCTCCAAAACCTTAGAATCATAGAATCACAGAGCTGTAAGAAACCACAAGAGCCATCCAGTCCAATCTCCTAGACTCTGGAACTATCTTCCCAGGAAGGCCAGTATGGTACCATCCTTGTTGTCTTTTTGACGGCAAATTAAACCTTTTTATTGTGAGGCTTTTAAAACAATTTTTTAAAGAACAGGCTGGGGGTGCTGTATTGTTTTAACTGTACTGTTTAAATGAAATGTTTTAATAGTTTTTTTTTAAAAAAATGCATTTTATTCTTTTAACTGGAGCTTTGAATTGTTTTAATATTGTGAATAATTTAATTCTATTTAATGTTCACCTTTTATATATTTTAATTGTATTGTTTCTTTAAATTGTGAGCTATTTTGAGTCCCAATTTTGGGGGGAAAGCAGGAAACAGATAAATATAAATATTAATACCAGTAGTAGTAGTAGTAGTTGGAAAAAAGGCCTCTCCTGGGCTGCAACAGTTGGTACGGGACATGAAAAAATTGCCTGCCACACATCCAAGGACAGTATGCGGCATTTTGGGGCACAAAAATTGGGATGTGTGGGCCACATAAACAACTCTGGGGGTGACATGTGACCTGCAAGAAGTATTTTCCCTACCCTTCTCTTAAGGCAAAACCACAGCTCCTGAAGGCTTGCAGAACTATGGTGACCCAAAGGCCATAGAATTCCTACCCATCCTAGGGCTGGATGTTTTCTACAGGTAAAGAGCAACACTACTTTTAAGGACCTATACTGAATATTTAAAAAGTGAAACAGTATTAGCCCATTGATATTTCAAAATATACATCCTAAAAGGAGGTATTTAAAAAATTGTTTATCTTCATCAACATTTGACAGTAAGATAGTGGAACACACTCCCTCAGAGAGATGTGGAGTCTCCTTTGGAGGTTTTTAAACAGAGGCCATCTGTCAGGGATGCTTTGATTCTGTGTTCCTGCATGACCAAAGGGTTGGACTGGATGGCCCTTGAGGTCTCTTCCAACTCTATGATTCTATGATTCTTGACATTAGCAAGTAGATTTGAATTATTAACTTGTGTGCCATCAAGTTAACTTTGATTTACAATGATCTCATCATAGGTTTGCTTAGCAAGATTTATTCAGAGCAGGTTTGCCTCAGGCTGAGACTGTGTGACTTGTCTAAGGTCATTCAGCGGCTTTTTCTGGCTGAAAGGGAATTTGAATCATGGCCTCAGAGAGTTCTAGTCCAATACACAAACCAGTATACTACACTGGTGCCCTAATTTTTTAAATATATCAGTCCTTGTTTATGTTTTTAGGTTTCTGGTGACAACTTTTAATCATAAGACTTAAGGATCAGGTTGCCAGATCACTCCATGAGAGAATAGCAAACATTATAAAATATGCCAATTCAAAAGGAGGTTTGCATTCTTTTAACTTTGAACCATCTCACACTTCTATCCCAATACATCAACACAGAGAGGCCATTTTCTAATAGTTTCATACAGTGAGTTAACTCTTTCAACTTACATTACGAATATAAGTGATCCCAAGTTCAAAAAGTATGCCGATGTCTGGAGATGGTGAATTGGATCTAATAAAACAATCACCATCAAGCAAGCATGGTAAGATACCAGTGACCTGTAAAACAGACAAAGCAAAAAATATCCTGAGTATTTGATTTCAAAAGTCTTGTAGTTTGAAAAAACACCCCTATTATTCTTCCTGTTTTGTAAAAAAGGGAACTGGGGAAGTATTGATTTCATTGAAAGGATGGCAGGGATGGAGCGAAACCACACCCATGCCACACCTCAAGCAGAAGAATAACATACAGATCAGGGGTAACATTAAAGTCCACTACAGACACCAACAAACAAGGGTCAAAAGCTGATATATTTCAAGCATGACTGGACACAGGAGTTGAAATAACTATTACAAGGCTTTGCAACACATGCCATTCTGAAACAGAATGTCCCAACATTTACCAGAATTACTGGGCAGTCTGGAGGAGTTCTAAGAAGTTTAATTCCCAAAGTGCTCTGCAAGCAACATTATTGGGAGCATACTGTAAATCTCTCATCACAAAGAGATTTGGTTGGATCCAGACTTGCTCTTCCATAAATAAAAAGACTCCTCCTGTTTGTAGAAGAGACTTACTTCCATCACAGACTGCTGGAAAGAGACAGCTCCATCTCCCACACTGCTGAGAATATTTCTGGTCCTCCAGAGTAGATTCTTAGGATGTGCAAGGGAAAGGATTATCACTAATCATTTCCCCTTGCACCTATTTCCTCTGGCAGGAACATGACTGGAGTTCTGCTTATATGAACTTTGGATCTAACATATGAGCAACCAGCCATCAATGAATGCTATTCTGCTGTGCTCTTCATGTCTAAGCATTCAAAATCCTGTAACATTTCATAGAATCATAGAATCATAGTTGGAAGAGACCACAAGGGTCATCCAGT